>WEKX01008711.1:1791-14286 GCA_013390025.1 Pitta sordida
TACTGCCTCTCACTCTCAGACAGCTGATTGTATGATGGAGCTTCCTCTGCACGTGTTACTTTCTCTTCCTCACCATCCTCTGTCAGGCTGAAACCCTCACCGTCAGGCCAGTTTGTAAGGATTTCCAGAATTCCAGGTTGATTTGGGCTTCCAATCTGTGAACACTGCGAGATCAGAGTGATCCATTTGCTCCAGGTGGCATCAGTAGCATGGTGCATGGAAGGGGTCTTCATCTTAAACATCCACCCCAAGACTGGTAACCGGGGTGCCAGGAGAAGTTGCGTCTCTGTGCCTATCACTTCTGAGGCTGCCTGGATCCCCTCGTAGGCTGCTAGGATCTCCTTTTCTGTGGGTGTGTAGTTGGCCTCAGACCCTCTGTAGCTCCGGCTCCAAAATCCAAGAGGTCGGCCTCGGGTCTCACCAGGTGTCCTCTGCCAATGACTCCAGGACAGACCCCTGTCCCTGGAAGCAGAGTACAGGATATTCTTAACGTCTGGCTCTGCCCTGACTGGTCCAAGTGCTACTGCATGAGCAATCTTGTGCTTGATCTGCTCGAAAGCCTGCAGTTGCTCTGGACCCCACTGGAAATCAATCTTCTTTCTTGTCACTAGGTACAGAGGGCTCACAACCTGGCTATACTCGGGAATGTGCATCCTCCTAAAACCAATGGCACCTAGGAACGCTTGGGTCTCTTTCTTGTTGGTTGGTGGAGACATGGCTGTGATTTTATTGATCACCTCTGTTGGAATCTGGCTACGTCCATCCTGCCATTTCACTCCGAGGAACTGGGTCTCACTGGCAGGTCCCTTGACCTTGCTTCGCTTGATGGCAAAACTGGNCCTTTGTCTTCTCTGTCTCCACGGCAGCAATCCCAAAATTCCCATCGGTACCCTTTTGGGTCTTTGTAGCCATTCCTCAAGTAGTCTATGCCTAGAATGCATGGGGCACCAGGGCCAGTCACGATGGGGTGTCTCTGTCACTTATTCCCCGTCAAGCTCACCTCTGCTTCCACCACAGTCAACTCTTGTGAGCCTCCTGTCACTCCAGCAATTGAGATCGATTCTGGCCCAACATGTTCTGATGGCATCAATGTGCATTGAGCACCTGTGTCCACTAATGCCTCATACTGTTGTGGTTTGCATGTGCCAGGCCACCGAATCCACACTGTCCAGTAGATTTGATTGTCCGTGTCCTCCCCCTGGCGGGAGGAAGGGCCCCTCTAGCACTCATCTTGGTCATCATCACTGTGGAGGGTGTATACGTGGCAGCTGCATTCCTGGGGGTCCACAGCATCATGGCTCAGGTTTTTTCCCTGAGACTTCTTTCCGTGGGACACTGGTACAGCATTCACCTTGGGTTTGGTGGCTTTGGCCCATTCTTTGTCCTTGATCTCCTGGACTCGGGCTTCCAAGACACGGGTGGGCTTTTTGTCCCACTGTGCCATATCCTCCCCATGACGGAGGAGGAAGTGCCACAGAGTAGTCCGATGAGAGAATCCTTCCTCTCGTGGAGGGGAACGGCCAAATTGCACGGGTGCTATTGCTAATGTAGTGGACTGGGCCTTAAGGCAATCAGTGATCTCATCAGCAGTCTTATCAGCAATCTTCTGGAAGTTATCCACCAGCTTTCCAACCTCATCCACCACCACCTTCTGGCCTCCGTCAGTTGCCGAGACTTGATCAGTCACTGGGGCTTTGATTGCTGGAGCTTTGTCTGTCTCTACTTTAACTGGGGCTGCATGATGCCTAGACCCAGGACGGGTACATTCCTCATATGTCCTCAATTCCTCGATGACTGTGGTAAACTTAATTCTCTTCTCTGACTGGTTTAGGGCTGTGTTTTGGGTCTGTGCAGAACACAAGGTTCATAATACAGAGATGGGGTTTTTTTTATTGCTGAACAATGCTTACATAGAGCCAAGGCCTTTCCTTCTTTTCATACTACACTGGTGAGTAGGCTGGGGATACCTGTCATTGGACCTCAGTTACCATAATAAGAGGCAATCCCTTAAATGACCAGACCTGATTGAGGTTGAACAAATATATTGGAAAGAAGCAGCTATTGCACTAAGAGCTCTCTCCAGACAGGTTTCTTGATCCGCTGCTCCTCAAGACACAGTGTACTCTGACTCCATACAGAACTCACATCAGTTGTGTGCTTACTTAAGGGTAAGCAAAGGAGGAAATCAAAGTCCTGTGGTTAAAGTTTGCAGTCCAAGGAAAAAACCCAACTAACAACCAGCTATTGCTTTCAGTAGTTTCTATAGCACATTAAAGTCATGTTCCTTGGATTTCATCAGTTTGACTCTTCCATCTCAGTCGTAGCCATCCTGTCAAGTAAAGAACTGAGAATCAGAAATTACACTAACTTCTGTCTAATGGCTAATGAAAGTTTGATTAAAACAACAGAACATTAAGGACATCCTTTTATGTCATTCACAAATTATTCATCACTCACTGTAACATTTCAAGTGTGTTTCTGGGAAGAAATAGACCAGTTTCTGAGCTGCAGAAAACTGTTACATTGAGATACCTGAATGAGGGACACAGTCCTAATGTGATTTGGCAATATACACTCTTGAACTCAGACCAGAGTCAAATTCCAAGCTAATGATGTAGAGAAATGTATTTGTATTTAATTTATATTTGGAAAATCCACATATGAGTGAATCAAGCATTGCCATACCTTGATAAGTGGCAGTTATGTACCAAAGTTAAGCATTTCAAGGACAATGGATCCTTCATATTTCTGAGCCTCTAATGTTAATTGGCCCCCAAGACTCTGTAGTGAATCAATTAATCTCCAATTAATTTTACATTGTAATATCACTAATTTAAAAGGGAATTGTTTGTAATATGTCAATGTAAAGAAACTACAAGTGGACTTTTTGTATAGCTGAGTGGACTACTGAGAGCCTCCAGTGAAAGGAGGAGATCCATCAGCTGGTGTTTAGTCAGTAATAATATGAAGACCTGGACGCATTCATGATTTGAATGGGAGGGAAGAGGTGACCTGAATGCCAGCACAACCTTGTCCTACAACGTATAAAGGATGGAGAATCAATAGGGTATTATCTGGTTTTGCTATCCCTATTCTAATTCACTTTTGAAGTCACCAGTTTAGCACAGTGGTGAGTGTCCCCACCTCTCATGTGGGAGACCGGGGGTTCGATTCCTGCCAGGGAGGCAGTGCTGTCATTTAAGTGTTGGACTCGATGATCCTTGTGAATCCCTTCCAACTCAGAATATTCTATGATTCTGTGAAACTTGAACTGGCTCTGGTGCCACTCATGAAGGTATAAATCAGAATAAGCCCAAAACAAAGGAGACACAGTTCTACAGGGGTAATAGCAAAGTTACTCTTCCTCACAAAGGCATCCACATCCCTGTGATTTAAATATGTTTCCTGGAAATGAACTATCATGCTTTTTCTTCTTTCAGACCAGTTTTGCCAATTGAAAACCAGCCTTGGGTGTGCACTACAAAGAGGTGCAAGAAATTGGAGAGGCTGACATCATTATGAATTATATTTTTGTAAGAAAAGGAAGAAATATCTTCAATATAAAGACATTATATTATGATTGCTCTGCTCTTAAAAGATTATCTGAAGAAAAAAACGTCCCAAATTGTGGCATTGGAATAAGTCATTTATATTAATTTCCTACTCCAAGGAATGAACAAACATTAAACTAAGGAAACTGGAAACTAGAATGTTTAAAGTACTCAATAAAAAGAATAAAAACACATTTCTTGAATAGACCTATTGTTCTTTAAAAGGAGAGAAAAAAGGCAACTATCATAACTATTCATTACTCTCTATAGAAGTAAAATATTTTTTCATTATAAAGAAAATCACTGTGAGGATTTAACTTAAAGTACTGTAACTGACAAAACTAGACCATTTTCCTACCCCTTGAAATAAAAAAGCTTAAGAATTATATACGAGCTTAATTTGTTATAAGAAAAGACTTAACCTCTTTATCTCTAGAGAATTCTCATTTCTCAAGCTATTGATGTTCCATTTCATACACTCCCAACAGTAGGCCTGTATAAGCAGGCATGTAAACTTTTTCTTGTACATTATTTGGTGACAGAAGTTACGCATGTGATGGCTATATATTAAAACAGTGCTCTCATGGGGGTCAAATATGATTTCGATTTCAAATATATATTCAGGGTTCCCCTTACTAGTTAAGGATTGGATTGAAGGCATCTTTTTCATGGATGAGCAAAGTTAGGGAGAAACAAGGACATTCGTGTTTGTGTGGCCCATACAATTGCACTTGCTTAGCTTAAGGAAGGAAGTGAGGTCTGTGACCCTGCCTTGCTCCGCACTGTGGAGGGTACGCCATCCTAAAGGCAAATATTAATTGGAAGCCTGTTTTAGTTAGAAAAGGAAAGACACAAACATTGGTTTATGTGAAGGAAGAAGAAGGAAAAGCAAAACGGAAAGCCAGTGGGGGTAGGTGTTTAGTGGAAAGTGCTGAGTGTACTGTCCATGTTGCTCAGGTCTGCGGTGAAGGCAGATTTTGAACATAATGTGCTAGGACAACAAAACACCACCACTTAGTCAACTTTTTGAAGGGCTGACAGTGTAAAATTTTTGGCTGCAGAACGGCTCTGGACAGATTTAAAGAGAGAAGAAAGAGAACAGGTTTGTGTTCATTGTAGCTTAGGACACACAGCTCCTAACCTCTGTTGCATTTTTTGATAATATAACTTTGAAATGGGTATCTGATAGACCTCCTCCATTGCCTCTTCTCTGTCCATTGACCAGCATCTGGAGCCCTGTAATGGGTGCTCTCCAGCTGCTCCTTCATGTTGGGTGCAGCTGCTGTTGCATATTTCCCCTTTATGTACCCTGCCCTTTTGCTTATGGCTTTGCTGCTGTTAGCCCTCCGTTTACTCTGGAAAGGCTTTTCAGATTCAAGTGTCTTTCAACAAATATCATCTCTCAACTGGAATATTATCTGAAGAAGATGGCTGGCTTATTGTCCTTACCTGGTATAATTGTCCCCAAGTACACTTGCACATCTGTTACATATTTATGTGTTAAGGGTTTTCCCCCTGCCCCAACGTGACTAAATTTAGAGATATTCTGCAGGTGACTAGCTTGCACGCTACAGAGGGAGAACGAGGTGTGAACAGTTCAATTGCCAGCAGGGAAGAAAAATTATTATAACCTGCATGGTTTATAAAGCTTTATATTTGGAAATCATACACTCTTACACCAGCTTTCCAGGTAATTATTTGGTGGTAGGGAGTCAATGAAGGAAGTGGATGGCTCTTGGTACTCATACAGATACACTGTATTTGACTTCCCACACATGTCTACATCATAACCAAAAGCACCTGAACATAAAATATTCTGCAGCATCTTCAGAAACATCAGTGAGACTCAGCAAAATAGCTGAACCTTGAGTCAGCCCCTTAGGAGCTGTTATAAAACCATTTTTGTGAAGTAAAGTAGAAGGATGGGTGGGAAAAAGAAAAACAGATTTTGTCACTCCCCAAATATGCTCAGATTCAACCTTCACTAACCCCATTGTGTAAAACATACTAAAAATTATTAAGAGAAAGCTTGCAAGTGTAAATATACTTATTCTCAATGAAATCAACACCATCAAACTGATTTGTAACTATTCCCTTAATACTGCTATAAACTTTACTGCAGTGAAAACACGGGCTATACAGATTGCTTTCCTCTTCCTCAGGATGTGTTTCACCTTTGTGGCATTGCCACCATAAATCTCATGGTCCAACAACCCCTTGTCTGCAAGTGATTTCAAGCACTATCATAAAAACGAAACAGACAGACTTAATTTGAGTTCCAGACTTAAGGAAACTCAACTAAAATATTAGCATAATTTCACTGAAGACGGAGGAAATTGTTAAAATATGTGTATTAGAGAGTGTCTGCAATTCAATACATCTCTTAGCCGGCTCTTGGGTGCCACCCAGTGATTGATTTAACAGCAGGTTTGTAATGGTGTCTGCGGTGCACCACAGGCCGTGTTAAAAAGCAACGCTGATCATAGGAGATCAGAAACAAGAATGGTAGGAAGCACAAGGAGATTCATGACATGTTAAATCTGAACCTGTGAATAATAAGCTCTGTCTTGTTGATTTAGCGCTTGGAGAATTTCTATGTGGAACAATGCTCCCATTTGTTTCACAGGGGTACTGACTGATTAGGCAAACGTTGTTCATGTTTCTTACTGGAAGAAATTAAGGAAGCTTGTAGTCCTTTGATTCGCTGTACATTTTTCCTTCTGCAAATATGTAGTTATTGTTTTAAGATCACAGTGGTGTTCTGCTTTCCACCAAAATAGCAAAGCTATTTTCACGCAAATATACTACATGCTTTTCTGATGATCATTCTTTGAATAATGTAAAACTATTGGGAAAAAAGTGTTAGTTACATTATAAAAAAGGTGTGATGGAAATCTAGTAAAACAGAATTGCCCTGAAATTTAAAAGTCCTTTCCATTTATGCTGCATGACAGTCTGCCTTTGTCCCAAGAAAAAGTGATGGTACACTGACTGCTGCTCTGGTTCAGAGATCTTCACAGGCAATACTTCATACAGGCATTTTGGACTGTTTATCTGCATTTTTAGCCTGCTTGTTGTGATATGGCTGGAAGAAATGTCTCAGGATGATTAATTCAACTTGCTGTCTTGACTGCAGCATAAACCTGTGATTCTCTCCCTCTATTCTGCTCTGGCGAAACCCCACCTGGAGATCTGGGACCTCCAGCATAAGAAGGACATGGACCTGTTGGACCAAATCCAGAGGAGGACCACAAAGAGGTCAGAGGCCTTGAGCACCTCTGAGAAAAGGCTCAGAGAGTCAGGGTTGTTCAGCCTGGAGAACAGAAGGCTCTGGGGAGACCTTACTTTGGTTTCAGTGGACTTAAAGAAAGATGGGACAGGCTTTTTAGTAGGGCCTGTAGCAATAGGACAAGGAGTAATGGTTTTAATCTCTAAGAGGGTAGATTTTGACTATGTATAAGGCAGAAATTTTTTACAGCGAGTGGTGCAACACTGGAACAGTTTGCCCAGAGAGGTGATAGATGCCCCACTCCTTGAAATGTTCAAGGCCAGACTGGACGGGGCTATGAGCAATCTCATTTGAAGATGGCCCTGGTCTTTGCAGGAGGGCTGGACTAGATGACCTTCAAAGGTCCCTTCCAATCCAAACCGTTCTATGATTCTATGAATACCTGACAACAATTCACAAATATTGATGTGAAAAATAGTTATCCTGCAGACAGGTATTTAATCTCACAGAAAAGGTGCAACGAGCTCTAAGAGCCGAGTCGGAAAGATGGGGGCCTATTTTTCAAAGTGGAGGAATTGAAGCAATCTCTCTCAAGCATGGCTGATTCATCTGTACTGGAGTTTTGACTGAAACATAAGGTGTCTTTTCCAAAGTGAAGCTGCAGCTAAAGCCAGAATGGAAATAGAATTAAATTACCAAAATCTTGTCTCAAAAGTTGTTGCTCTTAAGAGTGAGAAAAAAGATTACACACAGACAGTGCAAAAAAGTTTTACCCTCCGTGTCAGTAGAGTGTCTGGCTGCTGGGCTACACATCAGCATCTCTGCAACCCTCTTCCCTGAAGTAGTTTGCAGAAGCTTAAAATTTTACGTGCTACTTATTCCTTTGAAAGGTAGATACTCTCTCCAACCTAAAACTGAGAATCTCTTCTCTTTCTCTTATGTTCATGTTAGCTGGGGTAGGTAGAAGCTACCAAATTAATGTTAATGAAGTATACATGAATGCCAGGAAATGAAAGATTATGGTCCTAATTTCAAATACAGTAAAACAACATGTTCTTTGTGGTTTCTTAGAAGGCTTAACAGAGTTTATTGGTTAAGGAGACAACTTTATGAGACATTTAGCATTACATATCCTGTTTTGTAGTTTTTTCATTACAGAAGTCAGTTTGATAGAATAAAAGAGAAGAGGGTTTTGAGCAGATTGGTAAGTGACCAACAGGTCCAATGTTAGCACCTTTCCCTTTCAAGCAAAGACGGAGGTTTTAAATTGAATACCTTTGGGTTGCAAGGAGAGAACAGGATTCTGTCAGCCTAATCTCATTATACATGTAGCCATTACAGTCAAAATGAGTTTCCTCTGCCTTAGTTTGGGTTGGAGTCAAAGCCAGTTCTCAGAGGAAAAGGGTCATTACATTAAGGTAGTAAGTTACTAAATTGAGCTTCCTGTTATACTGGGGTATGTACATTTACATTGTCATTAGCCACAGGAAGATGAGATAAAAAATTCAGGTATTATTCACTGACCAAAGTCAGACACTATGTTCTAATGAATGGGAAAAAAATGGAGAGACAATAAAATGAAATAGAAAATGTTAATTGTGCAAGAAATGTGTTGTAACTTAGCTTTTGTCCAGAATATCTCCACACTTTGGGAAGATGCAGCATTAGGCCAACAACTTGTGGCTCAGGCTCATTTTAATGAAGTGAAATGAATAAATATATGTCATAGAAATCAATATTCTTTTGGCTACAATACTACAAACATATGTGAATAATTTTGTGCATGTGAGTTCAATTAGATTATTCATATGTACAGTGTTAACTCAGATATGTAAGTGTTTGCATTATTGGAATTGCAGTTTATGGATGTTCACAAAGAGCCAAAATCTACAAGAAAAAGCTCAGATACCAAAAATGTTCATTCAAGTGAGTATTTGTACAGAGGAATACAGCCCTTTTGTACTCACATGCATGAAGTTGCTTAGGGGCTTCTACAAACCACTTTGCAAATCAAGAAAGGGTAAGTCTCACATGTTGCAATATTTTACATATTTAAAATATTTAATTTGATCAAACATAATTAAATATTAATTAACATGACAGCCAACAGGGAAACCTTTTATTAAATCTATACTGTGTTTGATATACCATTCCTAAGTTTTAGCCCATTCAAATGAATTAAAAGTATCTTCTTATTTTTTCCCTTTGCATCAGGCTGTAAGAAATTTTGAGTCATCCTAAACAAGATTCAGTGTTAGTTAATGAATTTCTAATTTAAATGAATACAATATTACCTGGTAGTGGCTTCCTACTGCAACATGCCTTTCCATATTTCTTTACAAATGTGCAGACAATTGCAACATCATGATGAGAATACGCTCCGTATTGAAAAATTAATCATACAAAAGTATCTCATTAAAGAACCTGGTTATTTAAGGTTTTATAACCTGTAGACTTAAAACAGCTCTCAGGCAGGGTTAAATGGTGCATTGTTGCTGTGTGGGTGATAGGAGGTGTCAAAGAGCCCTGAGAACAGGTCAGCTCTGGCGCTGAGCTGTGCTTGACATGAAGTTTGGCTTCTGCTTGGTGCTGGGAAGGAAGCAGTTCTGGTATGAAAGTGAGGATGCAAAGTTGGCACGGGGTAAGGTTGGCTGTGCAAGAGTTGGGGGAATCGCCCAGGAGACCTGGCTACAGGTATAAAAGGAATTTTCCGAGCAATGTGAGAAAAATACCATCTCCTGTTGTCTTTTTCTACCTTTCTATGAAAAAGGTAGGGATAATGGTGCTTTCCCATCATATGAAGGCAAAGAGCAGAAACTGAGGGAAGTTCTTTCTCTTCAAGTAGGTGAACAGGGCATCCGTCATTCAAGAATCAGTCAATATCCCTTAATTAATGAGGAAATGGAATTTAAAAATAATAACTAAAGTTACAGGCCCAGCCAAGGTGCAAACCAACAGCATTCACCTGAATTTTGAGTCAAAGCCAAACAATATAGCAAGCATAACTGTATATTAGTTTGGTGGCATTTTGTGTGTGACAAAGATAAAATTATATGGCCAGGAAAGAGAATTGGAAAAAACCCTGTAAGTGGCTGACTAAGGAAAAACCTGAAAAAGTCTTTCAGTTAGGTCCCGGCACAAAGAGGTACAGAGTTCTCTGAAAAAAATCTTCATTTTGCTCTTGGTCATTGCCTGAAAGGATAAGGAATTTTGTATATTCTTTGGAAGAGAACAAAAAGCATTAGGTTCTGTTACAGTATCATAAATCACATAATATCCTTATTCTTAAGTGAAAAAAAAATCTAAGAAATTAAATCTGTGGTAACAACAAGAGACGAAAATGATGTGTCAGATTTAGGAGTATGTAAGAGCATAAACACTATGGGTTTGTGCTCCAATAGTACCTACTCTGGCTCAGACAAATGTAGTAGCTGTGTTCCTACATTACTTGTTCATTCAGTCAATCGCCATTGAGAGTTTTAAGTCTCTCTGTCTCAGAATCACAGAATCACAGAATATTATGAGTTGGAAGGGACCCACAAGGATCATCTAGTCCAACTCACCATCTAACACCCGTACAGAGACCGAGAGCACGTCGCAGAGCATAACACCAACCTAGATCCCTCACAGTCTAGCAGGCCACTCCGAGCCGGAAGGAGCCCAGCGTCATCCAGCCCTACACCCCCCGGCTAGACCATGTCACTAAGCTCCTCGTCCAGTCTTCTCTTAAACACCTCCAGGGATGGTGACTCCACCACCTCCCTGGGCAGCCCATTCCAATACGCAATTACTCTCTCTGTGAAAAACCGCTTCCTGATGTTAAGATTGAACCTCCCCTGGCGTAGCTTGAGGCCGTGCCCTCTCGTTCTGGTGTCGTCAGCCTGGAAGAAAATATGGAACACTTCACGAATTTGCGTGTCATCCTTGCGCAGGGGCCATGCTAATCTTCTCTGTATCGTTCCAATTTTAGTATATGTGCTGCCGAAGTGAGCACGCTGTCCATGCAGGACCAGGCCAAAGTTGTAGAAAGCTGAATTCAGGACTACAGAGAACTTCCTCCAGTACAGGATAGTCACGGACACTGCTTGGCTGCAGTGTCTCACCTCAGCCACGTGTAACTTAAAAAGGTGTGATAAAGATACTGTAAATTCCTCAGTGAAATATGCTTTAGATCAACTTGTTATTGAATCACTGTTTATCCTTGAGAAACGCTTTGTTAGCAAGAAACTTTCCCCCTATCTCTCCAACATCTGCTAACTGAAAATGCTGAAGTCTTTTTTTCCTTTCCCAGTTTTTCAACCTAATATTGATTTTACTTCAGCTAAAAATAGTTCAGTGGGAAAATGTCATTCAGAGGTGCCAGCTGACTAAAGAAGAAAAAGGGTAACATAAAACACAAAGTAAAACTGAGAATTAAATTTTGATATTATTCTGCTCCTCTCAGCAGATTATGTTAAATTTTTCATGCAAGGAAGTATACATGATAAAATGTTGCTATGATTCTTTTTAACTCTACAGCTGAGAAAATTTTTGTGGAAAAAGACTGTTTTCAAAACTGGAAAAACATAGCAGATTTATTTCACTTTTCTCTACCAAGATCCATACATTTCACAGTAACTTTGCAGTGAAGCATACTGAAAAGGCACCGAATTCAATAGAGTCTGACCCTCACTCTGACAGTTTTTGGACTAGCCTTAGGTATATTTAACGCAGTACTCATTTTATTAGAACATTGCAGTGCAAACACTCCTACCATGACATTACGCCCCTTATGTCACTAAATGCGTCTGTGTTGTCTATTGAAACCTTCCAGAACAAATCTCCCTCCTTCTAGAAGTAAGACTTCCTCACTCCAGCAGCTGCACCCCAGCCTGCCTTGGATAGTTCCTTTCCTGGTGGCACGACAGCAAGCCTTGCTCAAACCAGGACTTCTTCTCTACTTGGAACACGACTGTGAGCGTTACAAAGTTCACTGTTCAGGCCATTCCAGCAGTAAGTAAAGTGGTTCCCAGCAGTATTCTGCCTGCCTTGACTGACTTGTGCTATGTTTGCTTTGCCTTTTCAGCCTTCTCCCAGGAAGCGAAGTTTAGGCACAGAGCATTTTTTGGCTATGTCTTTATTTATTTCAATGTACACAAGACTCTGTGAGTTGAACTAGATGATCCTTGTGGGTCCCTTCCAACTCGGAACAACCCGTAATGGTGGCAAGGTTGAAGGAGCTTGCTTTGGAGGTAAGGAGTATGGAGCAGGACCATATTTTGTAGTTTTAAGAGGAATTTTTCTTTACCTGTAGATGAGTTTTACAGAATCACAGAATCACACAGAATATTATGAGTTGGAAGGGACCCACAAGGATCATCTAGTCCAACTCACCATCTAACACCCGTAAAGAGACCGAGAGCACATCGCAGAGCATAACACCAACCTAGATCCCTCACAGTCTAGCAGGCCACTCCGAGACGGAGGGGGCACAACGTCATCCAGCCCTACACCTCCTGGCTAGACCATGTCACTAAGCTCCTCATCGAGTCTTCTCTTAAACACCTCCAGGGATGGTGACTCCACCACCTCCCTGGGCAGCCCATTCCAATATGCAATTACTCTCTCTGTGAAAAACCGCTTCCTAATGTTAAGATTGAACCTCCCCTGGCGTAGCTTGAGGCCGTGCCCTCTCGTTCTGGTGTCGTCAGCCTGGAAGAAGAGGTCCACACCCAT
>WEKX01008711.1:15028-35456 GCA_013390025.1 Pitta sordida
TTTTACACCTATAAAGGAAGTTATGTTGTTTTGATTTATACGTAGTTCTATTGGCAATTATCTTCTGTGAAACAGTGCTTGAAATATAGGGAAACAAACCCATAAAAAACATTCTAGATGTGTGCTGAGCATTTGAAATAGTAAGTATCTTTGTTTTCCTGGGCAGTCTGTGGGAAATTAAAGTCTGTATGGATCACATCAAAGATATGCTAATTTTACTAGTAACTGTGGCTTCTTGGTCTTCTAGCTTTCTGGAAAAGGTCCAGAGCTGAATACTTAGAAATGACACTGGTATAAAAATTTACTTCATATGATACTGCTCCCCGTCTTATGGCTTCTAGCAATTTACTGTTTGAGGATCTCCTGGACTGAAAGTTGAATCTGCATTGTTGTTCTTGCTAACTGTTGGCAGAAGTCTGTTATGTACATTTGTTCCATCTACTTATTAAACAATTCCTATTTTTTTAATATTTATTGTGTTCTGTGGTAATTGAATTAAAAAAATTACTTTAGAGGTTTTTTTTATAGCTTTTCACTGGTCATTTTTCTTGGTGGGCCAAATTTCTGCATCAAGAAGGAGAGTAGAAAACAAGCCTGATGGGCTTATACCAATCAGTGTTGGTTGAAAGGTACACTCTACAGTTACACATTTGCTTTTAATTAGTGCATGATTCTATAAATTAGCAGATAAAGAAGTATAAACAAATGCAAATGAAGAGAGAGCTTCATGTTCCTCAGTCCTTAATTTAAAGAGTAGCACTGTGAGCTGCTTTACATAAACTCTCTAATTCCTTGTGGTCATAGAGGGATTAAATGATCCATCCTTGAACTTGCAAGACCACAGTCCCCAACTTAAATCTCTTGTAGAAATGAATTTGTTTGAACATCCTTCTAAAGACATCAGAGGGAAGAAATTAAAAGTGAAATGAAAAGTTAATGGGTAATTAGAGAATTCCTTCCCACCTT
This sequence comes from Pitta sordida, assembly GCA_013390025.1. Classification (NCBI taxonomy): domain Eukaryota; kingdom Metazoa; phylum Chordata; class Aves; order Passeriformes; family Pittidae; genus Pitta; species Pitta sordida. The sequence continues at coordinate 15,995 of WEKX01008711.1, forward strand.
CCAAGGCTGTCCCACCTCCAAAGGCAAACAACACTTTTACGACAGTTCTGGCTGGTAGGACCTGAAGATTTCAGTTCTGCTTGGGCCATTCTATGTGGTTTGTTGTTTTTTTCTTTAAAAAAAGAAGTTACTACTGAACTAGATTTTTCATTGTTCGAGATATTTTCCTGTAGGTATCACTGCACCAAGCCTCTATTTTTGACCTCACCAACTCTGAATTGAATGTGCTTTTCTTCAGAAAAATTCTACTACTTCTTATTCTATACTTTAAATACAGATTTATTCACCATGTCCCTTACAATAAGGAATATAAGTGTATAATTTATCTCTCACTTCAGACACTATTTGAGAAATTCTTCTACTGTAAATTAGTTGGAATAAACCCCTTCATTTAAGAGTGTCCTCTGTAATACAATGCTAATAGCTGAGAACAGACCATCCACCAGTACAACACAGGCCACTTAGTGACGGACAAATACTAGGGACATGCAAGTAAGAAGTCTTATTTCTCTCTGCAGATTTTCAAATCTGTTCAATTGTCTATTCTCTATGCTTTTTTGTTGCCATGCAACAATCAAAACTGGAAAAAGTCTTTCATTACTTCTAACCTCATACACTGCCCAAGCATTTTTGACAAATACTTCCGACTGCAGCGACAGTGCTGAGCTCGAGTACTGCCTACTTCCATAGTTATATTTGTTATGCTGTTTCTGAATTTGAAAGCAATAAAGAATTAATTTAAGAAAAGTCACATAAGCAGAATGCAGTAAGACCGTGTGTTTCCTCCCCATAGTATCAATATATTGCGACTTCTACTCTGAGGATTCAGTCAAGTTATGGAAAAATCAATACTGGCTCCAATAAAGTTTCCTGCTAAATCCAACATTAGATCTTTGTGTTAATCTCTGTCACTTAGAAAAAATAGTCCTTTTCACTCATCTTCTGCTCCAAACAAAATAACTTGTACTTCATTCTGGTGCAGAGTATACTGTACGAAATCAAACTGACCAATTATACAAGGGTATATTATACAAGAATACAAAACAAAATATACTGTGTTTAAAGTTCAAAAGGTAAGATATATATTAAAACAAAAGTGAGGTTAATGTTCATAATGTTTCTGTTCATTGAAACTGTATTGAAATGAATGGGAAGAATTGAATGCCTACTCAAATACCCAGGAAACCTTCCCCTCTGAATGTTGAATTAGTGAATCCTACTTGTTGGAATTCTTAAATCTCTTTATTAGGTTTGTTCTTCAGAAGGCTCTATGGCCTCTTTTATAAGACAATATCACAGAACTGGAAGATTCCCTCAGAAAGGAAAGGTCAGCCCTTTAAAGCACAACTTCATTTGAGTATAAATGTTTTCTCTTAACAGGTGTTTCTGAGTGCATTCCTTACTATGACCAATCATACAGAAAGTTTGGAGGATTTTTGTCCACATGTAGGATCAGAAACAAAACACCATTAGAGTTATGTCTTTCTGTATTCCCTGACATACTTGGGTACAAATGCAGAGAATGGAGAATTAACATGGATCTGGATATTGTAGAATAGATATTAAAAATATTTAAATTGATGCAGAAAGGCTTATTGAAATAGCATTAAAATGGACATAAACATACAAATGTTTATCTCCTGAGTGACATTGAAAACTTGCACCTTTGAATGTTTTGGCTGTAAAGGTTGACAGTGGTAAATCACTTTCTAACAGCTGTGGACAGCTGTTTAAGTCTGGGGTCTAGAGAGCTTAATTGGGGAAGTGTGTTATAAAATTAAAGTGCCAATGGCTCATTAAGTTCTGTGGTGATTTTTCGTGTCAGGCCAATAATACTGCATTCCAGGCTTTGGGAAAGCACATGCCTAACTCTCTGTTAATTAAGGGCTTGTCAAAGAATGCAGGTTTGCCAAACTGCAATGTTTTCATAGGAGAGTATCTGTGAAAAAAGACTCAGAGGGAGAAGCTATTTACAAATAAGAGTTTATTGTAGCTAGAGCAGATGTCTACCTCTTTCTATACTGATGTCCTGGGCACATTCACCTTGTTTATAAACTACTGGGAGACCTTTGATGTAGAGAGAAGACTATCAAACCTGCTTTGATAAATAACCATTTCTCTGGAAAGATTAAATTATTACCAACACAGACACATTTATAAAGAAATTCCACCCAACCATTAACACACCTCTCAACATAGAGAAAAAGACAGATTTCCCAGGGTGACTAAAGGATTGAAAAATAAAGACATGAGGGAAGTAAAGTGGGGTGGCAGAAGTGAAATGTATTATAGCCATAAGGATTATTTTCAGGACTAATAAGGTCAACTGTCAAAGACATCTTGCCGAGAGGTAATAGAGACTTTATATTAAAGATATTACCTCATCATAAATTTGAAATAATCCAAATTTCAGTGCAGTTATTCAGGACTTCTATCAACAGAATAGTGTTTGTCCTAAATATGCACCAACAAACAGGATACTTGAAGGTGGTTTGGAGCATAGCTATCATTCTGTAAAACTGTAGCATGATGGAAAAGGGATAATTTGTGCATATGCCAAGAGAATTTTCTCTGCAAATTGGTTATTGACTGCCTTGAAAATAGGCTGTATCTCAATTTTATTGTTAAGGGTAAGACAGACTTCACTAATGAATTTGAAACATCATGCTCCAGGTTAGAAAATCAGCAGCTGCTTCTGCCGAAGAACAGAAACTTTGTAGTACCTAGGGAATGCTTTTAATTTGTTGCAGTCTCTCCTGTATAACTAACTCTGCAGAATCTGTTTCTTCATGAGGCTAAAGTGCAGCTGATGTGTTGTTCACACATTGTTCTTCTGTGAGCTATTTATTGCTGCTTATAAAGTTTGAATGGGTATACTGTAAATATTTTCACAGAAGGTAAAATAGTCCTTATGTAGCACCTAATGAAAACAATTCCACGTTCTGTCTATACCTTAGAAATATATTACACAGAATGAACCTCAATACTGACGTGGGTAAATTATATGGATGTGTAAAGTATTTCGGAGTTTTTTTGCTGTTTATTTAATTTTTGGGTTTGTTTCTTTTTCATAGTGAAGGGAATATAGTTTACTCCGGTTTTTCAGTTCTAAAATATACTATTTTGTTACAATCTTCTCTGTGGTTGCTAAGATCTTGTTGAGCTCCCTTCCCTAGGAATTCATTGATGCATCTCATTAATCAACTGGCAGCAATGCTGTTGAACAATGCAAGTTGAAGTATCTGCACCTCTAGTGAACATCTGGCAGAATGATGATTTTCCACGCATTAATTACAACATTTGGTGAGGGAGTATGTGGCCATTCTCCCTCACAGTCTTTGTGTCCAGTATTTTCAAGACAGAGGATGCAACTGTGGTCGTATATCTACTGCTGTTTAAATTTTGGACTGGTACCAAGGTCTGACTTGCCAATATCTATTTGTATTTATAGTTGAAACTCTCTCAGGAAACCTTCCTAGTCTCTCAAGGAATAATTTAAGCCCTATGATTTCTCAAAATAGCCACTGTTTCCTCCCATGAAGCCAAGATTTGGGGAGGAAAAATTTCAGTACTAATGATGTGTCACTTTTGCATCCTTCATTTTTTAATTAGCGCTCTTCCATCCAAGACAAAATACAGCCTGATAGCATTTCAGTGGAAGTAACATGAGTCAGCTCAAATCTCTCTCAACAATGAATTATTCTGATCTTTTTGACTCTGGGCTAATATAGATGAAGAGCTGTCACAGGGACATGTAATTCACCTCAGGTGAAGGATTGTAGTAAACTGATGAGAGTCAGTAACCTCTTAAAATGCTACTGCTCTTTTGCAAGTGGGTGACTGACTACTGTCTGAGTTTCCGCATGGTTCACTCCATTATTTTTCATCCACATCATCCATAGGGAAGGAACACACATCCTCTCATAATTTTTGTTGTAAGTGGTCCTGACACCAGTCAGTGTATAACAGGTACAGAAAGCAGAGTTGATGTACAGCCAAACATATTCTGCAGGCATGTCCTACATATAACTCTTGACTGTACACTGCGAGATAGGGATGCCGAAGCCTAAAAGTTAGGTCAACAAAAGCAACAAATCTTTCCTAGACTTTTCTTACTGTAAAAAGAATATGAACCACTCTCTATTGTATTTGGATTTGCTTAAGAATGTTTATTACATTCCATATAAGTCATGGTTTCAGTGTTATGTATTTTCCATCTCACTATAAGTTATTAAGAGGACTGTGATGCTCATTTTCAGAGGTACTAAGAGGAAATACACTTTCCAGCTATTTTTATACATTTGTAAAAGAAACTCCAGAATTCTCTGCGATTACAATAAAGGAATTTGCAGGTGCTTGGGCAGCCTGAGTATATCCAAAAATATAATATACTTGTTAATCAAATAACTATGCCTGGGGTTCTCGGTTAAAAAACTGTATTGTAAAGAAAAGCTACATGAAGATAAAAATGGATGTTAAGAATAACACCAACAAAAAGCATATTAATAGAAGAAAATGCGCAATGCATTTTCCAGCTTTGTAAAGTATATAATAAATTGGAAAGGAGAGGGAGAGAAGTGAAAGAGTTACTTAAAGGTCAAGTTCAACTTTCAGGCTGTAACCATATTCACCTTCGGTTATGTTTGTTCTTGAACTGGGAAACTTCAAAAGCGCAGACTGGTGACTGACATTGTGCAGACAGAGAGGTATTAAGGCTTCTTAAGCTGATTTTGATGATATACAGCTATTTAACAACATTCTCCGCTCAACATACTTGGCAATCAGAACAAAAACAAAGAGGTTTTCTTTTGCAGTATGGCTTCCTGGGAAATTGTCAGTGCTTTTAGTCTAACAGAATCCCTCAAGCAGTAATCTTTCACTTTTACGTCAATCCTTTCAATCTAAACTTGGAAGATTACACGAAAGAATTGTCATGGTCTTTCTGAGGGAGTAATACTACTATGTATCCTTAGACAGAGAGGAAAAGTAAATAAAGACAGGTTAAATATGTTAGTCATTTGACTGAGCTAGAGGTTTATCTAGGTAATGTCCTTACTATACTGACGTTTCTATGCAGTGGGACATATGTGCCTAACATGATGCCCCTACTAAAATGCTTATATGTGCTGACAGCAATGGAGCAGGGGCTTTGCTGGATTGATTCAGTGTTCTGTCAACAAAATCACATTTTTCCCAGTGGTTCTGCAATTTTCTACTGAAAGTGTCCATTTTGTAATGCAATAGGTAAACTTCACTGAAGTAGGTACGGTTCAAATCATGCGTGTATTTAAAAGGGAAAAATAAACTAAAATATATATGTTGAAACTGTAGTTTCATAGATATCTTAAAATAACAAATTTAGAGAGGACATTGACTTTCAAAGGTTTTTAGTTGTGACAACCTATTCTTTCTTACACATAAGTTACGGTATTTATGTAAGTGTAGAAATTTTCTATTAAGCTAGTATTTGAGCACTTCGGGGCTTTGAAGGACCTTTCTGTTAATTAAAACTAAATCTCTTTTACATGGTTTTACTACTGCTTCTCAAACACAATGTCAATCATTCTTCTCTCAGCGGTCACTAACCAGGTTACTTGTGTGTTTCCACACTGCTGCATCACAAAACATCATGCCCACTTGCCTCAAAAAGATAATATCTAACACATATGGAGACTGCCTTTGATCTCCATGGTCTATCTAGAGGTCACAGACCTGTCTTCTCCTCTCTCTCACTTCAAATAGCCCCTTTCATTTACTGTGAAACTAAACATTGGAAAGACAAAGGCAGGAAAATAAAGGCCTTGATTTAGTAGTGCTTATATATTTGGATGTTTCAAGGCAGATTTTACTCTCTTAGGTTCCTTTATTAATTGTCCTGCATTTCTCCATCATGGCATACTGTATTTGTTTTCATGCATGCAGCCTCCAGCATTCAAGCTGCTATTTAATCAATATGTGCTTTGTTCATAACTTAATAGCCATTGAGAGTCTACTAATCGATTTGCAATAGTCAGCACTGAATCCAGCTCTGTGGGAGTTGCATGGGAAAGTTTAATAATTTTACTTGCATTCGGGAAAACAAATTTCAAGTTACTAAGTAAAGTTGTTAATGCAGAAGGAGCATATTAGGAGACATTTTAAATTATAGTGAAGATAAATCTGAACAGACCAGTGAGGGAAAAAAGTGGCTTAATTGGAAATCACAAGGGTCTTAGGGAATAAATAACCCTATCTTGAACTATAGGTGAAGGATTATGTGGCAAATGATTTCATAGCATTTGCCAAAGGAAACCATTTTCTTTTCAGATGCAAAAGCCAGAGGTATTTCATTGCTGTTTACAACTACCTGCGNGAGTCACAACCACTTCTGATTTTACTAAAGGCTGATTTAAAAAAGCGTGTAGGTACCTAAAGAAGGAACTGAGCCACATGTAGTCACATGTTGCTCAAAATCACATATTCAAAACTCTAGTCCTGCAAATGGCTCTACCATAAAGAATTCTCAGTGTTGACCCTACTGCTCTCCAGGCTCTTCAAGTTCTCTATGTTTTCTGATTCTCATAACTTCCTCAGGTGTCACTGTTCCAATTACTTAGTAGATATTTATAATCAAGGATCTTATCTGCTTAACTTCATTTAAGAAGTCAAGCCAGTAAAAGTTTTCAAGTGTATTTAAATAATGAAAGGTTTGCATGAATTATTGTAACATTTACTGACTTTTTATTTTTAATTTCTTCATGTTTTTTCTTTTTTTGTCCCATTACCTAAAGATATTTGTCCAAAATACCTAAAGATCAGAGCAGTCATCCAAATTCTATAATCTTCAATGACAGAAGAATCTAAACTTACACAGGAGGAACACTAGGCCTGAGGCCACTGCATGTGTTGTAGGATATTGGGCATAAATCCATTAAAATGTAGAGAGGCAAAGATATCTGTCTTCTTAAAGGCAAAGAGATCTCTATGATCTCACAGAGTAGTGGCTAGGTCACTCAGAGTGTACAAAGCAGAGAAGCCTTGGTTCTGGGTCCACCTTCTTATGCAACTAGTATTTGGTGATTATTTCTGCAATTTTGTGTAATCTCCTTACAAAAGTTCTGGTATTCAGATGATTTCCATTCCTTTCAGGTGGATATGCACTCTTTCTCTTATGAGTTTGTTTTGGCTGCATCAGAAAAATATATCCTATGCAGTGGACACACGAAATGGGAAAAGTGAGGTCCAAAACAGACTCTGGGTTCAGTGAACATGTAAGAGAGATGCATGAGAGAAAGCTGAAGAGGGTGAATCTAAACATCTGGACCAGTTACAGCTTGTACGAAGGCTTCAGTAGCTAGAATATTACGGACTGCTCATTATCATATTATATTGCTCATTTTTCAAAATAACTACTATAATTTTCTGTTTAACTATAAAAATAAGTGACGTCTCACCTTTGGGAAAAGCTATTGGACCAGGATCCCAAGTAAAGGGCAAATTATTTTGGAAGAAGGTGAGATTTAAAATGCTCCTCAATGCTTTCTCAAATGTATTGCCTGTTCAGAAGGATGATAATCTTCGTTCCTGCCCCCAGGTGTCTGTGTCTCCTCTAAAAATCGAGCACCTAGCTCAAAGAGGTGGAACGTATCTGGGAGCAAGTGTCCTGGAGCAATACCTTGAGCATTACCTTTCCTTTGTAACGTTCTGTATCTACTTACAAGGGACAGAAAGAAAGACACACATATGTAGTGCTGTCGGAAGACGGCTGTATTTGTGTGTACTCTCTGCAAGAAACTGCTCTGCGTTGAACAAGTCAAAGAGTTTCCTCAGTCAGCAATGTGTAAAAACAGAGTTCTAGGATGGAAAAATGAAAGTTACTTTGTGTGCATGCAGATATTTCTATGCATTAACAAGCACACCATCCTTTACTTGAAATTTCCCCTCTAGAATATCCACTTCCTGAGCCTTCCAGTCTACATACAGCAGGATACAACTTTAATCCTCTTGGTTGACCAACAAACCAGAGATACTTCTGACTGTATCTCAATAACCTGCTGGGAAACTTTGTGGGATGTAATTATAAAGCTAGACAGAGTTGAAAGTATGTCCATCTTGTTTCTGTTGCTGTAATAAATTTCAGATGCATTTCGTTTTCTTCATAGAATTAATTGTTCTTTCTTTAAGATAATCTTTAATCTCTAAAGAGATAATCTTTAATTATCTCTTGTTAGCTATTAGTCAGTACATTTCTGAGCCTATCATTTCTGTAATTAAGTCAGGAAAGAGGAGTTAGCAGCTGATCCAAATGATCTCTCTTTACACCAATAAACTTTGCTGACGAAAGCAAAATCTTAAGTAACATTAATTCTTTAAGTAGTATAGATTTTCTCTGCGATATTTAAACACATTAAGAGAATGGCTGAAGAAATAGTTGATGAGTTTCAATGTGAGCAAATGTTAAATGATATATTCAGGAGCTAAAAATGGTAATACTGCCTGTATATTGCTGAGTAAAGATTGGGATGCAGAGGTAGAGAAAGGGACTGAGTGGGTTAGAAAAATAAGTATATGAGGATAGAGTATGTTGTTCAGCTGCAGTAAAAAAGATTAATAAGATAAAAAAGAGAAGCTCTACTTGGAGAATCTTTCTCTGGAGTTTTTGCATCCTGATTTGGCCTAATGAAGTGTGAGAAAGCATCTGCAGAAGGACTGGAAACTGAACAGAGCTTAGTGAGGCAATGACAGATTTTTTAGATTTTAAGCCTAATATGCAGATTATATCCAAAGGAAAAGTAACAAAAATAATTAAAGTCATGGGAACTGGAGAGACCTCAATATGAGGAAAGATTAAATATGCTACGACTATTTTGCTTGGAAAGTAAAAGGAAGTAGGACATCAGAATTAAAAATAACAATAGCTAGAAAGCAATGTAGTCTTTCCAAAATGTAAAGAATGAAAAATAATTAAAGGACAGCAGATAAAGAATAGTGAGCTTAATATACTATTTATGCAAATAGCAAAATTGACTCCCTATTTTAGAATGTTATTTTTAGAAGTTCCTTAGTAAAGCCAGAAAGAAAAATAGACATACATGAAGAATGCTTCTTGAACCACAAATAAAAAACCAGAAAGAACAAGAAAAGTCAGTATTTTTTTCTCCATGCAGGAAAAGTGTCATTTAAAGGCAGTTTTCAGCATGAGATGACTTTTTGGAAGACAGCAGAGCTTCAGGAAGTAAGGCCAACATTCACACACTAACAATTAACTTTCTCATGACCTAGGAAATGCATCCTTTCATTCTATGTGTAATTTAAAATACATTAAAACTATTTTTTACTTTTATTCATTTAAGCCAGATGCCATTTTGAAAACAAAAGTTTGCAGGAATTTCTGAAAGAGAGTAAGTGTATGCAGGAGGAATCAAAATGCTATCTGCAAGCCCTTCACATTTCCCTCATGTCTTTCTGAAAGGAAAAAGTTCAATAATGAAAATAATATTCCAAGACTAATGAAAAAAAGACAAAATAAGTTGATTTTCCAAGCTAGTAGTGCAAACCCAAAACCTAAACTTGTATTAAGTGTGTTTAATGCCAAATACACAAAGTGCCTCACACCAGCTGCATGTGGTTTGAGGTTGTCTGTAGGGAGTTATTTCCAGTAGCTTTAATTCATGTGGGAAGGTCACCTCCTCTGGGAATTCTGCTATACAGTATTAAGCAGAAACCCTATGCCTTCCTCTGCCCACTTCTGGAAATAAAAAATCAGCTGTCTTGGTGCCATTACTGAATTATGAGTATCCTATAACTTATTGTCCGCACATTTTTGCAGTTATGGCCTTGCATGTGGCCATTTGTGTGCCAGAGCAGCAGAAGCTCTAACTCTTTCCGATGACAGATTGAGGACTTACTTTTGCTTGGGCTGCTAGGTGCCACGTTGTAAAAACCTTATTTACAGTGCCATTTACAAAGGTACAGTTAATTGAACTAATTCATGACCTTTGCAGAAGAACCACAAGCATCAAAACAACATCCATGCGTGACCAAATAACACTGCAATTCTCTCACTGCTTTGTGGCTGAAATAGAGAGTAGCACATTTACTGTGAGGAGGGGTTCAATTTTCAAGGTGAGCAGGGCACACTGTCCCATAGCAAGACAATTACAGTAATACCTCGCTTGCTCCCACCAGTCCCAGCAGGGGACTATACATTTAAAACACGGTTTATACGTACAAACCCTGTTTTGTGGTTTTCACATTTCACACGGGGATCTCAGAACTGAGCCCTCGTGATATTTGAGGTATTACTGTATTAGCATGTGTCAACTACTATGGGCATTGGTGTTCTTCCCATAAGAAAGCGAGTAACAGAAGTAAAAAAGGAGCTTCTTTTGGCTCCTATGCGTTTCTGTGTCAGTCTATGACTTTCTTTGTCAACTCTCCAAATTATTGCTGGGTTTGTTGTAATCCCTCCCTCTCTAGATTTGTTTTTCAGTGCTGCAAAAGAAAAATGTTAAGTCATTTTAGGCTCATTTCCTATTGGAGTCAGTCTTAAGGAATCAGAGTGTCTCCATGTGAACCTGTATTTAGATCTGTATTTCTGTCTTTCTCTCTCCTTTGCAGAGCAGCTTCTACACCTGCTGCCTGATTTCAGCCAAGTCTGGCAAATTAACATTGCTATTTCAATAATTAAGTTCCTGCAAATATATACAGGTAGAAGAGGAAGGGCAGATAAATGGCCTAAGTGAGGGACAGTTTGCAACATAGCTTATCTATCAGTCATAGGAATGTACAACAGACATCTGATAAACATGTCTATCAGCTTTCTTAGACATACAGACAAACAAAATCTAGAAGAAAATGAGCCTCACTAGCTCTGTCTCAAGAAAACCATTTGTTCTAACTGCAGTTTATGGCTGCCCCTGTTTAGGGCTACATGAGGAAGCAAAATGTGCTTTTCTCAAGCCATATGTGCCTATTGATAATGCTTTCCTACTGCTCTTCATATCCAGTGCTTTATGAATTCTAAAACTGAATGAGTAAATAAATCAATATTATACAAAGTTTGCTGTTAGTTCAACCAAAGAAGCCTGCTATGGAGTGATGATAAGGTACGTACACACTCCAGATTGTATAAATTAAAATGTCAATTCATTTGAAAATAAATTTCAAGGGTGGTGTAGCTCTTGGGCAAAACAAATTTGACTTGGGGAAATTAGTTTAATATATTACCAATAAAATCAGAATAAGGCAATGAAAAATAAAACCAAATCTTAAAAACACCGATCCTAGGCTAACTTCACTCTCAAATTCCCTAACTCTTCCTCTGTCATACAGGGAGACCCAGAAGGGAAGTTGTGGTCAGTTCATCACACATTGTCTCTGCTGCCCCCTCCTCCTTAGGGAAGGACTCCTCAGGCTCCTCCTCTGCTCCAGAATAGGGTCCCTCCCATGGGAGACAGTCCTCCACCAACTTCTTCAACCTGAGTCCTTCCCATGGGCTGCAGGTCTTCAAAAACTGCTCCAGCATTGGTCCCCTTTTTCCACAGTGTGCAATCCTTCAGGAACAGGCTGCTCCAGCATGGGGTCCCTGCAGGATCACAAGTCCTACCGGAGTTTGCTCCAGCATGGGCATCCCATGCAGTCACATCCTCCCTCAGGCACCCACCTGCTCTGCAGTGGGGTCCTTCACAAACTGCAGGTGGACATCCACTCCACCATGGACATCCATGGGCTGCAGGGGCACAGCCTGATCCACCATGGTCTTCATAATGGCTGCAAGGGAGTATCTGCTCTGGTGTCTGGACTACTTCCTCCCGACCAGCCAACTCCACTTCTCTCACTTTGTTTTCTGCTAACCTGTCAGAAACTAAGTAACACTTCTAAATACCCCTGCACAGTTTTAGACAAAATATATTAAAGAAAAAATTGTGCATTTATACTTGTGGCAACACCGCTCTCTGTTCTGCCCTCTTTATTATTCAAAGGGTCCTGCAAAGTATTATGATTCAGAAATGCAAAGCAACTCATAAGCAGATGAGGCCTGTGTTTCTGATCAATGACGTGTTAAAATCTGCCCCTATATTTGGAGCTACATATTTACATAAGCAAAGATAGCCCTGAGTGGCTGCACAGTATTTCTCTTGGCGTGATCACGGTTATTAAGACTTAACAGCAGATCTGTCTAAACTACTTGAAATGGTAGACTGGACAGGGGACGATTGAAGGCCTAACATGTTTCCCTTTCTAGCACATGACTGTCATTGAAACAACATTTAGGCAGCCTCAGTGGGTGACCTGCCATGAATCTGCACTCCAAATAAGTGCCTGTAGAGGTACCTGACAGGGGATGGAGATGTCTCCATTTCAACCATGGAATGGGCTCATGACTCCTGATTGTGCCAGGGATGGCCACTGGCTTCTTGGGAGGCATGGGACAGCCTAAACATCACCAAGTTGTATTAACATGATAACTTATGCTTACTTATAATAAAAGGCAAAAGAAAGGGCAGAAACATGCCCCATAGTGCAACCCATAATCCCCACTTTCATAGATGCTTTAGAGGTTCTTAACAGCTTTTTCTTTCCTATTTTAATGAAAAGTGTGAAGGCCAGCCTATCTCCCCCTTTATCTATCTCCTCAAATGCAAAATATCATTCCTCTTCCTAACAGAAAGATCAAAATAATATAGTTTTTGGCTGAGAAATTCTTGCTGACCTTATCATTCAACAAATTAAATATTTTTGTTTTGCCTAGTATTTGACATTCTGCTATCCTCAACAGAGTGTTGTCATTAAAATGAGCAAAGAGATTAGGAGTGCAGAGGAATAGTTATTTTTACCATTCAAAACTAATTCCCCATTTCAAATATTGATAGAACTGAGGAGGACTTGTCTTTATTTTGTAACTCAGCAGATAGAAAATTGCTTCTGAAGCAGGTTTTCAAGAATTTTCAAGAATTACTCACCATAAATGACTTCCCCTCACCCCCTGCCCCAAGAAAAAGTAGCCGTTGATAAATGGTTTTTCCCATAGCTACAAAACTGATTTGTAGAAGTTAAATTGTTCAAGGCTAATCAGGATAATCTGAGGGAGAGGAAGTTTACCCTCCATTTCCCAACAGATTCTCTTTAATTTTGCAGTCACATTGACAGGTGGCCTCATCACTCAGGCATTACAGACCACCTTGAAGATATCAGCACCGTTGGCCTTTGAAGTCAGAATAATCAACAAGCCATTTGATACTCTATCAGATGAAATGGCCCTGTCAGGAAAGGCTGGCTCTCAGGTGTACTGATTGTCTATCGAGAGGGGATAACTTGATACAATGTACTACGGTACAGATTCATAGACATTGTGGGATGCTATAACAGATGTCTTTTTAGATGTACTTCTTCACAATGTCTCTTTAAAAAATATTCCCAAGCCACTTTTAACAGAAATTATAATACTTCAATTTTCTGTGTACACTATTCCCACTATGCTATGTAGATACTCAAATGTATTTGCTATGGTTAGGGTCACAGGTGCAGAGATCCATGCGACATTTCCATGTATAAATCCTGTAAAAGTCTTGATTAAAATACTGTATGGTAGACATTATTAGGGGAGTCTCTATTGGTTTACAACAAACATTCTGGAAGCTGCCAAAATATAGTGCAATACTATTTTCAGAAAAGGACAGTTTTATTGTATTTAGGACTATCCAGGATAATAGGAGTTTTTTCCTCATATTACTTCGATATGTTGTTTTCTTTGATTCTAATCATATTGTGTACACTCAAGAAATACTACATTTTTAAAAATAAAAGCTGTTTAAAGAAACCGAATTTAAAAAAGTATTACCTTAAATTCCCCTTTCACATGTCCACGTGTTTACTTTCAGGATTAAATATTGGTTGGAAAGATTCCAATGGTTTGAAAATTTTTAGGACAGTCAGATTGAAAAGAGTAAAGTTTGGGTGGGTTTTTTTTTCAGTTATAATAACATTTCAGCTTTTGAGGTGTAAGAATTAAATTCTTTATCAATTAGTATTTTCAATGGTCTAAAATAATAGGAATAGTTCTTTAAAAACTTTACGAGAATTTTTTTGTGTTTAGGGTAAGTTGGAATTGAAAGCAAGAGAAATGACAAAATTATGCTGAAAAATATGTTAAACTTCTTATTTTTTAATAGAGCCTTGACTAATCCATAATGTTTTCTTGGGCAGAAACAAATAATAATATTTGTTTCAACTTTAACAATTAATTCTGTTTATGAGAAGAGTGGAGAAAGTTATGCTATGGCTGTGTCTATTTATATGACAGGCAGGAAACTCTCATATCCATGAAAGACCCTGGCTTGTTCTAATAGTAATTATTCATCAGAAACAATCATAGAATGTTCAGTCAGTAGTAAATGGTCTATTTGATACCGTTAGAGCAGATCAAGGACTTAAAGCCAACCCTTTCTTAGCGTGCAGGTGTCTTAGGTCTCGGAGTCTGCATGGAGGAGCACACTGAACTCCCTGGCAGAGGACAGCTGCTCTGATTTATTAGACCTTTGGAAAGAGTATTGCTCCTGTTATTGACACATAATCCCTTAAATGTGTTTGATGGCTAAAGCCTGAAGCAACACCACTGCACAAATCTTCAAGTCTCAACTTTAGTGCTGAGAAGGAACACAGAAAGAAAAGGAAAGGAAGAAAACTGGAAGGGAAAAAAAACCCAGTGGACCTTAAATATAGTTCACTTTTCTCAAGGGAAGACCATTTTCATTGAGCTGCATTAATGATTTTTAAGCAGCTTCCTTCTGTTAGTAATTATTCTTCGTAATCTCATTTCTTATAACAGCCCGTTTCAAGGTAAATGATGTATTGGAGTTTATTTGTGCAGCGTGAAAATAAATCAAGGAAACTCACAGAGACAAACCTTCTGCAAAGATGGAATACCTGGAGCAATTCTGTGGATTGGCTGAAACTGAGGCTTGTCACAGAGGCTTTGAGTGATGTAGTTGCTGACTGCCATGAAGACTTACCACACATAAATGTGGTACACTATGTGCGACTGCAACAGGTCTGACAGTCAAGACATGTTTGTTTATATCCTACTGTCAAAATGATGTGCATGACAGATAATAGAGATAAAAATAAGGAATGTGTTCTGAATTTATTTTACACAAACATTAAACGATGGCTCAAGTTAAGATTTTTTGGCAATAAAACAGAGAGAATGTGTCTAAAAAATATAATGAAGTATGATGTCTTTCAGAATTAGAGAAGTCTAGGACCCACAGGCTGCTGAGGAAAGACAGGTAAATGCGACAAGAAGGGCCATTTGCTGTTTATATAAACAAGTGACTTGAATACACAGACTTTTGTCCTGTGGTTGGGAATGGGTTGTGTGGTTGTAAGCCAGGGGTCTCGGAAAGACGTAGACAAGTATCATGATCACGGGCTTTTTCTTCCAGCACCTAGAAGCAATCCAGGAGATTTCTGGAGATGATCAGAGACAATTTTTTTAATACAAGTGCTTGAAATGGAGGGGTTTCTTGTGGACCAGGCACTCATGTTTAAGATAGAACTAGATGGAGATGTAGTATGGAGAAAGAGATCGTTTAAGAGAGTTTAAGATACAGAGAGAACTAAGCAAGCCAATCAGTTAGAGCCCTGGACTTCAGATTTTGGATTGTTTAGGGCACTGGCAGGGAGAATCCTGTAGAAGACAAAGGAGCCATGGAGAGCTGATCAGCCTTCAAGAATATCATCCTCAAAAGACAGGAATCATCCTCCCAGACCTGAGTAGCCGCGAATACGTGCACGCATGCCAGCAGGAGGGCTGGCTGAGCAACCTGAGTTCTGCTGCTAAAAGGAAATGTACAAAAGATGGACGCCGGGACTGGCAACTAAGGAGCCATACAGGAAGAAGAAATAGAATTAGGAGGGTTAAAACTTGGCTGGGTGTAAAAGTGGCATGAGATGTGAAGCAGGAACAAAAAAGGGTTTCTATAGCTATATTGGTAGAAAAATTAAGATTCCAGAAAATATGACTCCACTTCTTACTGAAATAGGTCATCTTGTGCTGAAGGACATGGATAAGGTTTAGGTATCAACACCTTCCTTGCTTTAGTCAAACTTTCCTGATCTCTATGCATTACAGAAAAGTTTAAGAGGGACAGATATTACTCAAGGCAGAGGACGACAAAGTTAAAGACACTTAAGTTAACTGGACATGGAAGTCCATTAAGGCACATCAGGAGGTAATTAAGAATGTCAAGGGAACTGGCTCAAGTAATTGAAAGATATTTGATAAACCTGTAGCAATTGCAGCATGCTTCTGCTTACTGGAAAAAGTAAAATGCCCTTTCCTTATTAAAAAACCCAAACAGTGAGCAGGGTGTTTTCTTCCTATACTCAGTATCTGAGAAGTTACACAGTAAATCCTTCTGGAAGCCATTTCTAGGCATATGAAATGCAAGGTGACTAGGTGACTGAAAATAACCAGCAAGGATTTATCAAAGAAAATGACACTAGATCAACTTGACTATTTTCTATTATGAAAGGTCTGGCTTTGTGAATGAGCAGTAAATATCACCTGCATTTCAGTGAAGTCTACAACATTGTCTCTGACACCATCCTTGTAGCTGAACTGAGATGGATTGTATGGGTTAACTATAATGTGGCTGAAAAAAACTGGCAGGACACTTGGGCAATGAGAGTCCAGTTGGTCCTGGTGGAGAATGTCATCCTTCAGAATTGATTTAGCACTACTGCTCTTCATATTCCGTTTATCATCATGCTCTCTGATATCTTCGTCAATGACCAGGACATTTGTACAGAAAACCTCAAGAAGTTCAACAAAGGGAAATGCTAAATCCTGTGTCTGGCAAGGAACAGTCCCATGCACCAGTGCAGGCTTGGGCCAACTCGATTGAAAGCAGATTTGCAGAAGCAGATAGGGGATCCTGGAAGGTGTCAGTTTGAACAGGAACCAGCAGTGCAATTGTGCTACAATTAAGGCTGCCTGTGCACTGAACTGCATTAGAAAGTCCATAATTTGCAAGCTTTGTGAAATCGTCCTCTATCTGATACTAGAGAGTCACAGATTTTTTGCCTTCTATGAGAGAGAGGACTGCAAACTGAAGAGTTCTGAATAGGTCTGCTATAATGGTGAGGGTGTTAGAGGATACCACACATTAAAAAAGCTGCTGAAGGAGGAAATATTGATTAGCTTGGAGAAGTGAATGTTAACATATGATGCATTTGCAAGTTTTTTTCTATCTAAAGAGAACCTGTAGAAAAAACAGAGTCAGATTGTTTTCACAGGCACACCTCAACAGAATAAGAGGCTATTGCCATTATTGTCAGAAAGGAAAACTCTCACTAGAAATAAGAAAAGTGATAAAGCACTAGAACAGGTTGTGGATTCTATATTTTTGTATACGTTCAAAATACCCCGAGCAACCTGATCTAATCTTGAAGTTAGCCCTGCTTTGAGTGGGAGGATGGACTAGATGGTCCTCAGGGATCCTTTCCACCTCCAAAGGCTCTATTTGGCTGGTCGTATGGCCAGCCTCACTCATGTCAGGACCTAAATTTACACCTTTTTTGCAGATATAGAAATTATACAGTTAATTAAACATTATGTACAAAAGTAGCTTCTTTCATCCTGGGGAGTGAAAGTAGCTGAAACTACAGGCAGTGCAGCTCTGAGGAGACCCCATTATGGCCTTACAGTACTTAAAGGGAGTATATAAAGAAAACCAAACAGAGAGGACACTTTTTACATAGGACAAGGGGGAATGGTTTTAAACTCAAAGAAGAGGGATTTAGATTAGATGTTAAGAAGAAATTCTTTTCTTAGAGGCACTGGAACAGGTTTTCCAGAGAAATTTGGGTATCCCATCCTTGGCCTTTAAGGCCAGATTGGATGGGGCTTTGAGTAACCTGATAATGGGCATCTCTGCCCATGGTGAAGGCATTGGAATGAGATGATATTTAAGGTCCCTTCCAAACCAAACCATTCTGTGATGATATGTATTTATATTAATCCTCTCCCTGAGTTGTTTCCAAGCTGACTGGTTGCTGCAGAACCAGTTAGTCAANGATGGACTAGATGGTCCTCAGGGATCCTTTCCACCTCCAAAGGCTCTATTTGGCTGGTCGTATGGCCAGCCTCACTTATGTCAGGACCTAAATTTACACCTTTTTTGCAGATATAGAAATTATACAGTTAATTAAACATTATGTACAAAAGTAGCTTCTTTCATCCTGGGGAGTGAAAGTAGCTGAAACTACAGGCAGTGCAGCTCTGAGGAGACCCCATTATGGCCTTACAGTACTTAAAGGGAGTATATAAAGAAAACCAAACAGAGAGGACACTTTTTACATAGGACAAGGGGGAATGGTTTTAAACTCAAAGAAGAGGGATTTAGATTAGATGTTAAGAAGAAAGTCTTTTCTTAGAGGCACTGGAACAGGTTTTCCAGAGAAATTTGGGTATCCCATCCTTGGCCTTTAAGGCCAGATTGGATGGGACTTTGAGTAACCTGATAATGGGCATCTTTGCCCATGGTGGAGGCGTTGGAATGAGATGATATTTAAGGTCGCTTCCAAACCAAACCATTCTGTGATGCTATGTATTTATATTAATCCTATCCCTGAGTAGTTTCCAAGCAAACTGGTTGCTGCAGAACCAGTTAGTCAAACCTGAAAATGCATGCTCACAAATCTGACAGAAGTCACATTCTAGTGGCATATCTGCAACAAACAAGTGGGCAATTGAACCAGGATCATTCTCAAAGAAACTGTATTCCCATTATGCCTGAACTTTCTGAATACTAGCACATGTGCTCATCATCACCCATTTTGACCACTGCAGGGTTTTTGTAACATTACAGTATCACAGTGTCACAGTATAGATAAGGCTGGAAAGGACCTTAGAGATCATCTAGTCCAACCTATAATCCAACTAACCTATCCTCTACATCTAGATCATATCACTCAACACCTCATCCAGCCTACCCTTAAACACCTCCAGGGTTGGTGAGTCAACCACCTCTGCGGGCAACCCATTCTACATCCAAATCACTCTTTCAGTAAAAAACCTTTTCCCAATATCAAGCCTAAACTTTCCCTGCTGAAGCTTAAGACTATGACCTCTCGTCCTGTCCCCAGAGACCAAGGAGGAAAGACCAACCCCTGCCTGGCTACAACCTCCTTTTAGATAGTTATAGACAGCAATAAGGTCACCTCTGAGCCTTTTCTTTTCTAGGCTAAACAGACCCAGCTCCTTCAGCCTCTCCTCACAGGGCTTATCTTCCAGACCCTTTACCATCCTAGTCATCCTTCTCTGAACTTGTTCCAGCACCTCGACATCTTTCTTGAACTGAGGGGCCCAGAACTGAATACAATACTCGAGGTATGGTCTAACCAGTGCCGAGTACAGTGGAAGGATAACCTGTCTTGACCTACTAGCCACTCCATTCTTGATGCAGGCCAGGATGCC
>WEKX01008711.1:35915-65233 GCA_013390025.1 Pitta sordida
CCTCTGCCTTATCCTCATCCCTAGTTACTATATTTCCCTCCACATCAAGTAAGGAGTGGAGTTCATTACTGACCTTCTTTTTCCCATTGATATATTTATAAAAACACTTCTTATTATCCCTAACAGAAGTGGCCAGTCTGAGCTCAAGGTGGGCTTTTGCCTCTCTAATTTTCTTCCTACACGACCTAACAATACCTTGGTACACCGTCTGATTAACCTCACCCTTTTTCCAAAGGTGATACACCCTCTTTTTCTCACTCAGTTCTTTATGAATTTCCTTGCTCATACAGGCCGGTCTTTTACCCCTATGGCTCATTTTATGACACACAGGGACAGCCTATTTTTGTGCCTTCGAGAATTCATACTTGAAGTATGCCCAGCTCTCTTGGACCCGCTTGTTATAGAGAGTTGCCTCCCAAGGAATTCTCCCAATATTACATACAATTTCTATATTTTGTATTATCCAAGGGGTTTTATTGGTGTTTGGTCTCCATCAGCAAAATTCTGAATTCTTTATCAGTTCAGAATATGTGATTGGCTGTAAATTTCTGTCAAATGTCAGCTGCCATCTCTAATAACATATCAAGAGCAACAGGCAAACAGAGAACTTTTAATAGCAAGCTAAAACACTGTCGAACTGAATTTATTTCCAGATGTGGAGAGGGAGTTTTTCACTTCTTCCGCCAACAGGACTGGTGCTCTAATGCCTTTCAGCATGATTTTAAGGCATTCATTTGTTATGTAACATCCATCAATTACAAAATATATTTATGAGGTCTTGCTAGCAGTCGTTAACAGCAGTATTGTGGGATCACATTTACAAGGCCTAATGAAATGGGAGAGCAAGAGTAATTGCATTGAAATTGGTAAATGAAAACTCATTCCAGGGGAAAAAAGGTGTAAAATTTTTGAGGTCTGATGTGTCATCAAATGGTGAGAATTAAATTAAGATTCAGTGAAGACATATATAGTGCTTATTGTAAGTGTTTAATTGCAAGAATAACAAATGCCTCACAGAAATACACAGTTAAGCATTAACTTCTAATGTTACATGGAGTCATGTGAATAAATCTTTTCCTATCCTAAGACTCACTATTTCTTGTTAACTATTATTGCTAGTTTTCTGTTTATATATAAAATAGAAAACAAAATTACAATTAATTTAAATCAAATGGAATTTGGGAATACCTTATCTGTACTCCTAGGAATGAAATCCAAATGCATGCCAGCTCAGTCTCAGAGGAAAGATTAGGTATTAGAAAAATCAGAAACATGAAAAGTTTGAGGTTTCTTCCCTTTTAAGAAAAAGCAAATGAACTGAATGCAAGGTTCTCATGCTGCTATCTCTGACCAGAATGAAAAATTGTTTCAGTGACATGCATTGCACCAAATATTTACGGGGTTTTTGAGAGTCTGCATAGATTCAACAATGATTTTTTTTTTTTTTTTTTAAGTAATAATCCTGTAGTCTAGTTAAACCCCCAAGAATCTATTGCACTAGATATACAAGTCTTCATTCATTTGACTAGAAGTGTAAAATCAAATAATAGTAAATTTTTGAATTTTGATGAATCCATGGTGTCACACAAGGATAAGATGCTTTGTTTCCAGGGCTACAACCTGTTTTCTCAAATGGCCACTCATGTCTCATAGAGATTGCTTATCTGATTTCCTTGTTTGTAGTACAGATCAGTAAAGAAAATAACAAAAAACTACTGTTGGGTGTATGTTAGATGAAGCTGTAAGAAATAATCCATAAATGCCTTATAAGTAACCTCAATAATTTGTTTGTTCCCAGCCCTGAATGATTGTTATAAAACTATGACAAAAGAAAGCCCAAAGAATTTTATTTTTTAAGTAGAAGACCAGTTTGTATTATACTAGCAGCTTTGAATGAAAGATGCAGAAGGCTAGTAGCTATAAGTGGTACAAAAGAGAAAATTCTGGTTTAATTAGTGCAGTATTACTTAATCTTTCCCCAGAAAAAGGAAACAGCCAAAAATTTTGTGTGGGCAGTATATTCTAACTGGTGAACAATATAATACAGTACTATCAGAATAAATAAAAATAAATTTAGCTTTACTGCCTTGAGAGAGTCTTTATGAAAGATATCTTGCCTCTTAAGAGATACAGTCATCTCTCAATTATTGCAGGGCCACAGATCTCCCCAACTCCCACAAAGCCCTTGCTCCATGAAGATAGGCAGCTAATTAATATGCAATTTAGTCCCTCTCACTGCACTGCCCCTCTCAGCCCTGGTACGCTCCAGTGCTGTGTTGGCACCGGTCCACTGTGTGTTGGTGTTTGGGTCAGTGATTCCCAGTGTCCATGGGCACTCTGCACCAGGAAAACCTCCTCTTTTTCGCTTGGCTGGGGACACTGGCGCTAGGATGAGGCTGCCCAAGCTGCCCGCTCCTCTCCTCTCCTCCCACGCCAGGGCTGTGGGCCCCGCCCTGCTGTGTGTCGGTGTTTGTGTTGGAGGTTCCTGGTGTCCACAGCCACCTCAAGCCAAGAA
Organism: Pitta sordida; assembly: GCA_013390025.1. Lineage (NCBI taxonomy): Eukaryota > Metazoa > Chordata > Aves > Passeriformes > Pittidae > Pitta > Pitta sordida. The sequence continues at coordinate 38,431 of WEKX01008711.1, forward strand.
AAACCCCTCCTTTCTGCTGGGCCCGGAACGCTGGCACTGGGAGCTGCATGCGCCGCTGTCCTGGCATCTCTCTGGGTGCGTAGACCTGGTCTCATCATTCTTGGGGTAGACATAGTGTTCAGTCTTGGACACCACTTCTAATCCAAGAGTGTGTAAATCTTACATAACTGTGTAAATCACCCCTATGGGGGGTGCGGGGGGGACCTGTGCACCTCTGGGACCCCACGAGTGCATGTTTAAACACAGCTCATGTCGTGCTCAGCCGCCCTGGACCATCTGCTGACTGGAACCCCCAGCTCAGGTGGAAGCAAGGATGAGTAACTGGCCGTGCCTGGTCAGGTCCCTGCAACAGCCTATCACCATGGGAACAGTGCTCATGCAGTCAGTGACTAAGCAGGCGCTCTGAGTGCCACATATATGTCTTTTGGTAGTGGGTTTAAACCCAGCAACCCGCATGAGCCTGGTCCCTGCATGGTGGACACGGCTCCCAGCCCCAGCTGACATAGCGGGATGGGGCTGACAGCCCTGACGTCGGGGGAGACACCTAATGCCTGGCTCAACAGCCAGTAGGGAACTCAAGCCTAACGCGCCAGCATGAAGAGTGAACGCTGTGCTTGTGAACGGTCACCTCACCTCATTTCGCTTACAAGTGGGGAGGCATGGGGTCGAGCTGTGACAGTACCTGGGCAGCCACAAGCACTCACCCACTGCCTGTTTCTATGGAAACAATGCAATGCCAGGGCCACCCCCAGGACACCAGCCCAGCTGTTCCTCTGCCAGGACAGGGAGGGGCAAGCCTCACGCTGCGGCCAGCAGGAGTAGGGGGCCTCACTGTGAAAAGAAACACTTGCAGTATCCATCCCTCGCCCCTCTGTTGCCCCAGCCCCTGGAATGGGTGGTGCTGGGAGTGGCCAGTACAAACAACACGTACTAGATCAGGCAGCACTGATTTGGCTCTCAGCAGTGCAAGACTATCAGCGTTGGCTCAAATCTAGGATTGTGAGACCTGTTGCAGGTCCTACTCAACCCTTTTTCTGGCTCCAGCAGCATCCCTGACCCAGTGATTCTACAAATACAGTAACCCCCCTGCCTATTTGGAGTCCGCATCTCTGTGGTTTTGTCCTAGGGTGGTGTGCATATATTCCATATCTTTGTGTTTTGGCTTCAGTTTATGAGGTATTTTGTTGTGGATACTGGTCCTTAGCAACACCAAGGTAATTTTCTCTCTCTATCCAGAAGATGAGGAAAAAAATCCAAAAACTGAGAAGCAGCAGTTGAAGAGAAAAAAAATATTTGGGGTAGCTCACAGAGAGGCAGGGAGCTGGTTGGAGCTCTCTGACAACTGCAGTTGTGTGGGGCTGGAGAGGGGCTGCTCTGGTGAGTTTTTCTCCAGCTTTTGGGAGAACCCTGTATTTTTTTTTCTTTATTTCTGTTTTTTTTTTTCCTTTTTCCTTTTTTGCTTTTTCCTTGGACATATTTCTTGCTGCACTCCAGCCACTAGAAGAGGGAGAGAGGGCCTGCAGTTCCCTTCCCCTGCCCCCGGGGGTTCTTCCTCATCATCTCTTGCTTTCCCCTGGAGTGCCTGCATCAGGGCTCTGAGCTCTAGCTGCTCTCTGTGCACCTGAGGAGTTTCTTCTGGGATAGTCTGGTGGAATCTCATCGAGACCGACAGGACTCTGCACATTCAGGACTTTCCACATCACAGGACTCTTTATATCACAGGACTTGTGGGATAGCTCAGGTTTTGTTGTTTAATACTGTTGTATTTTAACTTGTCTGTTTACTAAAGTAAATAGTTTGTACTTTTCACACTTTACTTGTTTTTTCCCGAACCTGGTGAGGGGGAGGGGTGGTTTATTTTGGGTTTTTTCTTTGTCTCAGCCCCAATTTGCCTCAAACCGCGTCAGGTTTCACAGGTTATTCTGAGTTGGAAGGGACCCACAGGATCATCTAGTCCAACTCCCAAGCAAACACCCACCCAGGGATCAGACCCACAAGTGTGGAGCCATGGGCACTACTCTCCATCCATCCAAACCTCCCACCATCTAGTCCATGTCACTGAGCTCCTCATCAAGTCTTCTCTTAAACACCTCCAGGGATGGTGACCCCACCATCTCCCTGGGCAGACCATTCCACTGAGAGATCACTCTCTCTGTGAAAAAACTCTTCCTAACATCCAGTCTAAACCTCCCCTGGCATAGTTTAAGGCTATGTCCTCTTGTTCTGGTGTTGTCAGCCTGAGAGAAGAGATTCTTAATTATGGTTTATCTTTCCGTGAAAAGTGGGTCCACGTGCATGCAAACTAAGTCAGCTCATGAATATGTAATGAGCTCATGTATATGTAAATTGGCCCTTCCTGGAAGCCACCATGGGCATTGAGGGGAAGGAGCATGGAAGGTGGCCCACCCGCAGACTGGTGGGGACGCTCGTGCGTGGACGTCCCCCGCCCAGTGCGCCCATGGATCAGCAGGGATGCCCCATGCCCCACGCAGTCCCTGAGTGCCATATATTTCCACCATTTACAGGGAAGAGGGATCGTTGCCATCACCATGGAGCTGGTGCAATGCTTCTGGGCACAGGAGGTGGCGGGAGTGGCAGAATTAAACCACCTTGAGCTTAAACGCGGGGTTGCGGCAGCACCCGGAAAATCTGCTTCCAAGGGAGTGCAGCAGGATCTGGGGCTCTGGTTCAGTGGGCAAGCACCACGCCTGGGGAGGAGGAAGGGTTGGCACCAGGGGGTAGCTCCCCATCTCCACCACAGACAGTGGGGGCCGACAGTGCCCCCTCTGTGGGGCCACGCAGACCGTGCCAGAGCCGCAGTTGGCAGGGAGCAGGCAGGCAGCACTGGCCGTGTCGTCCTCCCATCCAGGATGGAGACTGGTGCCCCACTCACTCGCTAGCACTGCCTGTGGTGCAGCAAACCAAAAGGAAGTGGGTTCTGTGCAGCACACTCCTCCTGCTCGTGCAGCAGGGAAGCAGGGGCAGAAATGCTGGGCACTGGTGCAGCAGACACAGTGCGGCTTCCCCCAGCACCATGGGGCAGTTGGGCGGTGACTGGGAGGTCAAGGCGTATGTGTCTCTTATGTATGCTTTACACAATGTGTTTTCCACAGCAGTGGAGCTGCAGGGAAAACCTGCAGTGTGGTATTAAAGGTCCACTCACCCCTGGGACTCTGTATTGCAGTCAGCTTACATCACAGCCGGAAGGTTCCAAGGACGGCCCAGGGAGGTGGTGGAGTCACCGTCCCTGGAGATGTTTAAGAGAAGACTTGATGAGGAGCTTAGTGACATGGTCTAGCTGGGGGGTGTAGGGCTGGATGATCCTGGATCCCTTCCGGCTTGGAGTGGCCTGCTAGGCTGTGAGGGATCTAGGTTGGTGTTGTGCTCTGGGATGTGCTCTCGGTCTCTGTACGGGTGTTAGATGGTGAGTTGGACTAGATGATCCTTGTGGGTCCCTTCCAACTCATAATATTCTGTGATTCTGTGAACTCAAACTGCCTGGCGATAACATAGCCCCAGTTCCTGGCTGCAGTGGCAGTGCCTGTGTCTGTACTGGGAGCTCTGCTCAGCATCCCTGTCAATTGGAACAGGGAAGGAGTGAGTGTGAAGGCATCAGATCCTGTAGGGAGGCAGGCAGAGTGCGGCCAGGGCTGCTCTGCTGCAGGGTCCCCATGCGGGGAGAGGCAGTCTGGCTGCCTACGGAGGCTGGGTGGCACCACTGCACAGCGGGGGACGGAGATGGAACAGGCAATTCCGTTGCATTTCTGGAAAAAATACCTCAAATGAAACAACTCCCTAAAAATTCCCCCCCCAAACCAGACAACTAATGCTTGGGAGTTGGACTAGATGATCCTGTGGGTCCCTTCCAACTCAGAATAACCTGTGAACAGGGACTGACACATGGACAGCCAAGGTCTACGTAAGCTGATGGATATGTAGATAAGCCGCAAGCCAGGTGGGGAAGGGTTACCATGGTTACTGTGCCTGGGAGAGCCTAGCAGTGGTGCACAGCGCCAGCACATCCCCGCCTGTCCCGGTGCCCTCCCTTTTCTTCTCCACTCTGTTCCATTCCCGGGGTTAAAAATACTCCCGAAACTAAAAAACTGTGTCAGCCTGCAGGGCTATGCAGGTGCATGCCAGCCCATGTGTCCCAGCTCCCGCCAAGTTTCAAAGTTTGGGAAAAGGATGCCATGGCAAAAGAAAGGATTCCACAGCTGGGAGCAGTCAAAAGGCATTTCTATTGGTTTCCTGAAGCTATGGCTGGGTGTACGCCACTGGCTGCAACCCCGAGCCACCGAAGCCCAGCTTCTCAAGGCAAGAGGGGAAACTCAGTCTTTTCCCTGGAGAGCGCAGCCCATATAAGGGTGGGAGGACTGCTGGCACCTCCCTGGAGCCTGGACCCGCCAAGTGCAGGCAGCACGTGGCTGCAAGCCGGCAGTCCAGGGCAGGGGTGGCAGCAGACACGTGCACTCCTGTGTGGCAAGTGCAGCAGACACAGAGGTTGCCAGCAGATCCTCCACTGCTCAGGAGGGAGAGGGACGGGGAAAGCCTGTCCTGTTGCATTCCCAGAAAAAGAAAAGCTAACAAAACACCTGCCCCAAACAAAGCAGCAGCACATGTGTCATAGCCTTGTGCTGACTGGGTGTAATGCAGGCTGTTTGACAGTGGCAACTGTCCCAGCTTGCACAGCTGTAGTTTCCTTCACGGAGGGCCAGGGTACCCATGCCGCCATTGATCCCAGCACCAACCCCGTTACCCAAGCCTCCCCCAGGGTCCTGCTCTGGAGCAGCACAGGACAGTGGCCTGGGGCCAGCTGCCCTGGGTTTGTTGGAGTGGTGCGGCGCCTCCACCATGTTTGAACACGAGACATACACCAGCAGCCAGAACCCCCGATAAGCCCAGCATGGACACAACAAGGAATGGACAGTGGCAGGAGGCTCCACACTCACTCAGCTCCACTGGGGGGGCGGGCTCTGGCCTCAGGGCTTCTGGTACTGCCGGCTGCTCTGGGGTTTCTGTACTCAGAAGCATGGCTCCAGACGAGAAGGGAAGACTCGGCAAAAGGAAGTGGCAAAAGGCATTTTCTCCACTTTTTTGAGGTGCTACAGGGTGCGCTGTTTTCCCAGGAACTTCCTTGAGAATGGAGGGNACACCAGCAGCCAGAACCCCCGATAAGCCCAGCATGGACACAACAAGGAATGGACAGTGGCAGGAGGCTCCACACTCACTCAGCTCCACTGGGGGGGTGGTCTCTGGCCTCAGGGCTTCTGGTACTGCCGGCTGCTCTGGGGTTTCTGTACTCAGAAGCATGGCTCCAGACGAGAAGGGAAGACTCGGCAAAAGGAAGTGGCAAAAGGCATTTTCTCCACTTTTTTGAGGTGCTACAGGGTGCGCTGTTTTCCCAGGAACTTCCTTGAGAATGGAGGGGCAAGGCAGGGCCTAACTGAATATTCATGGACTTGTTATCTTCATGTATTTCATCTTTTGCACCTTATTCTCAGACCCAGTCCTCCACGAAAAGCAGGGACTCACTGTAGTGATTTTTGTTTACATTTTTCTATAAATTCACCAGTAGGGGCAGCAGGACAAGCTCCCATCCCAGGGGCTGGGGTAAGGTGGGGTGTGTTCCCATCCTAGGGGTGGGGGGCAGCAGCACCACCCTGTCACGATGGGAGAGGGGTACTGTCCTGCTGGCCCTACTGCCCCTTGGGCAGTGATGCCTGGGCAGGCTGTGTGTGCAGCCACCATTGCTGCTCAGGGCACAGATGGCAGCACCACCCCCTCTCAGTGAGAGAGGGGGACCGTCTCGCCAGCCCTGCTGTTGCTCAGGCAGTGATGCCTGGGCAAGTGTTGTGTGCAGCTGCTGCCCCTGTTCAGGGTGCAGGCGGCAGCACCACTCCCTCCCTATGGAGAGGGGAACTGTCCTGTCAGCCCCGCTTTCTCTCAGGCAGTGATGCCTGAGCAGGCTGTGTGTGCAGCCACTGCTGCCGATCATGGTGCAGACAGCGGCACAAGCAACTCCCAATGGGCACATTACTGACATCAGAGCAGAGTTCCACCACTGCCCCAAGAACACTCAATAGCTTTGCCAATGCCGGCACAGATGGGTAACCACAGCTGTGCCCCTGTGCTCCGAGTCACGAGTCCAGTGCGGTGTGGGTGGGTGCAGCCGTGCCCCAGCACTCTGAGCCCTAAGTCTGGCATGGCACAGGCCGTCAGTGTGGTGTGCTGGCAGTCTGTGCAGCGGTGCAGTGGGCAGAGCTAATTTGAATATTCATGACTGTCTATTTTTGGATATTCATGACTGTCAGTGCAGGCGCAATCACTAATACATCATGCAACAGACTTCTATCATTGAGGATAAAGCATCCTGCAGAGATGTGAACCTGCGAGAGACGAACTGCGAAGTACTGAGTTAACTGTACTACTTTCAAACAGGAAGGAACTTGTCTAATGACCACAGAAGAAAGGGAATAAGATTCTCCTGCCATCTGCAATGCATTGGAGGACTGTATCTTCTGCAGAATCTTGACAAACATCTCAGTTTTAGTCCATAAGCCATCATGCAAGGTTTCCCAGAAGTGCAAAGGACAGACTGTGGAAGTCTGTGGACCCTTGTGCCTTCTAGTGCATAACAGGTCAGGTACATGCATATTCTACAGAATATTATTAATAGTCCTAGAAAGGCCTGCTATAATCATATCACTCACAAGAAATCACTAATCTCAACTGCCCAGCGAAAGTCAGAATACTTTTGCCAGTTGCTTCCACATTGAAGATAATTATTTTTCCTTACAACACAACACAACCCTATAGCTTGGTGGTTGAAATAGAAAGTTTATTTTATAAAGACAGTCAAACTTGATTTAAAGATGCCAGGTGATGAATTTACAATATCCCTTGGAAATCGGAGCTGATGGTCTATTGCTCTCACATAAAAAGTTGCATCGTATTTCCAAATTTTTTTAAGTTTGGCTTGAAGCTGATTGAGACCTGTTGTAGATTTGCCTCTTATAATGAAGTTTCCATGGTACCAAAAGTGTTCTCCCTGTGTAGAGATTTTTACTCCTGCCATGCTGCTATTGCTGTGAAAGGNAAAGCAGCAGCACATGTGTCATAGCCTTGTGCTGACTGGGTGTAATGCAGGCTGTTTGACAGTGGCAACTGTCCCAGCTTGCACAGCTGTAGTTTCCTTCACGGAGGGCCAGGGTACCCATGCCGCCATTGATCCCAGCACCAACCCCGTTACCCAAGCCTCCCCCAGGGTCCTGCTCTGGAGCAGCACAGGACAGTGGCCTGGGGCCAGCTGCCCTGGGTTTGTTGAAGTGGTGCGGCACCTCCACCATGTTTGAACACGAGACATACACCAGCAGCCAGAACCCCCGATAAGCCCAGCATGGACACAACAAGGAATGGACAGTGGCAGGAGGCTCCACACTCACTCAGNCCCCCTCAGCTCCCCTGGGGGGGGGGGTCTCTGGCCTCAGGGCTTCTGGTACTGCCGGCTGCTGTGGGGTTTCTGTACTCAGAAGCATGGCTCCAGACGAGAAGGCAAGACTCGGCAAAAGGAAGCGGCAAAAGGCATTTTGTCCACTTTTTTGAGGTGGTACAGGGTGCGCTGTTCTCCCAGGAACTTCCTTGAGAATGGAGGGGCGAGGCTATGGGCAGGGCCTAAGTGAATATTCATGGACTTGTTATCTTCATGTATTTCATCTTTTGCACCTTATTCTCAGACCCAGTCCTCCACGAAAAGCAGGGACTCACTGTAGTGATTTTTGTTTACATTTTTCTATAAATTCACCAGTAGGGGCAGCAGGACAAGCTCCCATCCCAGGGGCTGGGGTAAGGTGGGGTGTGTTCCCATCCTAGGGGTGGGGGCAGCAGCACCACCCTGTCACGATGGGAGAGGGGGACTGTCCTGCTGGCCCTACTGCCCCTTGGGCAGTGATGCCTGGGCAGGCTGTGTGTGCAGCCACCATTGCTGCTCAGGGCACAGATGGCAGCACCACCCCCTCTCAGTGGGAGAGGGGGACTGTCTCGCCAGCCCTGCTGTCGCTCAGGCAGTGATGCCTGGGCAAGTGTTGTGTGCAGCTGCTGCCCCTGTTCAGGGTGCAGGCGGCAGCACCACTCCCTCCCTATGGAGAGGGGAACTGTCCTGTCAGCCCCGCTTTCTCTCAGGCAGTGATGCCTGAGCAGGCTGTGTGTGCAGCCACTGCTGCCGATCATGGTGCAGACAGCGGCACAAGCAACTCCCAATGGGCACATTACTGACATCAGAGCAGAGTTCCACCACTGCCCCAAGAACACTCAATAGCTTTGCCAATGCCGGCACAGATGGGTAACCACAGCTGTGCCCCAGTGCTCCGAGTCACGAGTCCAGTGCGGTGTGGGTGGGTGCAGCCGTGCCCCAGCACTCTGAGCCCTAAGTCTGGCATGGCACAGGCCGTCAGTGTGGTGTGCTGGCAGTCTGTGCAGCGGTGCAGTGGGCAGAGCTAATTTGAATATTCATGACTGTCTATTTTTGGATATTCATGACTGTCAGTGCAGGCGCAATCACTAATACATCATGCAACAGACTTCTATCATTGAGGATAAAGCATCCTGCAGAGATGTGAACCTGCGAGAGACGAACTGCGAAGTACTGAGTTAACTGTACTACTTTCAAACAGGAAGGAACTTGTCTAATGACCACAGAAGAAAGGGAATAAGATTCTCCTGCCATCTGCAATGCATTGGAGGACTGTATCTTCTGCAGAATCTTGACAAACATCTCAGTTTTAGTCCATAAGCCATCATGCAAGGTTTCCCAGAAGTGCAAAGGACAGACTGTGGAAGTCTGTGGACCCTTGTGCCTTCTAGTGCATAACAGGTCAGGTACATGCATATTCTACAGAATATTATTAATAGTCCTAGAAAGGCCTGCTATAATCATATCACTCACAAGAAATCACTAATCTCAACTGCCCAGCGAAAGTCAGAATACTTTTGCCAGTTGCTTCCACATTGAAGATAATTATTTTTCCTTACAACACGACACAACCCTATAGCTTGGTGGTTGAAATAGAAAGTTTATTTTATAAAGACAGTCAAACTTGATTTAAAGATGCCAGGTGATGAATTTACAATATCCCTTGGAAATCGGAGCTGATGGTCTATTGCTCTCACATAAAAAGTTGCATCGTATTTCCAAATTTTTTTAAGTTTGGCTTGAAGCTGATTGAGACCTGTTGTAGATTTGCCTCTTATAATGAAGTTTCCATGGTACCAAAAGTGTTCTCCCTGTGTAGAGATTTTTACTCCTGCCATGCTGCTATTGCTGTGAAAGGGGGCAGGGAAAAGAGTATAAAAAGGTACACATTCTGAGATGGGACACATCTCCATTCTTCATTCTGTAGCACCAACTACTATTCCTGAAATACTAGCCTGTGTGCACATGATAACAACATAACATTTGATCACTCTGGTCATGAAAGTCAGCTCAAAACATGCTCAAAAGTATGACAGCACATTGCCAGGGATAATAAGTTGCTTGCTTTGCATAGCCCAGACTCCGAAAATCTAAGCCAGATGCTGCTACTGCTGTGAGAGCAAAGAGACATGATTGGGCAGCAGCTGTTTCTAGGAATTGGGAAAGGCTTCCTCAGGTACCAGCAGTCACCAGTGCTCATCAATATCTCTAACTGCTGTAAGCAGCAAGACTGACTTTTCACCTGATTGTCTGCCTTATTTGTACCACTTCTGTTGCCACAGGCCCTGTCTTACCTATTGGGGAAAAAAACCAATTTTATTTCTGCTGCTGAGAAGCCTTGAGCCTTGATACATGACATTTTACTGTAGAAATCCAACTTACTGTAGAAATCCAATTGTCAGCACTAAATGAAGAAAGAAAACAAAATTTTGTTCCTAATTTACTAGCTGATACAGTAAGTACTTTAATTACATTACTACTATGTTAGAAATACGGCCAAGGTGGATTATACTTCTTACAACCTTGGTAGGTGATTACATAAATATCTCAGATTGTTTACTCTGCAAAGTCCTTTTCAAGGTGCCTGATTTTTTTAAATGATTGTTTCACATCTAAATCTGTCAGCAAGAGAGAAAAAGCACAGGCAGTGCCAACTCGTCTGTTTGCTTAGATCATATTTAAGTCATTTTTCTATGTTTATTCCCCTTCTGTTTTCAGATTAACACAGCTGTTTCGCTAAGGCAAATCATTACTCCTCACTCATAACAAAGAGCTAGTAGTGAGGGACAAAATACCAGCAAGTTTACAAGTTGTTGGATTCCACATTGAATGAAAGGAAGCACCTTGGGCACCACCCCATGCTCCAAGTTGACATGTCATTCTGCAGCCTCTGGCTTGACCTTTCCTTAACATCAGCTGAAAAACAAAGAGACTATGCTGTCAGAGCAGCTGCTGTACCTCTAGGCAGGTAACAGTATCATCTTCATGAATGACATCTATGTCATATTTGCAGCATGTCAGGAAGCCCTTAAAATCTGCAGATCAAAACAATGTAATATTTTCATACTGACCTTGAGGTGATGATCAAATATGGTGACTTGCAAACTGCAGACATGTGGAGGCCAGCCATGCAACAATGGATCTGTTAGAAATTTTTGTTATGTCAAAGATCTATTTATAACCCGAGTGAAATATTCATCCTATTTTAATGAGGAAAGCGGAAAAAGCACTGCCCTCTTTGATAGTAATTCTGTTTCTCTAAATGTGGTCATCTATTTTAAACCTCACTGCTTCTTCATGGAGCTTTTCACAACCCCCTCCATTTATAACCTGTTTATCACAGATTGGTAAATATTTCTACTTAATTTATTTGAAATAACACTGATAGTTTTCTGTATTAAGCTGTCTGTTAACAGTCAACAGAGAGGTATATTCTGCACTGCTGAAACATTCTATCTTCATTATATTGCTATCTTCAACCAGCACTGGAGAATGACTTTAATAATATTTTTTGTTTATGTATTTTGTTCAGCTCATAATCTGAGGTAGTTCTTTACTTTTTCCGTCCTGATTTATTTCATTAGATACAGTCGGCCCTCTTCCACTTCACATCCCCCATATTGCAGCTTCACATCTTAGCGGCATGATTTTTCAGCGTTAAAGGAGGCACCTTTTCACAACTGCGACCTGGCACGCATGAATATTCAATTAGGCAGCATGAATATGCAAATCAACCCGCACAGGCACGGCAGCGGCTCGGCCGCCCGTCCTGTTCTGGCCACAGCGGCTCTGCTTCGCAACTGCACCTTGGGCTTCACCGCTTCCCCACCTACCCCGGGCACGGACAGGCCTCTGCCACTTTGCCACCCCCCTGGCACAGCCACCATGGCAACCGATACACAGCAATACAGCACTGAAACAGCACCAGGGAGCCATCTGAGGGTGCGGGGCAAATTTGCATATTCAAGCTGCCATTCAACGTGGAAGTAGGGCCTTGTGGAATCCAATTAAGACTGTGGGTCCGTGATATAGGAGACCAGACTGTGTCCTAGATATATTTCAGAGAAATGGAAGCCAGAAATGTGGTAATGAATAGGTCAGCACTAGCATTTGTGCAATATGCTCATTCCTGCAAAACAATAATTGCATACCCAAGGAAAAAAGTGCTAGAAGGATTAGGATTTTTATGATTTAACAGGCTTTAACAAGCCACACCGCTCCCTCATCTGGAGCAGTAATGTAACAAAACAGAAGGGTTAGTGATGTACAACTGTTTCACCACCTAATGAAATTTGTAACTAAGCCCTCTAAATCATGCTTGGCAGATTGGCCTTTTAGGAATGAGAACCACAAAGCCCAGTACTCAGAACAGTAAGCTCCTTAAGCAGATGATAGTAAGGAAGAAACATTTCATTGTAAATGTGTTGCTTTTTCGAAGACATGGGCTTTTTTCTGGTTATAGGAGGGTTGGCTTTCATAATCCTCATTTGTCTTCTGGAGCTGAGGCCCTGAAGGCTCACAGAATCAGAGAACAATTTGGGTTGGAAGGGACCTCAGGAGCTCACTTAGTCTCACCCGATGCTCGTGATAAGGTTGGTGCTTGAGGCAACCTTCTCATTACACTCTGCATAAAATCTTTGCATCTTCACCTCCCATCACCTGGGTAAAAATTCATTAATTGGAGAGTTCTGTGGTTTTTTTCAGTCCTTTTTGTATCCCATTGCAAGTCAGTATATTTAAGTGCTTTTCCATTCATTAAGCAATGTGTAGAGGCATAAAACTTCTCAGAAGTGAAAGGAAAAATTCAGGACTGTTCCAGTATTTTCTAGGATGGCAAAGAGGAGAGGTTCATAGTAGTGGTTTGAAGGGCTCTAGAGAAGAAGGGAAGATGAGTTGTGAGTCTTAGGTGTTGCTAACAGGATAGAAACACAGAAGATTGAAACTAGTATTCAGGAGGGCTTAGTGTATCTCTAGAACTTCTTCTAATCCATCTAGACAATTTACAAATTTTTTCCTCTTTTTACATTCATACTCAGTCTGTGCCACTGAGACTTTTTATCTTAAAGACACCTTCAGATCTTGTCTATGGATAGGCAGGCAAGCACTTAGTATGCAGAAAGAACATTAATGGAAATCCAGTCAATTAACATGGTCAAAGACAACCTAAGCATATCCAGATGACTCAAGCAGTTACGAAAATGTACTGATGAAGGTATAGATATGTATCATCTTGCTCCAGAATTACTTAGGAATGGATGACTACTCTTGATGTTACAACTTCAGGCATAGGACCAAGTCCTGCCAACTGGTTATCATAACTGATCTGATTTTTAGCAAACTGGGGGGGCTTTTTGTTACACTTCTAAGCAATTTCATGTATTCCATGCTCTTCTATTTCCATCTTTTTTCCCCCAGTATGTTGTTACAGTGTTCTTATGCATTCTGAGAAATATCGACTAGAAAGGAAGTCTAAGCTGTGAATACCACAGTGTTGGTTTCCACAGCCATAGTAAACACATGGAAAGAAAAGGAATACAAAACCAAAGACCTGTTCACAGGCCAAATGGATAGTCAATATAATTCAAGACCTGAATTCTGGAGTAACGATAAATTCTGGGTAAAATATATTCTTCTTCTTTTTGTAAAGGATTTATACTGTGAAGCTTCCATTATAAAAGCCTCTATCTGATCGGGATCTTGAATTACTTTAATATGAGTAATTTCTTATGTTATCTCTGGAGCACTGGCATCCTATGGGGTCCTCAAGTACAGGGCATCACTTGAGACTTTTCAAAGTAAGGCTAGTCATTTTCCTGTGATGACAAAAGAAATCTGTGGGTAAATCAGTTATAGATAATTTTATAATGCTTAGGGTCAGTGTATTAAAGGCTCTGAGTTTTAAAAACAGCAACTTCAAGAGGAACTTCATGAGCAGTTAATAAGAGTTAATTAGATGTCAAACCCTCAAATTTGATATAAAGATTCCAAGAGGCAACTACTTGCATGAACTTGACTATTAATAAACCAACAAAGGAAGAATATGCAGGTGGGAAATTAACACCTATGGTGACACTCGGTTAGGAAATAGCTGTGTAATACTTTGACCCTTCTAAAAAACATCAGCTCTACCTACAGGACAGTGTGACTCTAGAACTTATTAAGTCAGGATATTTTTTCCTCTACTTCAGAAGGAGAGATTTTATAATAAGAAAATTCTACACTACTGCTTTCAGGATTGGAAAAAGAATGAAAACCACCCCCTCACACAGTAGCCTTTTTGTAAAGATTGGATGGAAGCCGGGCCCTGGCAGTTTGGGATGGGAAAAAAATTAATTGTGTACTGAGACATGAGACAGTAATAACTCACACAGACTTCGTTGCTTCATGCCAGACAAAATAAAAGTGAAGCCAAGTAAGAGAGAGCTGCTGACAAAACTAGTGCCATCCAATTTCCCCCCATCAATTAGAAAGACTAGAAAGAGGTGAATAAAACCTTCAGATATAAGATTATTCCTTTCACTCTCTGTATGTCTGATCCAGCTAATCTGAAGAAGAAATACGATTAATGCTACTAGGAACAGTTATTTTATTTGGATGAGCACATAGACCTGGGCTGGGTAATCAAAGTGAGGCTCTTTGTTTAGGAGGAAAAAAATATCGAGTGTGGTTTGTGTGTTATTTGCAGGGAGTAACTGTCCTGTCAGATCCAGGTGACATGGCATATTGAAGAGGAGAGAGACGATTGGGGGAAAGAAAGATAACATTTATTAGGAAGTTTATGCCATTCAAGAAGCTCTTTTCAAAGCATGGACATATGCAAATATGCGCACACACACATATAGTATTCTCTTGATATTTCAGCTTCATTATTTTTTTAACCTAAAATAGATGTTTCAGATCTGTTATTAGTACAAGAAAAATAGTAAGAAAAACAAGCTTGTAAAATCCAGTTTATGTCCATGTGTTTTTAAAAATTGTGTTATTAATATATGTATGATCCCACCGTCTTTAGCACAGTTCTAGCTGATGAGAACATGAAAGTCAACTCTGCAAGGAATTTGCAGTAACATAAAACTGACTGGGCTAAATATATTGCCCTTGATGGCAAAATGCGGCAAAAATCTATAAAATCGATCTCCCTTTCATTTTGAATGCAGTTGAATGAACATCTCATTGTTTAAACTTCCACTCAAATTCTTGCCATTCTGTTCAAATAGTGACATATTTCTAAATCCATATTTATAAATCTCTGTAACATTTTCTAAGATGTAGTCACAGCTTTAAATTTACTGAACAAAGGTGCACTTTGTATCCAAATTTCATTCCTACTTTTTTGTAGATTATATGCATGTAGACATATTTCAAGTGTGCATGGCTACAACACAGACACAGAAAAATCCATTTAGTGCTATTCAAGAACAGATTTAAACATGCTATAATTGTATTTTTATATAACTTGTACAACCCTCAAAGAGACAGAATTCTTTCATCTACAGTCAAGATCCATGAAAAGGCATAAAAGATTCCTAAAATGACTAGTACCAGTACTGTGTACATCTGTACTGAATTAAAAAAGCAAAACATTAGA
Organism: Pitta sordida; assembly: GCA_013390025.1. Lineage (NCBI taxonomy): Eukaryota > Metazoa > Chordata > Aves > Passeriformes > Pittidae > Pitta > Pitta sordida. The sequence continues at coordinate 53,487 of WEKX01008711.1, forward strand.
AACTTGTTTTGAAAAATAATCTTATAAGACATGCAATATATTTCTAAAGGGATGACAGTTCAGACATATTTATTTTTGAAATGTTCCTAATATTTCCCTGAGTACTTATCTTACTAATGTAATCAAACTGCTACTTACAAGGAAACATCATATCTTTGGTTCTTTCCTGAAATACTTCTTGAAGTATATTTGGAAGGTAAATGTAGTAAGAGTTTGAGATATGGTCTCAATTAAGAATTATAAACTGGCATTCATATGTCTCACTTAAGAACCATTACATAGATCCAACATTTTTAATGTCTCTTCGATGATGACATTTTAGTGACTTAAGTTCCTCTCAACTTGTGCTGAAAAGCATACAGTGAGCTGCTGAAAAACAACACAAGGTTCTAGAAAGCACTTTTCTACCTCCTAGGTGGCTGCAGGGAGTTAGATAATCTAAAGGTAATCAAGTGAGTAGGAAAAAAATTCAAAATACGAATTTACATAATAGAGAAGGAAATGTTGGATTTAAAAGAAAAAATCTTAAGGGGAAAATGAGCATCCAATGCAATTCTGACCAAATTATTCTGATGCTCAATAGTTAAATAAAATCTCATTACTTATGCCTGCTTTTGTACATATCAGGAGATCCAAAACTAATACATTCCTTATCAGGCTAGGTCTTCATTTTTCATTTATATGAGTACCTGAATCCATACATTTGTGTATCTGTAAATTAGAAACATTAGCTATCTACTCATGAACTCAGAGAGCTCTCCTTCAGTATTTCTATGAGTGGGCTGAGTCTGCACAGGGACAGTTTCAACTGGTGATTCTTTGATCACATCAGGTCAGAATACATCCCTGACAGATACAGGGTATAAATTAGTATTTCATAAAACGGTCTGCTTGCATTTCCTGAACCAAATACAAATATTGCTGCTGGCAACAGGTGTAAAACCAACTGAATATGCCTTCAGGTGTACCCTACAGAAACTCTCAGAATATTTATTTAAATGCTGCTATTTCTCTGTCAACTAACTTTTTCATTTCTATGTTTTAGCAAAGCCCATAAAATCTTACTACAGTCATCTGAAGCCTTTGAGTGAATGTTTAAATGTCCTTGTAGCAGTTTTCACTCAGGTCTTATTTCAATACACCTGAAAACCTGACAGGATATACAAAAATAAGGTTCCATGTTGTTTATTGCCTTGACTTTTAAATACGCCAGTTAAACAAATTCTTACACCAGAACTTCGCCTTTTAGATACCCTGCCAGGGTTTGGTATTTCCAGTTTTTATAAGGTGAAAAAAATTTCCTAAAACTTTCTGCAGCTGCAGGATTTCTAAATAAGCACAAGAGCAAACAAAGGTGCAAACACAGAAACTTTATGAGCACCACAGTCCCTGGATGTGTAATTACATGGAAATACGTACTTCTGAGCTTCAGGGACACCTGTTGCACTGTCCTCAGATGTTTCTGTTTCCACTAGCTTTCAAAATAGAAAGAGATGGTCGGGGTTTACATTGTTGGTTGGTTTGGGGGGTTTTTTGGAGGGGGTGGGTGTTGACACTTCCTTTTGTAAGTAATGCTGTCAAAGAAAACATTTGTTAGGGAAAAAGATAAAAGAGGTGTAAATGTAGTACTGACTGATGCTCCACTTAGCACCATCCTTCCTTCAAGTAGCCTGGCGAGACCCTCAAAAACGAACCCGACACAGTTCAACATCTGCTGCCAACCTCTCAAGCAACATAGCAATCTTAATACTACGTTGGGGTCTCACTAATTTGGACACAGCGTGATACTGAGAGAAGATTTGGACACAGAGAACCCCAAACTAAATTAAGATTAGGAGAAGTTTTACCTCCTGGGTTTTGGTTTGTTTGTTTGTTTGTTTTTCTCAGGAAACTTCCTGCTATTTCTCCCTTGTAAAGAACAAATATAGCTGTTTTACAGTGTATAACACACTCAATGCAGTGCCATCTACACACATGCTCAGGGTAGAAACAATACTGATAATATTTAATAACACTGTCCAGATTTCAAATGGCTTTATTGGAGTATTTATAACAGCAGAGAGATAAAGGACCTTGCCCTTATCTATCAGGCATTCCGTATCTACACACTGCTTTAGACCATTGTAATTTTATTTAATTTTAATTCAAGACAATGTTATCAACCACAGCTTTCAAAGCTGTGGCAAAAAAATGGCAAAGTATCACAAGCTCTTAAAAAAACCCAAACCACAAAATTTAGAAAGGTGGGGAAAATTTATGAAATAACACTATTTTTAAAGAAGTCCAAATAAACAAGCATAACTTCAAACATACCAAGACCTACACCATACCCTAGATCATGAGACAGTATTTCTGCTATCAACAATATTTGACGCCTAGTGAAAGGAGAGAAATTCCATTTCACGTGAAAATAGAGCAGAAATATATGAAGGAACTATTATTAATGAGGCCTCCAAAGCAATATGAAGAATATCTACCAAAAACATTCCTAGGGCACTCCTGTAGAGGGAATGCTCATGATCTTAGTAATGATGGCAGCTGATTAGTAAGCTAAGGAGATATTGCAGCTGCTTGATATTTCAACTAGCACATTTCCACACAGCCACAGGGGCATCTGTGTTGGAAGAGGACATGGGCAGCTCTGTGTGTACCACAGCAAATGGTGCAGATCACTGCTTACTGTATTCAGTTGTGTGTGGTCAAATGTCTCTGTAATGGAGATTCAGTGTCATCTAAGAAGAACTCCTCACATTATGCTGTCTTGTCTTTTATATAAGCGCTCAGCTGGTAGGATTAATTCTATGTGTTGACAATTAGATGCATGCGTAGAAACTCAGAACCAGGTATTTCTGTCAGAATACATCTAGTAAAATGCATTGTTAAAGGATGATCATTTTGCCAATTTTCTGGCATTTTTTCAGGATTCTAAAATTCTGTGGGAAAAGAAGAGTCCAAGATTTCTATGAGATGGAACACTTTGTGCAACTTTCCCCATTGACTTTTAAGTGTTCTGCTCAACTGCATTTTATAAAACAAATGAAAAAAACCCACCCAATATTATAAATAGAATGTTTCTGTTTTCCATAATTCGGTCAGTCGGACTAGGGAAGTTATCCTTCCCCTGTACTCGGTGCTGGTCAGACCCATCTTGAGTACTGTGTCCAGTTTTGGGCTCCCCAGTTTAAGAAGGATGTTGAGCTGCTTGAGAGAGTCCAGAGAAGGGCAACAAGGATGATGAAGGGACTGGAGGACAAGCCCTATGGGGAGTGAGTACGGGAGCTGGGGTTGTTCAGCCTGGAGAAGAGGAGGCTCAGAGGTGACCTCATTGCTGTTTACAACTACCTGAGGGGAGGTTGCAGTCGGGTGGGTGTGGACCTCTTCTGTCAGGTGGAGAGGACCAGAACGAGAGGACATGGCCTTAAACTACACCAGGGGAGGTTTAGGCTGGATGTTAGGAAGAGCTTTTTCACAGAGAGAGTGATCTCTCATTGGAATGGTCTGCCCAGGGAGGTGGTGGAGTCGCCATCCCTGGAGGTGTTTAAGAGAAGACTCGATGAGGAGCTCAGTGACATGGTCTAGATGGTGGGAGGCTTGGATGGATAGAGCGTGGTGCCTGTGGTTCCTTGTGGGCCTGATCCCTGGGTGGGCATTCACTTGGGAGTTGGACTAGATGATCCTGTAGGTCCCTTCCAACTCAGAATAACCTGTGAACTTGTAAACCACCCCTGCTGAAGCTTAAGACTATGACCTCTCATCCTGTCTCCAGAGGCCAGGGAGAAAACACCAACTCCTGCCTGACTACAACCTCCTTTGAGAGAGTTACAGACAGCGATAAGGTCACCCCTGAGCCTCCTCTTTTCTAGGCTAAACAGACCCAAGTCATAGGTTCACAAGTGATTCTGAGTTGGAAGGGATCCTCTGTGACCATTCAGACCTAAATAATAGCCACCAAGAGTGTGGCTGGAAATGTGCACAACTCATGGAATGGGAAATCTTCCTTTGCTACCCTAGTACAGATGAAAAGGCTGCAAGGACGGAATGGAAAAAGCAAGAGCATCCATATCAGCGGGATTTGTATGAGAGGAACAGAGAGGATGCGAGCAATACTTTAGCCACTAGCATGGAACAGCAACTCTGCTTCACAATTTGATGTGTCTTTTTTGCACCTTATTCAGTTCACCTGCACAGAATCTGAATATTTGGGCCAAACTTTTCCAACAGGAGATTACTTAAATTCTGTGCACCATCCTGAGGCCTCACCTCATGTGTCAGCCTTCATGTGGTCAGTGGGTGCTGCAGACCTTGGTTTGGTCCGCACAGAAGTCCTCATCCTTAAAATATCTTCTAAAAATATGAATCCTCTTGCTTTGTCACAGTTGTGATGTAAATTGGAATTGCTACAAGCTAAGCACATTCTGAGCTGCAATTTCAGCACCTCACTTATCTCAAGCAAAATGTAATACTGGCAGCTTAAAAACAAACATCTGCCAATTCAAATAGACTGTAGAAATAATGTTCTGAAACACAAACACCTTCTGACAGTTTAGGGAGTCTGGGTAGAACTGGTAGCGACAAGTACAGCTGGACTACCCAACGTCCACCATAATAAGATGCTGTTTTAAGTAATTTCTAAGATTTTGCCAGCCTTTAACAGTTTGGGCTGAATTTTCCCAGACAAGGTGTCTGTCTCAGGCTGAACTTATTTTGGAAAGTTTTATTAAAATGATTCAGTCATTTCCAAATAGTTTAGAGAAAAGTGTAAGTTCCTGCTAAAACATAAATAAACCCTTCAATAGCACTGCTGGGAATTTCTAAGACACTTGTACTTTGGAAAGGGAATTTCAGATCATCCTCAGCATCCCAGATAGGCCTGTTGCTGGTTCTGAAAAAATCCAGATACATTTTGTCATGACATAAACTTCGTAAGTATTTCATTTGTTCTGTGCTCTGTAGAAGCTTGCTCAAAACTGGTAGCTGAACTCCTGTGAGATCTCATTTTCACAGACCACAATCCCACCCTCAACCCCTCCTCCAGCACAGCTGTGGCTGGCTGCATGGGGAGGCAATTCCACCTATAACTAGAGCTCTGGTTGATTCAGGGTATAGAGATCAAAGTCAACTTTTTTCAGGCAGTCTCAAGGTGGGCAGCCACTAAGACTCTATCCCACTGAGAGGTCTGCAACAACCTCACAGCTCTCAAATGAGAAAACATATGGGACAGCTTCACAAGCATTTGAATCGAGTTCACTCTCAGCAGATCTCTATGGAGGAAAGACTACACACACATATGCAGATGAAACCATTCTCTTTACTTATACACTGTATTAGCCAAATAGATATCAGCACTAAGGAATAGAGCTGGATTAGCAAGTGATGTGCCTGAGATACTAAACCCTGTGTTTCTGTAGATCATACAGGCATGGTCCCAGAAAGATGCTAACATTAAAGCAGCTACATGGTTTCTAGGTTGGAGGCTGCTTGCACGTGTCCAGCTTGAAGTCTGAACAGAGGAATTCAGGAATACTAAAATACAGCTATATATAATCCAACTTTCACATCATGTCTCCACACTCTATACTGCGCGTGAGTGTGGAATGACCTGAACATAACTTGGTAAGGATATTTGGTGACCTAGAAGGTGAAAGAGTCTTTAGCCAATGTCTTTGAAATGGAAGTAGTTCAGATTAATTGTACTGCACATTGAAGGAGATATTTTAGATTGTTTTCATGACAGTGTTGAAGAAAATAATCTCTCCTCATTTGAAGGTTAATCTTGATCAAATGTTTTTCTCTTTCCTAAATGATTTATCTTTGTCTAACTTGTGATAGTCCTCTTTTATTGAAGCATCAAGATAACTCTGATTTTTTCAGTATGCAGGAATTCTTCAATTCATCCATAATTTATTACGCATGGATCAGATCTGCCTGGACTAGGCTTTATGATTTACTATGCTGGAACCAAATTAGACATTTCTAAGGACTTTCTGCCAGTTTCAAAATGAATGACTCTGAAATTTTTCTCCAGATTTATTTTGAAAAAAGGTGAGAGAAATCAGTGAAATATCATCTTGCACAGTGTGTGAGAAAGGTTTTAATTTTGTGGCACCTTCACTCTGCAGATCACAAAGAACATCTCTAAGATCATCAATTTCTTTTTCCAGATAGCCTGTAAGGCAGAAAAATATGGTCTCTATTCCCTTCATACAAGAATAGCCATAAAAAATCATAATACGTATTCCTGCCCTTTGAAGATCCATGCAAAGGCAATATGAGGTCTTACCTCTTGGTTACCATCACTGTCATCACACTACCATTTATGCAAAAAATGTAAACCTAATGATTTACCAGACAGGAAAAATGTGGATTTATTGTACACATTGTACCTCTTCTATTATGGTAGTTATCTAGTAAAAGTGCGAGATTACTTTGATACAGCATGGCACAACGTGATAGTAATAATTTATGTTAAATAGCATTAGATGGAAGAGGTCAAAGGTGAAATTTTGCTTCTGGAGTCTGTTTTGCTATTCAATTAATACGTGAGACAGGTAGGACCTACAAATCTATGACTGTTCTGGTCTGGTACAAACCCAGAAATAAATAGGTTTCACGAACTGCTAGTAGTTACCTGACCCGGACTTGTTCGAAGGTGGTGTTTAGAGGCATCATTTGCTTCAGCATTTATTGACATAAGTAAATCACAGGCTGTAGGGTGTTAATGAGCCTCATTTATACATGTTCCCATAATTACAGGTATTTTGATACTGATTGCTTGTTTGAAGCTGTTGCTGACAGGCAGAAGAACCAGGAGAGGGTGAAAAAGGGGTGAAAACATTCAGCTAACTGGCTCGCAACTGAACGGTAAGCTAGGCATAAGGGAACAGAGACATCTCTGTGTGTTAGATTTTCCTCCAGTGAGCTGAAGAGCCAGAGATGTGTATAAGGAATGGAAACTATTTGTAGGCTTCTCCAAAGAAAACCAATAAAGAAGACCCTTAGCCTCTTCTTTAGGTGGATCGTCTGCCAAATCCCACATTGATGTAAGCAGACTGAGAAAACGTGGATGCATTCTGCTGCTTAAAGAAGAGAAGAACTTTAGAGGACTTGGCTATAATGCAGTGTCTGTACTGCAAATAACTGAGGGGAGTGGGGTACATACAGGACTCACATGAGCTGCTGGGATCAACAGCTACTGCGAAGCCTTTGCCAATGTCTTAAAAAGGAAATCTAATCATGGTGCAGAGGCACCATGTACTCTGTACTGCTTTCTGTTGTACAGCTGGAGCGCAAGCCAAGTCTTTGGAAGCAGAACTACAACCTTTGTAAAAATTCATCGTCAGCATTAAAGACCAGAGGATTTGCTTTGCAAGATTTTTGCAGATCAGGACCCTATAATCTGAAAAGCAATTTATTCCTGGAGAAGAAGGTATCGACCTAACATTTAACCTAACATTCCCCTTTGCTACACTCTCTTTTGAGAGGTTGCATACAATCACTGTATTCTCCAAGGGGATCACAAGGTTCAGCACCTGCTTGGTCTACTCTGACATGAGTACCAATACCAACCTCTGCTGTTTCTCCTCCAAGCTACGTATCACATACTCAGGACATTTTTCCAAAACATGAACTGGCATTTTTCTGGATATAGGAGCATGATAGGAAAGTAGCTGCAGCCACATTAAATCAGACACACATAGTGTCGTATTAGGAACCCACAGTAAGGACAACCTTTTGCCTTAGGTGCAATATGTGCAGGATCATGGGATTGCTCATTCTGCTCTCATCATTTCTGTCAGCATTTTGAGATCTGCTTCAGTTTTCAACAAACATTGAAAGGTATTTTTATAGAAGAAAAATTGAGGTATGTACTCATTTGAAGCAGTTGCTTTAGCCTTTCCCCAGGCTTCAAAGTGCTTAAGCACATGTTTGGATTTCAATAGCTTTATGATAAGGACAGGTTTCGGTGCATTTATGGAACAGTAGCCTTATAACTTAAACATGGCAGAAGGTTTAAAAATCTGTCTGATATACAAATAGTATAGACATATCAAAGCAAAATGTAATGAGTGCACAGGATAAACATCAACTGAAAACTGAGGTTTTACAGATACTGATTAAAAAGAAAAAAGTAAAGCAGTTTCTTAAAAGTTCGGCCCAGTCAAGTCAAGAGAAAGATATAAAATATCAAATCCTAGTAGTGGACTTGGTATTTTCCATGACCACATCATCAGCAAAAAGGCCCCCAAAACAAAGAAGAAATACCCTGGCATATTTCTTCTGAGCAACAAGAAATGTGTTCCATCCCACAGACCCCAAATTCACCGGTGAGGAACTGACAAACTGAAGGATCCAACGCTAATTAGAAAGAGCATGCAGACTTCTGTTAAACAGTTTCATAAGTAATTGAATGGGTGAATTTTTTAATATCTTATGCCCTTATAAGAGTAACTCCCTTAACAAAACTGTTAGGCATATAGACAGCAAGCTCACACTTAAAAATTGAACGTCTTATGTGCTTATGTAAGAATCTAAGTGAAATGTCCTTTCCTGCTTCATATGTACCTCTTCTAACACTGAATGCTTAGCAATATTTAAGGGTTTATCAGAATGTTAATTAGTAATAGTGAGAAGAAAGAGAGAATTAAAAACAGAATGTTTGGAGAGAATACAGAAAGCAAACAGAAAGGAGACAAATTTTATCTAAGTAATATGCTAGGGGAATGATTACCAGGGGAAGTTACCCGTGAACATTCAAGAGTTTAGAATTTCCTACCTTTAATACATTTGATTTCTCAATCCAAGTGCAATTAACCGCTTCATGTTTTCCCTTTCTTTCAGAAATGAAATAAGAAAAAGGAAGTAAAAAAGACCAGCTAGGTTTGGAGAGCTATTAAATCACTAAAGAATCCAAGTAGAATTATTCAAAAACCTCAAAACTAATGTTCCTGACTGAAAACTGTTAATTAAGTTATCAGAGAATTAAGCAATCCACCCTCTTCTCATTGTGCCCATATTCGATATATTCCCATATTTTCTTAACGGTTGCACTAAATTTTACCAAATCAACCTTTTTTTTTTTTTCTGGAAAAAATTCAAGATATAATTGTTATATTTTGTGTTTGTTTTGGGGTTTCTGCATTTTTTATTTTTTTTAGATACACATGAATTAAAATCCAGTAAATTATTATTTTATTCCAAGAAAGTACAACTTCCATTACTCATTGCTAGCTTTCAACAATCAAATTTGGAGTTTTGGTACAGTGGAGCCTAAATTTGAAAGTGAAGTCAAAAGAGAAAAAAAAAAAGTCAATCAGACATATGAAACATCAAAATTAGAGCTTCTTTTTGCAAAAGAGACGACTTATTACAAGTTCTTACTGTTTCTTATGCAGCAGCAGCTAAAAGAATCCCTGACAAAAGTACACGTATAGAAATGATATTTTTACTGATCCCTTTCAATTTAGCCATTAGGGAAGGATTTTTCAAAATGAATGAAGCCATTGTTGACCTGCCCATATACTTCTGGGTTGGGTTTTTTAAATTCAATTTTTGCAGGGGGTGTTAGTTAAGGCCGGGGAGAGAAGCAGTGTTCAGAATGAAAACACACAGCTTTCCAAAACAGGAGAACAATCTGCTCATATATAAACACAGTGGGTCCTTTCCATAAGAGTAAAGGTACAATAAAAGAAACAAAACAAAGAAATTGTTATTCAGCTATGAGAATGCCACCCACTAAGTCAGCCAAGCAGCTCTCCCCAGCATAGCTCTGCCCCCCTGACAATCTGGCCCTGTGTTAAAAGGATAACCTTAGTAAAAAAAATCTAAACTCTATCCTCTACGGTGCATGAACATACACAAACCAGCTATTTACAGATGTTCAAGGAAGTCAGTGACAATGTCCTGAAAAGGTATGTTATAAGTCTCACCAGGTGGAATTTCTAAAGAGCTATTGGACAAATTCTTGAGAGCAATCAGAGCTAGTCTGCACCACCCAAGTGGCATCTGTGGTCACAAATTTGCTTACATATTGCTGGTCAGGAGCCCTCTGCTGCTAAAACCCCTGCACTTTTCTGGCATATCCCTGTCCTTGCCAGGTTACTGTTCCACTTCCAACATGCAGCCTGACTGGGCAGTGCTGCCTTAGAGACATCTTGCTCAGTCACAAGCAGTTGTTTGTTATGTTGACTAGTCTTAGGTCTGGGACTGAGCTTCATAAAACCCTGACTGTCTGATCTGCTTCCCTCTCTCTGGCAACTGTAAACCAGTTGATACAAAAGACACTGTCACCCACTGTGTCTTCACCATTTCCCTGTCAGAGGTAGGTCTAAAGGATAACTCCTGGTCACATCAGTCTTACCCAGAAATGGACTTTCCAGAGGGCTACAAGGAGGAGGGGAAAAACCCACTCTTGTACTGAAGCAGCTTTCAAGGCATATGACTGGATAGCAAGGGGACCCATCTACAATTTTAAAAAATTGTTGGCACAATTGTTTTGAATTTTTTTTTCCCAATGCTCCAAGGTCCCCTTTAACTTGATTCAAGCTTACTAGAATTTTTTTGTGGGATAGTTGCAAACACATTAAAAATCAGCTCAAACAATCTTGAAGAGAGAACAAAAATTATAACTAGAAAAGTTAGAAGAACACAAGGCTGAACTTTACTTTTAAAGTCCTGGCAGTACTCGCTCATGATATTTTACAAATGTGCAACTACATGAGCCTTGATAGTTCTGGGATAATTTTGCTGAGCAAAATACCTATGCCATATCAGTATATTTGTAAGTAATAAGGATCAGCTCCTAATTTTCGGGCAACTTACACATTTCTGTACAATTTATAAACCTACCTGAGCACTTGAATCTTCAATACATATTGTATATTAAAATGTAGAGAGCATTGAGAAGAGGTATGGTTTCTCTTCCTCTTTTCCCCTTCAAATTCTGAAGTGCCTTCCACATTGGGCTTTATTATGACATGCAACGGTAAAAATTAGGCAGATGCAAAGCAGCCAAACCCTGGCAATATTGACTATTGATCCAGCTGTACAGAGTCAGATTACTTGGAAAACAACCCTTCAATTTTTCACTCCAGTGACGCTGCTGGGCAGTTGCTTTTAGGATCATTACCCTTGTCTGTAAAATAAAGGAATGTGAGAATGTGTTTGAGTAAATTCTGAACCCATTTGAACTTTGTGGATTTGAAACTTAGTCCTAAAGTCAAATTATTGCCTTCCATGAATACATCACCTCCACAGCTAACCAGGGCATTCACACCAGGCCTGTGGTTTAGCTGTTCCATAAATCATCCATAAATCACCATAACACTGTAATAAGTGTACAGAGAAATACCTGTGTTGCCAACACCTTATCACATGAGAGCTGCTTTAAGAGAGGAAAATCCAGAGGGCACGTTTCCTTATTATACTAACTGGCAAAGAAATGAATGTCACTGATGCACTAGCAATGGAGGCCAAAATCCAGCTCTGTAGCAAGGCAGTTCGGCAGTAAGGAATATAAGAACTTAGGCAGGGTTTGGATAGCAGGAGGTTTAAGCTTAGGAGAAAAAAATGAGCAGAAAGCAGCCACGGGCCAATANTGTTTTTAATAGCTTCTTCAATTAAATAGTCCTTTCCTCTTGCTCTTTAAAGAGAATAATGAGATCTGGCACTTCCTTTAAGGATTACTGCCATCCCCGAGAGCTCAGTCTCACATATCTCAGCAAACCAGATCATCCAAGTCTGGTTTTCAC
>WEKX01008711.1:79674-106251 GCA_013390025.1 Pitta sordida
TCTTAAACACCTCTAGGGACGGTGACTCCACCACCTCCTTGGGCAGCCCATTCCACTGTGAGATCACCCTCTCTGTGAAAAAGTTCCTTCTAATGTCCAGTCTAAATCTCCCCTGACGCAGTTTAAGACTGTGTCCTCTTGTTCTATCGCTTGTAGCCAGAGAAAAGAGACCGACACCCAGCTGGCTACACCTCCCTTTCAGATAGTTGTAGGGAGCGATAAGGTCTCCCCCCAGCCTCCTCTTCTCCAGACTGAACAACCCCAGCTCTCTCAGTCGCTCCTCATAGGGTTTGTGTTCCAGCCCCTTCACCATCCTTGTCGCCCTTCTCTGGACACGCTCAAGGATCTCAACATCCCTCTTAAACTGAGGAGCCCAGAACTGGACACAGTATTCAAGGTGAGGTCTAACGGGGATGCTGAGAGCACATCAGCGTTCCAAGACCCGCCGCACTTGTGCGCAGCCCATGAACAGGCGGACTCTCAGCGGGAGGCTCCCCGCGCTGCACCTCCGACCTCGCCACCCGTGGGCTGACTTTGAACCAGCAGCCGACGGGACCGCCTGCGCCAAGGGACCCTCCCGTCGCTCCCAGCGCCGTTCCCAGCGCCGTTCCCAGCGCCGAGCCTCACAGCATTCCCAGCCATGCACTTCGGCGCGGCGGCCACAGGGTGGCGCCCGCGGCCCGCCCGCGAAAAGCTGCGCCCGCCGGAACCCGCCCTCCCCCGCGCTCCGGGCGGGGAACAGTCCNGAATGCGTAACACTGTGTTTATTTCATTAAAAAGTTCAGAAAGCTATGCAAAGGGGCCGATTCAAGTAGGTGTCTTGTACTGGAGCCACAGAAAAATTTCTTTCTCATCTAAGGTAAAGAAAGGAGAGAGAGAACTAAAATGACCACTCAGTCTATGAAAACAACACTATAGATATACTGACGTTGTTCTAGGACTCTGTTTCTATTATGGGATACTTCTTACTCTCTAATTGTCTAAAGAGATTCATACTAACAAAACATTGCCATTGCTTTTGCTTATTTTTATTTACTCCTAGAAGATCTGAATGGCCTTTGGAGCTTAAGATGTACCTGAACATCATCAGGCAGCTACAGCACAGAGAAATTAAAAGATCAGTATTGCACAGTCCAGGAAATGAGAACAATCCCTGTCTCTCATTCTGATTGTGAGACGTAGCTTTCTCTTTCCATCCTGTCGCTTTCATTCGAGATTACAAGCTGATTACTTACAAAAAAAGTCATGCAATGTAAATAGACAAAGAATGCCTCGGGGGAGGTTGTGCTGGAAAAACACAGCATGGGCAGGTGGCAAAGCCCAGAGTAAGCGTTGCATCCCCAGGGTCCTTCACCACTGGCAGGTGTCCACAGCCCCGATGGGAGACACAAGACCTGCTCAAAGAACACCGTACAGCTATCGACCGGCCAGGGGAGACCCTCGTGGTGCTAGTCTGGTCTGTAGGTGCAGGTTGGACCCCATAACCTGGGAGGGTCCTTCCCCTCCCATCTGCTTTTAATCCTTTTATTTACTGTTAGGTAAGGAGCAGTTTGTGCCATGTGATGTGAACACCACCTTCACGCTTCCTTGCTGCCCTTGTGTTTCTCATTCACCACACTGGCAACGAACAGAATCATAGAATCACAAAATTAGTAAGGTTGGAAAAGACCATAGAGATCATCAAGTCCAACCTATCACCTATTACCTAACCTAGCCAAACCTGTTACCTAACCTGTTGCCATCCTGCTACCAACACACCATCCTACCTATAACACACTACCCTAATATCTAGGTCATGCCACCAAGTACATCATCCAACCTTTTCTTAAACACCTCTAGGGACGGTGACTCCACCACCTCCTTGGGCAGCCCATTCCACTGTGAGATCACCCTCTCTGTGAAAAAGTTCCTTCTAATGTCCAGTCTAAATCTCCCCTGACGCAGTTTAAGACTGTGTCCTCTTGTTCTATCGCTTGTAGCCAGAGAAAAGAGACCGACACCCAGCTGGCTACACCTCCCTTTCAGGTAGTTGTAGAGAGCGATAAGGTCTCCCCCCAGCCTCCTCTTCTCCAGACTGAACAACCCCAGCTCTCTCAGTCGCTCCTCATAGGGCTTGTGTTCCAGCCCCTTCACCATCCTTGTCGCCCTTCTCTGGACACGCTCAAGGATCTCAACATCCCTCTTAAACTGAGGAGCCCAGAACTGGACACAGTATTCAAGGTGAGGTCTAACGGGGATGCTGAGAGCACATCAGCGTTCCAAGACCCGCCGCACTTGTGCGCAGCCCATGAACAGGCGGACTCTCAGCGGGAGGCTCCCCGCGCTGCACCTCCGACCTCGCCACCCGTGGGCTGACTTTGAACCAGCAGCCGACGGGACCGCCTGCGCCAAGGGACCCTCCCGTCGCTCCCAGCGCCGTTCCCAGCGCCGTTCCCAGCGCCGAGCCTCACAGCATTCCCAGCCATGCACTTCGGCGCGGCGGCCACAGGGTGGCGCCCGCGGCCCGCCCGCGAAAAGCTGCGCCCGCCGGAACCCGCCCTCCCCCGCGCTCCGGGCGGGGAACAGTCCCGGGCTGCTGGAGTTCCTGCGGGAGGAGAAAGGGGGCAGCAAGGGCACGGCGAGCCAATTCTGACCCCGGGGAAGTGAGGGCGGCACTCGGGGAACTTTCAAGTGTGACGGGCGGTTGCCGAATGCCAAGAGATTCCCGCTCCGTGCAGTGGGCTCTTGGTATCTTGTAAACATAAAGTAAATATAAAGGATAAAGAAAGTAATTTATATAAAGTAATAAAGTATAAATAATAAATTACGCATAAATAAAGTTTTTATAAAGTAATACTTAGGAGTGATTGAACAAGCTCACAAGCTGATGGCTGGACTCGATCTTAAGGTTTCTTTCGACCTATAATGCCAAGCAGACATAACTGGATAACCTCTCCTTAGACCTTTCTGTGCATGTATTCAAACACTTTTTAAGAAGTATGTTCATCCCACCTCAAGACCCTTTGAAATCTTTCCTCTGCGAGTACAAGACCAAACTCATCACAGCCCTTTTGGCTGCATCTGCAGTCTCTTTATGAATCAGTTTTTCTCTTTCTTTCACCTGAATTCGGATTAATTTTGCTCTGATGTTAGGTAACATCCCAATTGGAGGAAAGATTTCGTTGTGCTAGATACATAAAAGTGAAGGGAAGCATGGGCTGTGCCTAGAAGAGCTTGCAGAATAATCCAAGCTCTTGGCATCTGTTCCAAAACTTGAAGTGGTGGCCAAAGTGATGAGAATTTTGGCAATACCACTAGTGTTTTGTTTATGGTGAGCACTTCTCTCTTATAACTGAGGATATACTCAGATTATACAACATGTACAGTTTAGGGAGGTAATGGGTGCATTTTTACTTAGTGAGGGGTGGCAAAATCATCAATGTTCCAGCCACACCAGGGCTATATCTAGCCTACAAAGAGGATTTTTTTTTTTCTTATTTGGCAAGCCGAGTGAACAGAGATATTTATGACATCATTTGCATCACAAGTTCAGGGAGAATTATGTAGGATGGAAAAGAAATCTACATTTGTTGTGCCCTGAGATAAAGGTACTCTTCTCAGCTATATCATAGGATGAGGAAATACCTCATCAGGTCCTGCAGTTATGAGTGAGAAATAAATCTTCAAAGCAGATGTACGACACACAGTTACCTTATCCAGTATACCTTATCCAGTATATATATATATCCAGTATAAGACGCCTCAGGCCTGTCTTTCAAGTCACTTTTCAGTTCATGCTTCATAACATCACTGTCATTCTGCCAAATGTTAAACTTGTAATCCAAATACCTTTACAAACAGCTAAATTTTATGCATTTATCTCCATGTACCTCTAGCTGACACTTTCATTTCTAATGGGTGGAGAAAAATTTATTGAGGAGTTGTTCCTTAGTACGGTCTACCTGTACATTTGGGTCTGTTAGGTACTGTCTCTAGTTACTCCTGCACACAGAACTTCACTTTAGCTTTAATCCAGGGATCCTACAGAAACTTGTTCAATTCTCTCTTTATCTTCTTTTGCTGTTTATGCCGTGTCAGAATGTCGTCTACTCAGTCCTCCTCAAATATCACTAGTTTTGCTTTGTTTCCTATAAGCACAGCAAGAACTGGGCACAGCCCAAATTGATGCTATGTGTGTTCTTCCTGTGTTGAAACTTGACTGTGATCCTGCGATTGGAGCACCACAGAGGTCTTCCTGCATACACAGAGTGATGCTTCACAACCTCCAGAGTTCTAGACCTACCCTAATAGATCTTTCAAGTCTCGAGCCTGTCTCTGTGTAGCATGAAAATGTCACACACTGGAATACAAGGCACTTTTTCTGGACTTCAAATCACCTTCCTAGTAAATAGCAATGCATCTGTCTCTTTTTTTTCCCCTCTTTGAAGGTTATTAATGTCACACTGGGACCTAGGGAAGGAGGATGAAACGTGTTTTCCCAGACACCAGCAATCTGATGTAAACAAGATCAGAACAAGTGATGTAAGGCACTTTCTACGGCTCGGAACAGGGACTCAGATTGCTCCCTGCAGCAGATGATGTCAGCACATGTATTCAGTACCTCACCAAAAGAGAAGCAGACAGAGCCAGACCATTCATGTTCGAACCACCTTTCCAAGATCTCCCTTTTAGATGGTGAGAAACAGTTCAGGCACATATGTTTATTCTGAGGGTGAGATGAGACACTTCTGCGGAAGAAATGAATAGCATTTGGTTTGTTATGGTTTTCCCCACAGTGACCACAGACTGCATCCCTTCTGGCAGTTCATCTGCTTTCCTGAGGCTTCCCAGAACACTGACCTATTGCACTCCTCTTCAAGAAGGGCAAGAGGGACTTCCCTGAAGATATGAATCCTGTGACAGTTGGAATCTTTCAGCTCCTTGTTGCAAAAGACTTCTGATTAAATTTGGTCCCCCTTTCCTCTAGATGTCATGTCCTCTTGATGACACTAAGGACATGGAGTGATTTAAACTTCCTAGTGCAAAGAATACAAAAAACTGTGCTGTTCCAATCTCAATTTTCTATGAACGCTCATACCTACAGTTACTTTTATATTTTACTATGGGATTTACAGTACAAATGTTTCTTTTTGCCATACAGCAATTAGAAATTAAAATTCAAAAGTGATCTATTAGTTTTCTGGCTACCATCCATTTATTTTATTGTTGTTTCTGTGGAAATTCCTATATACTAAAGCTGAGGTTGTCCCTGCCCTTCGTATATGCTGTGCTCACTACGTGGGTCTTCATAGACTCCTATAAAGTGATGCAATCTCTTGCTATTCTCATGACTTTTTGTCCCATTTGCTGACAAGCCTGTTTGCTGGGGTTGGGATTATGTATATATTCTGACTCAGAGCTCCTCCTGCTTTGTTCTCGTAGAGCTCTTTTCTTGTCACATTCTGAATTACGTGTATTTTTAACCCTGGAAATGTGAATTCTTTTTAACAGTTTCACCACCATGAAGATTTTGGGTTATTTTATTTGCTTGCTAAATTTCAGTCATGTTTAGGTTAATCCTAGTTTTTCTGAGTGTCATCACATATTTTCTAGTCCCAGACACACTCTCAGACTGTCAGCACCCCAACATTACAGGAGCGATTCTTCAGCTCTACATCATCCACAAGCTCTCAGTTTTGCCTGTCTTGTTGGACTCATAACTACATGAATCTTTTCATCTGTCTTAACTTTTGCAGGAATTTTAACTCTAGTGAATTCTCAGGTGCTGCATTCCAAGTAAGGTATTTTTAGGGTTTTTTTCACTAATTTGCATTTACAAATTTCTCAGAAACAAGGAAGAGAATGAGACCTGTTTCTTCTTAGTACCTGAACCCTACTCAGCCTGCACTGTGATAGCACAGGTCTCTGAATAATGTAGCAACTAATCCCACTCCACTCTTGTCAGAATATATTAAAAATATGGATTTAGGTATTTAGGATTTGGAAGGCAGGTCAGCATCTGACTTCTGTGCACTGCAGAAAATATCTGTGTACACATCTTTGAGCTGGAGTGTGATAAACACTGTCCAGTGGTAGAATCTAATTATTAGGTATAATTGTTATCAGTCTTGGTGAGAATCTGCACTGCCATACAAAATGCAAATTCACTATTACATAGCATTAACTACTTTTGGACAAGTGACTATTGTGCAGCAGAATAGACAGCTTTCCGTGTTATTTCATTTATTTATGTATTTGTTATTATTTCATTTATTTATGTATTTTTATTTGGATACAAGGTTGCTATAAACTTGTCGCGGTGAGTTGCTCTAAGTCTCCCTTCTTCCTTCAGTTTTGGCTGAATATCAGTCACAGATGATTTGGCATTTTATTTGTAAAACATCTTTAGCGAGATCTGCATAACTTTGTGAGTTTAAGAAAGGTTCGCCCTCTACCTTGTGCCGAGGAACAAAGATGTCATTAGTATAAAAAAACCCAAAACATCAAGTGTAAACTTGCCAAACCTAATAAAAATACATATGTATTTCTTACCTTCTTGTTCTTGGGAACTGTTGAAAAGTGAGGTAGTTTTTAATTTTAAGTCTCCCCTCCATACAGCTCTCTAATTATCCAGCCAAAGAAAACACTCAGACTTTACAAATGAAATAAATTTACTCTATCAAATTGAAAGAAATTTAATTTAAAAAAAATGTTTAAAGCACCAAAACGTATTATCTTTCTATGGATCTCTTAGTGTTCAAAAATAGTATTTTAGGATGTTTTTATCACCTCATTCATATAAAGCACTGATGTAATTTCATCTGTTTGTGAGTTTCAAAGACTTTAAAACTACATGCATATATATTCGTGGTATGTCCTTAGAGGTGGGGAATGTCAGAATACTTGACCTACCTGGCACTGCCCTAGAAAGACAACGGCCTTTATGTCAGAACAAATCCTTAAGGAGCCTGTTCAATTGTGTGACCTTTTTCCTACTCACATAATGGCTCTCACTGAGAGACAAGATGATTAGTTTACTTTTTGAAAAGCATATTTATGAACCCAAGGATTAAAATTATTTATTTGACATAGAAGATCCTTGTTTGAGAAATTTGAACACTTCTAACTGTCATATTAAGAGAAATAAATATGCACTCACACATGTATCTCTATATAGAGGTGTTTAAAATAAAGAATTGAATTTTATACAACATTCAATATCTAAAATCTGTCATTTTCTCTCCACTTTTGACCTGAAATGTCACCTGTGGGCATTGGTTTTTCTAAAACCACTGACAGTCTGCTGGGGCACAATCTTCGTATAGATGTGTCTGTTACCATTTACAGATGCAATAAGTGCATTCATTACTTTATGAAGAAAGTATTTTTATATATTATGTATCCACAAAGAAAAAAGTATTTTAGAGCATGCAGTACAGTGCATGGATGCAAGCAATCCTGTGTTTTTCTTCATGACACACTCCTCACATCCAGTGTTGACCTACTGTATTTGCTTAGTATGACCACTTGATATTTGGGAATATACCCTGAATATTTTTTCCATTACTTTGCACAGAGCTTTTTATACTGTTTAAAGTTCTCCAGCTTTCCTTGTTTTTCTGATCTCCTAGCATCGTTAACCAATTACACCTGGGATCAAGGCCAAAACCAGCTTCACAACTGAGATTATCTCAAGTGGTACCTTAGTTAAACTGCTGAATAATCTTTTCTCTAGGATTCAGAAAACATTGGCTGAGTTTTCTTATACTTTTTGCCTTCCTAAAAGTCCTTTCTTTTTTGCCTTGCTGTTTACGTTATTTTCTTTTTATAAAGCTTCCTAGAGAAGGTCAGTTGGAGTCCCTTCTCAGTTATGTAACTGCACATTACGATAGCCCACTTCCTTTACTGTCTCTGAAAAAAACCTGTAAGATAAGTTATATTACGTACAGCTTGCTCTCATATCACTAAAAGCAACCATGCCCGCAGATCCTGGACTGTGCCCTCATTTTATGTCACAGTGGCTCCGGTTTATTTCTCATTTCACAAGAAGAAAAGCAATTCTCTGCAGTTCACCTGCTTGTAAGACACCACCAATATTCAGTCTTGGACTTCTCTGCAGTATTTCAAACCAGAAATCCATGATGTAGGATGACCTCACAACAAAGTAGGTCAAATTGCTTCTTGTTAAGCAGATGCTTCTTCTTCCTTACTGTTTATATGAGGAAGAGATGACTTTTTTCTCAGTAAAGGAATTCGGTTGTCTTTATTGTGCTAACTGCTGGTAAAGTATTTTGAGAAAAATAAAATCTTATCTCAGGATTTTCAATCTCAAAACAAGAAAACTCTGGTTCCAACTAGGAAAACTTATCTGATTTTCCCACTGGAAAAATGCAAATAAAAGCAAGACAGACTACACATGGAAATGTAAAATGGCAAAGAACAGAAAAACAAGCTATTATATTATATGATATTGATTTCTTAATCTACATGTATTTATTTTCCCACTTCACAGAAGAGACTGCTGCAGTGCATTCTGTAAGTTGTTAAAAGGTGGCTTTCCCTGCTTATTGATATAATAATGCACCTTATATGATCTGTTTGGAGTGGAAGTGTTCTTATCTGGCTCTGACACTGGAGATGTATCTGCTCACAAGAGGTGGGGCAGACAACTGTGTTTACAGAAACAGGTTTCAAGAATGGCATTACAAAGTTGCTCACATACAGATGCAGCCACACACTATCATGGTACCAGTAAGTCATTGTAACCAAGCTTTTAATGTCATTTATAAAAAAATAGAGTTATTTACATTTGCAAATTATTTGATGGCATCCTCTTTTGTTACAGCATTTGAATCTGTGAAGAAATGGCACTGTGATTCATTTGCAAGTAAACTTTTCAAAGATAAGCATAACAATGCAGAAAAAATATTTTAAAACTTGTGAATTCCTGTTATTTTGCAGCATCATACAAACCCATTCTTCACGACACAGGCACCCTGGCCATACAGTAAGCAGAATTTCTTTCCAGATTAAGGTACCGAAACTCCACCGTATTTCTAGAGAGTTTCACATTCTTACATGTGACACTTCAAGATACGTAAAACCAAAGGAATTTTTTAAATTCTGGTGGATGGAAGCCTAGATGCAGAATGTGGCCACTTACGCACTTTCAAGAAAACTCTGGTTAAAGGGACCAAAAAAACCCAGTATGACTATACTTATTGCATAGTTTCAGCAAACCAGATCCATGAATACAAAGGCCATCAAAATATATTATAAATCTGAGTTTCAAAGCTACTTTAAAATACTGTTTTTCTCTACAATACAAATAACACTGTTTGGGGTTAGTTAGTGGAGTTGCATTTTGGTCCATGCTGTTAATTCTATATCATTATATTCCTCCTTCATTAGTGTAAAAGCCTCAGAACAGCAGGTCCTCAGGCAGTGGTAACAATGATGAAGCCAAGTCTCAGACTTCAGCTGCTGCAGTCAGTTCATTAAAACTTTAGTTTCAACCACCTCCCTTCTTTACTGTTTTAAATAAACATCCCTCAGAACACTAAGGGAAAAGAATGATGAGGAACACAAATGTAACACTGTTAGAGATGGGGATTTGTCCCTATCTTCTAGTCCTGAGCTGATAAACCACAGCTCTTAAAAATGTCTATCCTATAAAAAAAGACGATCAACAACAGCAGGAAATCCCCAATTTACTCTGACTATGCGGTGGTTCCACATAATCTGTTGGCAGTAGAAACTTCTTTGGTGTCAGAGTCAGGTCTTCCTGAAACCACAAATGGCCAAGTCTGTAAAGAAAAAGAAAAGGTATTTCATATTAAAAGAAAGTTCATTCTTGTATGAAATTGGAGCTTTATTACTGATAGATGTCTAACTCTGGTTCGGTTGCAAGCACGTCATCGTGTTTTAGTCCCTGTGGGAATCACAGAGAGAGCTGAGTTTCTCTAACAAATGTTTTCATTACGCTTTTCATTATACATGCCCCACAGAAGGGCTGCAACGGTCAGCAACAAATTCTTCTCATCCAAAATGCAACGTTTCTCTTAATTCCCAACTGTTTGCATCATTTAATAAATAAAAACCATACAAAATATTCAAAACCGACCACTCTGCTGTGCATAAGAAACCTTTCACGCCTGTGACAAGCATTGGGCATTTAGTTTTGCACCGATGAACTCATGATGGTTTGCTTGTGCTCCAGGCCAGCCTGCAGAACGAGTTACTCCTTTTTCGGACACTAAGCTTGCCTAATGTCCTAGGAATGTAGTTCTTTTGGGTCCCTTACTCCGACTCCCCAGGACTGACACACCCGCCATCAGCGAAGGCCAAGCCCGGCGCTCGGCTCTGCCCCGGGGCCAGAGTGACTGGGGATTTAGGAAGCAGTCAGGGCCACCAAGACTCTGCTTCCAGGGCGGGCACGGCCTGAAGGCTGCCAGCCAGGCCCGCGGGGACCGGTGGTGCGGGACACCCTCTCGGTGCCCCGGGGATTCCCCTGCGGGTGCCCCTCACCGCGCATCCCGCCCTCCGCGCCCCTGGCGCCGCGCCGTACCAGGTTGACGGGATGGACGTAGCCGTTCTCGTAGCGGTCCTCCTGCAGCAGCTGCCGGAGATGGGCTATGTAGCTGGACGCCAGGCGTAGCGTGTCCAGCTTGGACAGCTTGGTGTCGGGCGGCACCCAGGGCAGGCTCGTCTTCAGCCGGGAGAACGCTTTGCTCAGCACCCGCATCCGCGCCCGCTCCCGCGCGTTGGCCGCGTTGCGCTGGGACTGTTTCCCCTCGGGCGGCAGCCCCCGCGGCCCCGACGCCGCCTTCTTGCCCCCGGGGCCGCCGCCCCGCNGGGTATCATCTGCCGGTGGAGGGGAGGAGAGGGGCGCAGGGCGGGGGGCGGTGCCTTTCCGCGCTGGCCCGCGGCGGGGCTGGCGAGGAGGAGCGCAGACACAGACCCGTGTGGGGGGGCGCACACAGGCCGGGACACGCGGGGGTGTCTCCAGTTACTGTTGGGAGTAACATCGCCCTTTGAACAAACACCTTTCCTCCGGGACAGACCCCTCTCCTCGCCCCGGAGGGCGTAAAAGGGCTGGTCCCGCCGGTGTTTTCACAGGGAGCGGGACACCGCTAAGCGCGCCTCGGGAATGCTCCCAGCCCACCTATACTCGCTCTCTCTCTTGCTTTTCCTTCGAGAGCGGGAGATACTCGCAAAGTAGAAACCCGCTGGCAGCCCCGCTCCCCACAGCCGTGGGTGGGATGGTTCCCCCCACCCTGCCCCTGGGGTCTTCCCCTTCCCGCGGCGCGCTCAGCTCCGGGAAGCGGCTGTGCCATCGCAGCCACCCCGCCGGAACGGGCAGAATCACAGAATCACAGAATCAGTAAGGTTGGAAAAGACCATAGAGATCATCAAGTCCAACCTATCACCTATCACCCGTTACCTAATCTAATCTAGTCAAACCTGTTACCTAACCTGACCTGTTGCCATCCTACTACCAACACATCATCCTACCCTAATATCTAGGTCAGAAGCGGCTGGAGACGCGGCACCCGGGGGCGGTGGGTGTGCGATGTCTGGGGAGCAGAATCACAGAATCACAGAATATTATGAGTTGGAAGGGACCCACAAGGATCATCTAGTCCAACTCACCATCTAACACCCGTACAATGCAAAAAGTCTCTGGGAACGTGGTCTGATAGTACCAGTAACTTACGGTGAAGCTACAAATAGTAACGACTGAATAGCATACCGTGTCCGAGGGCTTCTCCGTCCTCAGAGCAAGTAATTAAAACCCAGATAACTGGGCTATGTACACCTCTGTGTCACAGGGCAAATTAAACGAGACAGCTTTCCGAGCTGTTGGCAGGCTTTTTAAAAAAATCCCGTAGCGCAACTTGTATAAAGTCCGCGGGCGAATGGAGAACCCCGTATCCAATGGAAATGGTGATATGCAAATTCAACACGGGTATAAATAAAAATTTTAAAAAAATAAAAATCCCTCCCCAACCTCTCTTCTTTCCTCAGTGAAGAACTAGAGTTTGATTCCACGCTGACTTTCACAGCCTGGAGACAGTTAACCAAAACAAAAATGCAATTCTTGGAAAAGAATCTAATGACTACAACAGGTGGGGAGATCTTGTCCCGCGATTTTTGCTCACGTTTTTTCCTTTCTATTTCCCTCCCGCCCGAGCGGAGCCTTCCCGTCTACTGCCACACAACTTTCCTGGCACTGCCGGCCGCCTTTGCGCCCAGAGCTTTGCTTCTCCCTCCACCAGCCCTGCGGGTTCACTGAGGCCACTTAACGCTGTGCAAACCCCAGCTTCACCCACTGGGGCTAGAACCACATCAGAGCCGGGTTTAACTTCAGCCTTTCCAAGTGAAACTTGACGTTTCTTGAACCACCTAAACAGGCAGCTGATCTTGCAACTGGATCTCTTGAACTCGGTTTGACACTGCAACGCTCAGGCTGGGTCCCACACGCTGCACGGTGAAAGGGCAGTGCTCTGGACTTGGGGGTTGCTCTGCCTTTCTAATTAGCCTACATTATCCCTATATGTATGTATAAATATATATAAAGATACTGCAGGGGAAGAGATATAGGTTTACTTTTTCTCCCCATCTGGGTTGTTTATACAGGTGCGGTCTGAACGCTTTTCCTGCAAAAGATTAATGGACAAAGTGCTGAATTTCTTTAAACAAAGAAGAAAACGGTACCCAGTCTTAAAAGCCACAATGGCAAATCTCACCTTTCCTGCCCACCTCTGCCTCCGCGGATTAAAGACTGGATACTTGGCTCATTTAATGAAACGATTAGGGGCGTGGGGAATAGCCAAATTCTCAAGTCATCTTTGCCTAATTCTTGGTTAGTAAAGGAAATGGAAAATGCAAAGGACTAAATGGAGTAACTCTGGAATGGACGACACAGGATTTACTTCGGATTTACCGAGCAGACCTGGCTCCTCTCACATCTATCAAACCGCTAATTTCTGCGACCCTGAAGAAGATATCATTTTCAGGATAAAGTCTTTGATCGGGCCGGGGTATTACATCATGCTTCCATTTGTCAAGACCTTGATCCTTTATGCTCTCTGTGTGCTGAGTAGGGAAAAATGTCCTGGTGTACCAGGGCAGCATTTTACACTTTACCGTTATCAGGTGCAGCCCCTTTCCCCTTTCTCCGTTAAAAGGTAAATCCACGATCTGTGCCCGGATTCTGAGGCCAGCATGCTCCTCTCTTTCATGGTCCATCCCTTCACGCCGGGTGCTGTGCAGAGGCAGCCTGAGCTTGCAAAGCTGTGTGTGCCTGTCAAGGGTTTGGAGGAGCAGCTACAACAGCTCTTGGGAAGAAACTGCAGAGAGGCCCTTCCACAGAGAGCTTTGCCTCTGCCACCGTTGTTTTCCCTAGGACACAAAAAGCAGCGTATCTCCACTGAGGGGAGGTCCCTGAATTGGAGAGGTGCACTATGACGGAGTGGGGTTTTTTGTCTCACACTTTTCCACAAGGTGTTTTGGTAAATAAACGCAACCAACCCACCCGAGCAAAGAGGTGTCCACGAAAACCAAATTTCTCCTTTATTTTTTTGCCGCGGGTTTCATGTCTCAGCTGAGGACCGGCGAGGGCGGAGAACATCCCCGGATGGGACGGGCGGCACCTGCTCTTGGGAGCCGTCCCCCCACGGCAAAAGCGCGGCTCTAACGCCCCAGCGAGTGCCTGGGATGAGGCAGAGGGGGTGTCATCATTTCATTTTCTTCCTAAAGTTTCAGAATAAATTATAGCAAAAAGCGAAAGAGAAAAAAACTGAGCAGAGGCCAAGTCTGTAAAACGCAGGTTATCTCTGAGCCTGAGAAGGGAACTGCTAAAAGCCCCGTGACTTTCCCTCGGGGTGTTGGCGACGACAAAGCACGGGGGAGGAGGAAGATCTGTTCGCAATAATGTTCTTTAAATAAAGCTTTCCTTTAGCATTTGTCCCTTCCCCGAACTCAACAGTGTTACCGAGTGGCTTCGCCACGACCTGAAGTGCGCTTTTTCAGAAAGCCCTAAATGTAACAAGGGCATTTTTATTCATTTTCTCGCGGTGATAAGAAAGGCGGGATGCCTGCAGGAGGGGAGGACAGGGTCTGGTCAAAGTCTCAGTCTTCATCTTTCCACAAGCGTCTACAGCACACATCCAGGCTGCGGGAAGCTCTTGCAAGGCTTCTGCCAAGAAGGAATGGATGCTTGACATTGCTGGTCCAGTAGGAAAAGCAGGTGAATGAGTTATAACCTCTGCTGAATGCCACCTAGAGCGAATATACACGGCCTGGACACGACTCAGATACTTCGACAAGGGCATCGAGTGAAGGGAGAAGTGTGCGGTGTCCCTCCTTTTCCTGCCAATCTCACTCCCGGGTAAAACGCCTGTTTTAATCAGGAAGCCTGTATGCTACAGCCAGTGCCCTGCGTGACTTGTCCTTAGCCAGAGGTCTGGCGCGGGTCGAGGCACCACTAAAGGATTCCCTTTCGTACTGTTATCTCCTAATCTGACAGCGCCGTGGTGCCCATGTCCTGGTACCCTGTCAGCTGTCTTTCTGGGCATACTCCGTGTGAGCTAGCTCAGCTCTCCTGGGGCTTGGGGAATCCTGAAGTAACCACCGGGGGTGGCAGCAACGCCAGCCCTAGCAGCTGTTAGAAATGAAGTGTGTGCGCCTTGGAGGAGGGGGGTTTCTCTAAAAAGTGTCTTTCCACCATACAAGAAAATTGAAAACTACTCAGTGGGTCAAGTCATGTCAAATAAAGCAAACAGAGATAAATGAACCCCTGAAAGTGAGAGGGAGGGGAAGTATTTAATAGAGTTTATTTTACCTAGCGGGTGCCAACCTTGTAATCAAGGGACACGCTCAATGATTCACTTGGTGAATGGACTATAAACACCGGTTAAAAGCTGCCTCTCCGCCCCCCTCCTCCGCTCCCAGGTACCATCCCGCTGGAGGGATCGCCGGCACGGCGGAGGGGCTGGTTTTGCTGCCTGGGTTGTGGGCAGGTTTGATGCTCCTCGCTCAGCAGCCCTGGGCGTAAACGAGGACATGGCTTTTAAACTAAACCCAAGCAAATAAGCAACACTTCCTTTCGGAAAAAAACCCCAAACAGAAATGATCAACCCCCCTCGCCCCTCCTCCCCCCTCCCCCCAGTTTGTCCTTCGATCCACTAATTTCCCTAAAGAGGATTCCCACCCCGCAGCAGGACGAGCACACATTCCTCGAGGAAAGAAACCTCTCCCTTTTATTTACTCCTTCTCCCCGTCATTTCTAGTGCAATAAAGACAACGAGACATTATCAAGTGTAATCTCTGCCTAGTCCGGACTTTGGCCGGCAGTGAGTTTTGCTCAGGTATCCCCAACTTTCAGCAGGGTTTCCCCTGTGGAATAGCCAGGCAAACTCTTGAAATACCTCCTGGCGCCAGAAGAAAGTTCTCATGTAATAGATACCCGCTAGTGTGAGAACACGGATTCTGCTCACTTTGTCAGACAGCCAGGGTGGGGGGGTTGAGGAGGGAGGGATGGGGGTTTCCTTTAATTAAAATAAAAGAGAAAGAAGTATTTTTCAACTAATTCTATTTTTTCAAATGAAACCAGGAGATATGCTGTTGGTCTAAAAGGACCACAATTAACGGTGCTCTTTAAAGCACGGTTTATTTCTTCTCTTGGAGTGAATTAGCTGGAATAACAAGCAAACATCAGGCAAGAGGAAATACTGTGTTAGTCTCCTCCTTGTCTTTCACTCTGAGAGGGAAGCCCACTAGAGCTAGACGGAAGAGATGGAGAGAGATAACACCACTAGAGCACTTCATTATACTTGAACCCCCCAGCACACCCGCTGCTTTGGCTGGTCTGCAGCGGAGCAGACGGAGGAGCGCGGCTTCCTTAGGAACGGCTAGAGAAGGCAGTGGGGGCTCTCAGGCAGGAGCACGCAGCTCATGACGCAGCTTCGTGGCCAACAGGAGTACAACCACTGCCCAGAGGTATCCAGCGTCAATGAAAATTCTAGCACTCTGGCATCGTATCGTTAGCTTTGTGGAGGGAAGGCTAAAAAGGGGACGCAGTGCATGTAGACTGCAGTCACTGCAGCTTCACGTTCAATCTGGTATAATTCACAGATTCACAGATTCACCGAATATTATGAGTTGGAAGGGACCCACAAGGATCATCTAGTCCAACTCACCATCTAACACCCGTACAGAGACCGAACGCACATCCCAGAACGGTAAACACCAACCTAGTTACCTCACAGTCTAGCAGGCCACTCCGAGCCGGAAGGGACCCACTGGATCATCCAGTCCTACCCCCCCTAGCTANCTAAGTCCCTCTCCACTTCACTAATTTTGAGCCACTCCTCCCCCAGCCGATAGCGATGCATGGGGTTGTTGTGTCCGAAGTGAAGAACCCGGCACTTAGTCTTGTTAAACCTCATACTGTTAGAGCCTGCCCATCTTTCCAGCCTGTCAAGGTCCCTCTGAAGGGCCCTCCTACCCTCTGGCAGTTCAACATTTGCCCCCAGCTTGGTATCATCTGCAAACTTGCTGATGATGACTTCAATTCCTCTAGGGAGCAAATTTTCTATGGAAGGAACATAGGCAGCCTCCTGAACACCAGGTAGGACAGCTGCCACCCCTTCCCTCAGCAGCCCCGAGGCTCCTAGTGCAGGCCACGTTGAGATGGATGCTTTTTCTCTTGTTAGAAACAACATTATTTTTTTCTGTGCTCATTTCCCTTCATAGAACATTATGTCTTTGGGTCTAATATTCACTTTTCAAGATATTTTAATTGGTGGGCCTATAATGCACCTAGATATTTCATTGGTAATAATTAGAAGTGATCACATCCCCCCCCTATTGCATTAATTCTGGATCTGACCTGTGTGACATGACATGCTTCTTACAATGATTTTTAGATGTAATAGACATGGTTCTTCCAGTATGCAATCTAGCCATATATAGGTAGATCTGTATTTAAAAAGGAAGTGCTTGAAGTTTTAGGTTAAGAACTCAGCTGTAATGTTGTGACACCAATTTTCCCATTTTCTGAATGTTTGTTTCCATATCCTACATAATATTAAACTAAAATTTTTTTTCTTTCCCCAGTACGTCTAAAAAGTCCTTCTACACCTGAGAACACTTCATTATGGTAGTATGTAGTACTTTAATGTTTAAATAGCCAAAATGTTTAGAGTTTCTCAGAGTTTCGGACAGGCTGATTTCTGTCATGATCTTACAATATTCTCCTTTGCAGATGCCTCCTGATGGCTGAAGGGGAATGTTTTTGCAAATCATTTTGTGGTCTGTTTTCTTTTTTTAAATTTATTTTGTGATTATGGCCATATTCATGTACATGGCCCTATTTATTTATTACTTAGGAAAAGAAATAAGACCCAAAAAAGAGAATGAATGTTCAGAAAGGTGGTGAAATAAGTTTTCACGGGTAAAACTGTCATATTTATAACTCAAACAGTGAATCTTTCAAGAGGGCTTCTGTCTTTTATTCCTAAAGTCAGGAGAAATTTTATTTTTAGATAAAGCTATTTGGATTTCAAATAATGGTGATCAGACTTAGGCAACACGCTCCAGGTTATTTAATCCTGTTGAATAACTCTATTATCATAATATCAACTCTTAAATCAATGATACTGGGAACTGAAGATCTCCTTCTAACCTCTATAGACCATTAAACTTGGCTTTTTTCTTTGATTGTTCATTGTTCATAACAGGCACAGTTGAAGTCAGAATTTTGTCCTTTATCTTTCTTCTATTAGCTAATTATCAGGAGCAAACCAGCATGACAAAACATACTTTTCTTTCTTCTTTTCATGGAAGGTTTCTCCAAGTCAACATCTGGAAAATAAAATGTATCTGATTTTATCCACATCTCATATCAAACAGAAGGGCTATTCTCTCAATACCAGGGTTTGTGGCAAGGATGAACCTATGCTATTAAAGGAAACCTGTACATGTAATGAAAGAATCTTTTTAGAATTACTGATTAAAATTTAATAGAGCATTTGACTAGTCATGTAAATCTGGAGGCATACTCTATTTTGAAACGGATGCCTGTGTAAAAGAAAAATGGGAACGCTACTGATGAAGTTCATCAAATAGTGTAAAAAATTACAAAGCCATCAATTTTACTGAGTTTACACAGTTGACGGAAGTTTAAAATCTGATTTACAATGTCTAGGTCTTTTCCTGTGGATCGTAGGTTAAAATTTGTGCTAAAATAAGTAGAATTGACATTTGGTGTAAATCTGGAAAAAAAAAAAGTACTTGACTTGATGCAACTAAAATTATTCAGTAATGGATTGCACAGTCCCTCTGAGAGCGAGATTTCCATGGTCCTCTCTCAGGATGTTTTTCTATGTGAAACTTGGGTTTATGGACATTTACAAATTCTCTCACAGGTGTACTTGGCATAACTTAGATGGTTATCAGGTATTAAATAGCACTTTGGAAACAAGCACGGACTGTGATACATTTTCTATTGCTCAGTAAGTTCCTAATAATTAATTTAATAATTAATTTTCTCATCATTTTTCTGGTGAAAAAAGACACAGATTATTTCATAAAGCACCCAGGACCTTTTCAAAAGTACTGTTTTTCAATTCAAGGCGAAACAGGATCTTCATAGTAGCTACTGCAAAATTCCCAAAATTCTAATTACTGCATTTCTGCACTCCCACTAGCTCACCATTTCTGAGGAAAGATTATCAGGAACCAATACAATGGGTTTCTGTCTGTGTTGTCCAGTCTCATGTGTACTTGCTGAAGGAGACTGCATAAAATGCTTTAAGAGTTACAACTGGTGTTTTGTTCACTTTGGGTGGCTTACAATATGCAAGTGCACATTGCTCAAAATCCTTAGAGAAAATTACATTTACAGTTGACTTACCTTGACTGTTTTTACTTTCACTTCTCCCTCACCTCTTTCTTGGGCTGTGATTGTGCTGTCTCACCATGAGGCAGCTGATTTGACCTGGCACTGACCATGAGAGGTCAGGATCCCATGATGCCATAATGTAATGGATTACAAAAAGATTAAGCTACTGTTTTGATTTAATGAATCAGGATCATATTCTATGTTAAAGGGTCAAATGGAGAACATTGCCTTACATACTGCCAGAGTTCTGCTGCAAGGGGAGCAAGATAACTAGGGGAAGGATAATGAATGATAATGTGGTTGACAAGGCAACGCAAGTGCAACCCACTCAACCGAAAAGAATGATTCCAGCAAATTGTTATGGCTGTTATGGAAAGTACTAATTACGTATTTCTGGTCTATGTACATGTAAACTGAATGCATGCATCTATTCTAACAAAGCAAAGAAGCAATCATGAGATATTAAACTGGCTGACATATCAATTCAAGATCATGATGCTCTACTCATTTGTATATTCATTGTCCCTGATTTCCAAGTGAAACCATCAACATAAAACTTCCTTTAAAATTAGATTAAAAGAACCTTGTAAGAAGTGACTCGCACATTAAAGCAATTTGAAATTTTGTTTGTCTTTTTATTTTTCTTAAAGTCTCTGAAACTCCTGAACATATACTTTTCAACAGACAATCCTAATTCCATCTCACCCAAATTCTGAGCTTGACTGAAGTGGATTCATTTCCTAATTCAACTGAATACCAATAATAAGAGAGCAAATTATTTGCCTTTGTCCCAGTACAAGATTTAGGAGTCTCTGGATATAAGGTTTCCCACCCCACTCCTCCATTAAGTCTAACAACTTCATTAACAGCTTTAATTTCATCTGGAGATAAATCCAAGAAGATGCTTTAGTTTATACAGACTGATATCAGTGTAAGTTTTTTGTCCTAATGCATGACATAGATGTGTTCCTAAACAATTGTGGTTTAACCCTAGCCAGTAGCTAAGCCCCACAGTTGCTTGCTCTCTCCCGTGGCATAGGAACTGGGGAGAGGACTGGAAGAGCAAAAGTAAGAAAACAGTTTAACAGGTAAAGCAAAAGCTGTGCATGCAAGCAAAGCAAAACAAGGAATTCATGCACTGCTTTCTATGGACAGGCAGGCGTTCAGCCATTCCCAGGAAAGCAGGGCTCCATCACAAATGCCAGGTGCTTGGGAAAACAAACACTATCACTCTGAACTCCCTTTTCCTGTTTCTGTCCCCAGCTTTGTATGTTGAGTGTGATGCCCTATGGTATGGAATATCCCTTTGGTCTGTTGGGGTCAGCTGTCCCAGCTGTGTCCTCTCCCAATTCCTTGTGCATCCTCAGCCTACTTGCTGGTGGGATGGTGTGAGAAGCAGAAAAAACATTGATTCTGTGCAAGAACTGCTCAACAATATCAAAAACATCTCTCTGTTAATCAACATTGTGTCTAGCACAAATCCAAAGCATAATCCTACACCAGCTACTGTGAAGAAGATTATCTCTACCTCAGCCAAAATCAGCACAGCATTTGTACATTCTAATGAACTTTAAATAGAAGACAGGAATGAGATACTTAACAGGGATTTGCTCTTTGTTTCTTAAGATTATAGTATGCTATCCAATTTACCAGCTTCAAGAAGCTGGCTTTTGGCAAGTCTGCTTTTATTATGTTTTGGTTTAAGGTCCCTAGAGCATTACTGTGAACTGCAGAGAGATTTGGACAGATTGGAAAGATGGGCAGATTCCAATAGGATGTGTTTTAATAAGTCTAAATGTCAAGTTCTGCACTTTGGTTATAAAACCCCAAGCAGAACTATAGGCTGGGGATGGAGTGCTTAGAGAGTGAGCAGGTTGAAAGGGACTTGAGGTATTAGTGGACAGCAAACTTAACATGAGCCAGCAGTGTGCCCAGGCAGCTAAGAGGGCAAATGGCATTCTGGCCTGCATCAAGAATGGTGTGGCCAGCAGGACAAGGGAAGTTGCTCTTCCCCTGTACTCTGCACTTGTTAGACCACACCTTGAGTATTGTATCCAGTTCTGGGCCCCTCAATTCAAGAAAGATGTCAAGGTGCTGGAACAAGTTCAGAGAAGGGCAACAAGGATGATTAAGGGGCTGGAAGATAAGCCCTATGAGGAGCAGCTTAGTGAGCTGGTTGTGTTTAGTCTGGAAAAGAGGAGGCTCAGGCGTGACCTTATTGCTGTCTATAACTACCTAAAAGCAGGCTGTAGTCAGGTGGGGGTCGATCTTTTCTCCCTGGCCATTGGAGATAGAATGAGAGGTCATGGTCTTAAGCTCCAACAAGGGAGGTTTAGACATGACATTAGGAAAAAGTTTTTCACCAAAAGAGTGATCTGGCATTGGAACGGGTTGCCCACGGTGGTGGTTGAGCCACTGTCCCTGGAGGTGTTCAAGGGTAGACTGGATGAGGTGCTGAGTGTCATGATGCTAGATTTTAGTTGGATTATACGTTGGACTAGATGATCTTCAAGGTCTTTTCCAACCTTATCAATACTATGATACTATGAGATGTAGATAAATTAGCNTCAGATAGATAAGCTCTCCCTTGAGGCTCTTTTTCTCCATGCTAAACAACCCTACTTACCTCAGTTTCTCCTCACAGCACTTGTATTCTACATCCTTCACCAGCTTCTAGAAACACGCCAGTGCCTCCATGTCTTTTATGCAGTAAAGGATCCTAAACTGCACATAGTATTTCAGGTGTAGCCCCACCAGTACTGAGCATAGTGGGATGATCACTATCTTGGTCCTGCTGGCCACATTATTCCTGATNATGTAGATAAATTAGCATAAACCTTGTTTAGGGTGCAGTTAATCTCAGTTGATTTCAGCTATCAGTTTGTATTATCAATCAGATAGGATTGAGTGATGAGTTACAGTTTATAGGTCAAAATGTCACCTGTTACATTTGTTACATGAAACAAAGTGTGGGAGGCATTCATAATGCAGCATATTTAAATACTGCACTGACATGCATTTCTCTTTGTGTTATTTAGATTAATAAGATATCAGTGCTTGGGCAGTCTCAGGCAGAAATAGAGATCATGCCTGAAGAGGAAGGAAATATCATTAGAAAGATATTTCTTTTTAGAAGAAATTTGCCTTTCAGCAGTTGAAAAGATGAGCAAGCACTTAGGCTTTGTAACAGAAACCTTTGCAATGTGTCTATTGTGTCTCCATAACTCTGTCATGGTCAGCAAAAGTAGAGTCAAGCATGTTAAGTAATAATAAAAATTAAATTCTTTTATACACCTTTTGGTTCCTCTCTTCATCCTCACTATGGTGAATAATTTTATCTGAACAGGAGGGCATTGACTGCTCTTTACAAGCAGCCACAGTGTTCATGTTTTAAAGATAAATTCAGGAAGAATAAAGTATCCAGATACAGGGTAACATATTCTACTCCTCCCATCTTGCTTTTTAAGCACACTAAAAATCAATTTAAGATTCTTCTTAATTAAGGAAACAATTAATTAAGACAATTATATTTAATCCTAAAATCCATTCAGTCCAGTCCTAAGTTGCTAAGAGCAAATTACTCAAGAGTGTTATGTAAAGTGCAAGAGCATGATGATACATGTTCCTCAGAAAACTCCCTCCACAGTCAGTAATTTAGTTTCAGTAGTTTTCTAAGCCAAACATTTAGTTTTTAAATGTAGTGAATCCTGATAGATTTTTCTTCCATGAGTTGACTTTGAAATAGATATACACTCTTACCATCCCAGTTTTCCGCAGCAAAGCCTAAATAAATGTTTAAGATGACAAATCACTTTCATTAAGAGCAAAGGTGGATTAAGAAGCTCACAGGAGACTCAGACAACCAGAGAACACACTAATCATATGTGTAAACCATGTGGAGTTAATCTGGTGTGCCATGTCAGTATCATGTGAGTAGCCTGTTCCAATGCCATCCTTTAAGTGGAGAAATTTTTCCTAATATCCAATCTAAACTTCCCTTAGTGCATCTTGAGGCCATTTCCTCATCTTATCACTTGTTACTTGGGAAAAGAGACCAANGCCAGTATGCCATTGGTCTTCTTGCCCACCTGGGTACGCTGCTGTTTCATGTTCAGCTAGCTGTCAACCAGCACTACCTCTTCCAATGGGCTACTATCCAGATGGATTTCCCCAAACCTGTAGTGCTGCATGAGGTTATTGTGACCCAGGGGCTGGAGCAGGCACTTGACCTTGTTGAATCTCATACAATTAACCTTGGGCTGATCCAGTCTGTCCAGATCCCTCTGTAGAATAGTCCTACTCTCCAGCAGATCAACACTCGACCCAACTTGTGTGCGAATATCTGCAAACAGGGTGAAGGTGTGCTGGATCCCCTCATCTGGATCATTGATAAAGATGTTAAACAGGAGTGGCCCCCTTACTGAGCCCTGGGGAACACCACTTGTGACCAATCATCACCTGGATGTAACTCCATTCCCCTCTGGGCCTGGCCAGTTTTTCACCCAGTGAACAAGTGTGCTCATCCAAGCCATGGACTGCTAGTTTCTCCAGAAGAATGTAATGAGATGTGGTGATGGACTTTACTGAAGTCTAGGTAGAAATCCACAGCCTTCCCCTCATTCACCAAGAGGGTCACCTTGTCTATTTGGATCTTGAAGGACATCAGGCTGGCCAAGCAGGATCTTCGTTTCATAGAGCCATCCACTCTAGCATAGTGGTGAGTGTCCCCGCCTCTCATGTGGGAGACCGGGGGTTCGAGGGAGGCAGTGGTGCCGTGTAAGAGTTGGACTTGATGATCCTTATGGGTTCCTTCCAACTCAGAATATTCTGTGATTCTGTGACTGACCTTGATAACCTGGTTGTCTTGTTGGTTCTAATCCCTTAGGAATAACAACAAACTTTGCAGCATACATTTTGTGCTAGCTGAAAAGCAGGAGACAGCAGCTCTGTGTGCCTAGCTTGGCATTATTATTACTTCCACCTTTGGATTTCCCCACCTTTTCAAGGAGGACACAATGCACTGCAAGTAAATTACAGAAAGTCACAGTATAATCAAAGAGAATGACCTGGAACAGAATTTCAGGATCACCAATAGTTTGGATAATTTTCCTGTAGTGTTTTGTGTTTTTATCATAGGAAATCACTCCATAAACTCTTAAAAAATTGTTTTCCCTAAACATAGTTCATGTCTTGACTCTGAAAACATATGGAAAGACCGTATTTTTCAATTGCATAATCTCTTTCACCATTTTAACTGGAATCAGCCAAGAATTTTCTATACGCCTTGAAGATTCCATCCTCCGTCACTCAAGTATTTACTCATCTTCCTTTTTACTGTTGAAAACAGGACTGCAGTCTTCAGTGAATATATTTATTTTAATTCAACAAAAAATTTGTTGTCACTGACTAACCACTTGTTTCTAGATAACAAATTTAAACGATTCAGTGTATGTTTTCTCCCGCTGAAGACACCTATAATTGAAATTTCTTCACAAACACTTTAGTGTTATCAATCAAACATTGAAATATTTTGTCTAATTTTTATTGAAAAGGGGTTATTTAAATCAAGAGAAAAAGTAAACACTTTTTGTTGCCCGGGTGGCTTACAGGTTTATACAGAAGTTCAGAAAGAAAAGTCTGTTTTAGAAGCAAGTACTTTTCTACACAATGGAGACATCAGAGCTTCCTGTTACTAATCTTTTATGATATAGAATCCTAAAATATCCTGAAGGGACCCACAAAGATCATGAAGTCCAGTTCCTGGCCCTGCACAAGACAACCCAAAGTCTTGACTCCAAAGCATGTAAGTATTCTAGCTTTGCAGAAAAACAGCTAAAAGGCTACTAGTTCCTTATGTACAAACACTTAATCATTTACTGTGTTGATATTATTTTCTTGTACAAAACTCTCAGCCACAAGTATTCTGTAAAAAGTATTGCTCTTTTGCGTAGGCTGTCAAGGGATGTCAGAACCAAAAATCTTCCAGCTACCAGCTTTCAAACCCATAGTTCTAATATAGAAGTAAGCTGGCAACACACACACTTCTCCAGGCTCATCAAGAAACAAGACAAGTAGTTACTATTCTTCATTCTGTGAGTTTGTTCTGAACACCTTCGGCCACTCAATGAATTTGGCAAGCCACAGTGCTGACTCAAAGGCCCAGACTGCTTGGCTGCCTCTTCATTCAGTGTTGCCATCAACATGTCTGTCCCTGCATGCAGGAGGATGTTTCCTGTCACTGTCTGAGCTTTGCTATTCAGGTCATCACACATCGAGATGCTTCAGTGTGCATGGAGAATCATTTACAGGGGTAGTTTTCTGCTTTGCCTTTATTCCTCTTCTAACTGCGATGTCAAAGTACTTTACAAAGTATTTTTAAGAAGAAGCAAAGTACAGCTATTCTCTAATATTCAGTAGCTGAGGCTTTGTATTGCAGGACCCAGCAAAGTTCCTGACCATAGCTTTTCAAGAAGCAGCCCACTGATATTTTATTGCTCCCTTTTATGGTGTGTTCTGGAACTGGAAGCAGAGATGATTTTGTGACCTGGTGTAAAAGTGTTGGTATCCAAATCTGGAAGATTACCACATAGAACAAAGGGGATCCCCCCTGCCCCCAGCCAATGAACCAACATGCCAACCTACCAACCACCAGAAAGTAGACGCCCTTCTTGCATATCTTCACTGAGGATGCTTGCATGAGAGATTTTGTTGATCCAAGGGAAAATTTTAAAGCTTAAAAAATATCAATTAATTTTTGAGAAAAAGCCTTCACTGTGGCAGTGTTAAATTTGCAGACCTCTACACACATCTCAAAACCTTTCTTAAAAAGAAGATTTCTATGGCAACCCAGGAGAGGCATGCCATCACTGAACACATTCTATACTTGAACTTACTTTTTATAGTCATCTTTCATGGAGTCCTAAGAAATAGCCTATGATCTCATTCAGACTGAAAAATCAGATTTTAGAAATGACCTCTACAAAATGCTCAGTGAGTGGCTCAAAGTGCTTTTAGTTTTGCCTCTTTTTGTTTATTCATTCAGGATATTTTATAAGAATAATTTAGTAGAAGAAGTTACATGTGTAAATTAAACCAGAAGCAGAGAATCTTTGTTACTGAGGTACTACTAGAAATTAAAAAAGCATATTGCTAGACAGCAAAAGACACTTATGGACAGGACAGTGTCTGATGCTGTCTTCTTCTACAATTTCTGTGGAAATACAGTTATACCCCATCCTTCGCGAGAAACGAGATAGCCCAGGGGCCTCGCAAAAAGCTAAACTCGCAAAGAAGTGCAGGTCGTTAATATGCATGCAGGTCACACCCATTGCCCCACCTCCCGGAACTCCGCAGCGCTGTGGGCACTTTTCTGCTTCTCCCCTCGGACTCTCTGAGCATGGGGGAGAAAAGGAAAGTGTTTCTGAGCCCCCTCTGACTCGGGAGATTCCCCCCGCTCCCAAGAATCCGCCGGCCTCTCCAGGCTGCTACGACCACACGTCCAGAGCCCAAACGCCGTGCCGCTTCCCGACGACCCTGGCGCTCACACCTGGGTGCCCCAACCCCCCAGCGTGGCCCCACACTGGCAGCCCCTGCCAGCAGCCCCGGCGTGGTGTACTGGCCCCGCGGTGCGGCCCTGGGCTGGTAGCCTGTGCCGGCAGCTGCGGTGAGGCATACTGGCGGCACACCCGCAG
>WEKX01008711.1:112683-126529 GCA_013390025.1 Pitta sordida
TTTCATTCTCTGTCAAGATTTAGGGAAGGTGAGCCTCTGCTGCCTAGAAGGTCTGGGGTAGGATCTGTTGCCTCTCATGAAGTGAGCAATACACCAAGCATAAAATGAAACCTAAGTTGCCTAATTAGCTTAAAGATATGACTAGCATATGAACATAAATGTATTTATTCCTAATGCTTAGTAAATGGTTCTTGATTATTTTGCTATTTTTTCTTTGTGTTTGTCAAAGAACAGATATCCAGCAAGGGTGAGCCAAAACTGGGAAAGCAAGATGTATTTCAAACCGGATTAGCGGTGTTTTAGCTAATGTGCAAGAAGTCCACAATCATGTCTAGAACATTCATTTTAGCTTGAAAAAGTACAAGGAAGTGTGCCTCAGACCTGAATCAAATAACCCAGGCTTCAATGGAGGAGGAATTCCAGGCACTATTCAAAGTTTCTGGGGTAATTCATGTTGTTACAAAGAACTCGATCTCACATACGGTGATGAGGAGATTTTACTTTTTTAGACTATTGACACTAAAGGAGTACAAGGCCCATCTAAAAGTGTGTTCAAATGCAGTTTTAAGAACTGGTGAAGAAACAAAGTTCTGGGACATGGGGAAAGAAGGAGAAAAAAAATAGTGAAAAGGTGAGCAGTTGGGAGTGATTGCTGTAAAATAGGAGGGCTCAAGGAAATTTTTTAGGAGAGCTGGTAGTACCAGATGAAGGTAGAAGCTCAGGAAGTAGAAAAGGAAGAGTAAAAAACAATGAGAGAAGGAACAAATTCAAGATTTCTGAAGAACATAAGTCATTTCAGGGAGGAACAGTAAATTGGAAGATAGGTTGTTTTCAACTTTTTCTGGGACATAAAATGTCTTTACTTGCATTTAGATTACTAATTTCTTCCTAAAATAGACAACTGAACTAGGTAAGCTGACTGGCATTTAGTGACCTTGCTTCTCTTCGTCGACTCTACAAAGAGCTGGTGGTGAATAGACTAGAACACCAGACTTTCAGGAGAGATGGATAGCACGCCATGTTTTGTGCACTAAGTTCTGAATGTGATTTAACCTAGAAAGAGCTGCAAAACCTGCCTGAAAGGTTATCTGACAGGGAAGCCAAGTCAGTCAGTCTCCTGAGACACTGGTTATCTTCTACAGGAAGAAAGGGAGGGGAGGACATATTTTTTAGCTGTCCCTCCCAACTTTCCAGGGGAATGCTGGAAATTCAACTTCTGAGTCATAGTCATGAACTGCTGTTCAGAGCAGAATGGCTTGTCGCCCCTTGAAATTGGCTCGAGTGCCAACTCCCCAGGTCTGATGAAATTGAACACATTCAACATGGAGTGCAGGACATAATTGTATGTCTCTTTATCTGTGAGAAACTTTAGTGTTCTCTTCTAGCTCCAGCTCCGATACAGACTGAATCCTTTGGTTTCCCTCTGGGGAAAAGGAAATATCCAACCAAAAAAGAGGTTAAATTCATTCCAGCAGCATCCACACATCATCCTTTAGTGCAGTCTCAAGAGTTTAGGTTACAAAACTGTGTTGAAAACTCTGTGTGTTTCAGCTCTCCAAGACTCCCTTAGGCCCAGGCGTGATAACTACTTTCCTCTCTTTGCACTCTAGATGCAGCATAGAAATGTAAAATGTTGTAAAAGTAACAGTGTGGTTCAGAAATTTGAGTTTTGCCTCAATTAATACAACAGAGCTGCTATAATGAACAGCAATTTTATGTTTCTATGGAGTAAAAACATTTACACCAGACTAGCAGATGAGAGAATCTATCCAGAAACAGACTTAACATTCCGAAAATAAAATCAAGTAATCAAAAAAGCCAGTGAGATGGTTCTGCAGTCATTATTGTGGCAAAGGAAAGCACACCATGTTAGACTGGGCCATGTAATCAGATGTGATTTCACTGTTCCAGCCCTGCTGATAATGCAGTTAAGGTCTGAAAATGCAGCTTTCTACACATAGGTGGAGGGTTATGGTCAGGCACTGGATAAAATAAAGACATTTATCAAAAAAATCCATAAAATCATATAGTGCCTATAATGCCCCTGATGTATATAAAAGTTGCCCTGAGCTGATAGAGAAACTAGTCATATTGAAATTATTAAAGACAACCAAAGAGAGAATTATCAGTGAAATCCGTAGTATTTTACGGATGATCTGGCATATATAGTATTTATCATACCATAACTCATACAAGTCTTACTTACTATCTTAATGAGTGACAATAGCATATCTGGAAAACATCTGCCTTGGAAAAGGACACATCAACTACTCTGACTGCTTGAAAAATGTCGATATTATATTACCCTATGTCAGCCATGCATATCATATGTGGTATGAAATTTCTGCAGTGGTAAATGAATAAGGAGTGCATGTTTCATCTCGAAATGCCTCAGAATAGACTCTGATGTCCTTTCTCAGGATGAGTACCCTTTACTCCCTGAGTAGTCCAATGGAAAAAGGGGTACATATTTTCTGCTCTGCAGGAGTTCAGGTTACTTTATGAATTAAATCCCAGCAGGGCTAAAATAATTTTCCGGCAAGTTAGTAAAAAAAGGGGTTTTGCATTTTAATCTAATTGTTCTTATTGTTCTTATGAGCACACTAGCATTAGGAAAAAGAGACCAAACCTTAAAGAAGGTGTTTCTTTTTCAAATTTAAAAGAAATCACTTAAGATGCCAAGGACATTCATATAGCTGTTCTCTTTTCCTTTTCAACAGTCATGCATGTTTTGGCTGGCATGATTACAGTATATTCCTAATCCCCAAAAGA
This sequence comes from Pitta sordida, assembly GCA_013390025.1. Lineage (NCBI taxonomy): Eukaryota > Metazoa > Chordata > Aves > Passeriformes > Pittidae > Pitta > Pitta sordida. The sequence continues at coordinate 115,456 of WEKX01008711.1, forward strand.
GCATTTTTCCCATCAGAACCAGCAGCAGCTGCAGCTTGACCGTGTTTATCAACACATCCACCTGTGTTTTTGTCATGGACCGCCAGTGATGCCATAACTCCTCCTGCTCTTTCTACTATGTAGGTGTTTTTAGTTTCATTTCCAAAGAAATTAATTTTGAGAGCCGGGATGTTTCCTATTTATTGGAGCATTTTAGTAAAGTGAACTTTGCTTTAGTGGAAAAAACTCCAAAAGAGACAGACCTAAGGAAATTACAAGAGGAAGAAAATAAACCTTGGCAGTTTTAAAGGCGGATAAAAAGAACAAAACCCCCTCAACTCTTCAAAGAGCAACTATTTTCTAGAATCAGCAGAACGTTTTTGCTGCTACTTTGGACACTGCCCTCTTTTTTACAGGAATTTCCAAAGTACTGAATGCAGCAGCATGTTATGGTTTATTTTCTGGCTCAGGATACAGATAGAGTAATGGGAAAAAGTTAGCTTCATGGGCATCGAATGTTTGCAATAGTTCACTTTCTTTAGTAGTTATGCTTTGTCGTTATAGAGTGCGAACATTTTCTTTCTTATTAACAGAGTGATCTTTAGCCAAGGAATTATCTAATAGAACAGCTGGGACACTTTGAAGAGAACTATGAACTTAATTTAAGTTCACAATTCAGAAAACTTTGCCTTGGCTTAGATTTTTCTTTTTCCTTCTTTTCTTTTTCTTTCCCCCCAAACAAATAGCGATCTAAAATATCTTTCGTTAATCCCTGTGTTTATCAGGTATTCTTATATTAACTAAGCTAAGGAAACTAAGGTAGAGATAAAGATCTGTGTGGCAGCAGTGATGCTAGTGTTCATTTAAACCAAATTTCCAGTTTATTTAGTTCACCAAATATGGGGTTTCATGACTATCCCACATGACTTTAAATGATATTTTTCATCTCCTTACAAAGGTCTGTTCTTAGATAGAAAATGATGTGATCTAAACTAGAAATGTGAGAAGACTTATATTTATTATCTTGTTAGTTCCAGAAGAGGAATCTACCAGCACTTACAGGAGACTAAGCAGAGTTTAATGGCAGTTTATGGGCTCTGTCTCTTAGCAGAATCATGTACTGTTTACAACTGTTTCCAAGACGTGCAGGTGCATTGTGAGAAAATGAGCCACCACTGAAGTCATATTATAGACACTTAGTTACAAGTGTTTCAGTCACATAGCAAGAAATTAACAATGCTGCATTTGTTTTCTTTTTAATATTTCTCATATTTCTTATTCTCATTCTAAAGGAATGCATTCTAATCCAAGGACACATTCTCATACATTCATTAATCCTGCTGCTCTAAAATGTTTCACATGAAAACTCAAAATCAGATGGCTTTATGCGTTCCAACTGGGCTTTTGTAAAACAGGGTCATCCTTGAACTTGTCATCTGCTGAGGTATTAAATTCCAGATTTCACTCAATTACATGATCTTAAGAATGTGGCAAGCTGCCATTTCTTTCTCAACTTTGAACAAATGTTATTGCATCTCACTGTTTAATTTCAGGAATCCCTCAATTATAAATGACCCTTAGCAGGAAGTTGGACATCTTCTAAAAATTTACCTATGAAGGGAATATAAAGGTTGCTTATTGCCAACATTATGTTATGACTAAAAGACCTTTTCACAAATTAATATTTACAAATTAATATTAATTTTCACAAATTAGTATTTACTGTAGGCCTGTATACAAAGTTTGGTTTTTCTCACATTGGAAGACAGTATTATGATACAGCGCACTTGCAGGAAGATGAAGTGATTTTTAAGACCATACATTTATTGAAGTTACAGTTCACTACAGAAAAAAATGATCAAAAATTGGGCAAAGTTAAAAAAACTCTAAAATGAAAGAAATAAGTTAAAGTAAAATAGAATTAAGTATGCTATATTAAAAAGAGTTCTTTCAGATAAAACTATAACTCTTCTGAAATAACCGTATGCAATAAATCCCTCTTAGATAAGATATTTTTGTTTTTCTAAAAACAACTTTAAGACATATTTTCTGTCTTTGCTTCTGTAGCTGCATTCAAAAACTAAGTTCACTGGATTTTTTTGATTGAGTGCACAGGTGGTATCTTGTTGCATCATAACAGTCTCACAGAATCTGTGCTAATTATGCTATAATTATTAAAATTAGCATAACAACAAATTTCAGCTGTCTGATGGTATGCAAAATACTCCAAGCCAAAAAGGGTTTCTCGCTTTTTAGAGCAGAGTTTACATTTTACCTGAGAGGTTTTAGACCAGAAAATCTGCATTCTGAACTTAATCTTTTATGCAGAAGAGATAAATTACTTTTGATAATATCCCTTGTGGCTGTTCTTTCTCTGACTTGGACTTCTGTTGAAACAAAGTGCTCTGGACAAGTGCATAATGTTGGACAAGACCACTCAGGACTATGACTGGGATCCTTCTCTGCACAGGAGGGAAATACGTGGTATTAAAGGAGTGCTGAGTGAGCTGCAAAGGCAGAGTCAGCACCCTCCTGGCTGGCGGTGGAGGGAAGGTGTCAAGGCTTGAGAAGTGGTTGCAGGAGGAATTGGGAAAAGATGGAGTGGGACTGCGACTTGAATATCTCAGAGGGTGGGAGAGAGCAGCTGGTGAGAAGGACAAACCTCTCCCAGAAAAGGGAGACCAAGAGAAATGAACAGCTGCTGCAGTCACAGGGAGCCCAGGAAACAGTAGCTGGGAAAAGACTGACTTGAAACGAGACCTACAGGAGCTAAGCCAGGAACAGCTGAGCAGCTGCGGGAAGAAAGAACTTCTGGTGATCTTCCTGCTGAAGGTAGAGGGCAGCTCAGGCACCCAGACACCTTGAAACTTTCACCAAGTCGTAGAAGAAAACAACTTTTGAATAAATAAGACAATGAAAAAACACATTAAGCTTTTCAGTTATGAGCCTGTGAAGGGGAAAATGAGCTCTTAAACTGTCAGAAGTTAGAATCAGATCCTGGGTATAAAACGAGGAAATCAGAAACAGCTTGGATTTTCTGTGGGGAAATGCACAGGTCTGCACTTGGCACTCCTGGTGTGACAGGTGGAGAGAGCATAAAAGGAGAGATCTGAGCTGTCACTTGGCATGGACCTTTTGGAAACACCAGACATCTGTCAGTTCATCAGCACCTGAATAACTCAGATGTTTGCAAGACCAACAAATTCTAAGACTTTTCTTATCATAAAGAATAAAACCTGCCCACAAAAATGTTCTGCCCATGAAACCAACTAGAAAAGAGGAGCCTGTGTCCATGCTATTAAACTCTCTCCTCATCTGAAATAGGCGAGTCTTATGCAGCTGCCTATCACAAAGTGCCTGTGACCTCCACATTTTCCCAAGTTATGCCAGTGAATTGGCTGAGGGAACGATCTTTGGTCCAGACCAGAACCACTCCTGTAGCTCTTTAACCACGTAATCTCTTGAGTTCTTGTAAAGATTTTCTGAAGCTTTTAGTTCACTAGAATGTTTAATTTACTAAAATAAGCATAGCCTAAGGGATCTTTCTGTCCAAGTTGAACAAAACTGAGTAACTCAGTCGCATTGTGTCCTAAGTTATGGGTTTGGATTGATTGATGGTCCTTATTCCAATAACTGTGATTTTACATGCATTGCAGCCATAACAGATCTATATCTGTGAGCGTATTTTCAAAAGTATGTTCTTTTCCAATGTCACTAACGACAGAAGAAAATGTTGGGGGTTTGTTTTGATATGCTGAACTGAATAAAAGTAATTTCAGATATTTCAAATTAAGTATACCCATGCCCCTCTTTTTTTTTTTTTTTAATGGCCAGTTTTGCCCTTTATTTTGTCTGGCTTTGTCACGGTCCTGCCAGAAGGTTACAGAAGAGCTTGTTTGTAGTGGATTAATTTTGCTGGTATCATCTGCCTCTGTATCTCCAGAATCATAGAATCATAGAATGGTTTGGATTGGAAGGGACCTTAAAGACCATCTAGTTCCAATGCTGCACCCTGAATCAGAACATCTTTCACTAGACCAGATTGCCTAAAGCCTCATCCAACCCAGCCTTGAAAACTTCCAGGGACAGGGCATCCACAACTTCTCTGGGCAACCTGTTCCAGTGCCTCACCACCCTCACAGTGAAGAATTTATTTTCTTGACCTGACCGGACCTACAGCAATAGAACAAACAGCTCCTTCTTGTGTGAATTTAGGCAAGAATTTAGGTATTTCACCAATGAACGCTGATGAGGTGAGCATGGTCTAACACAGCTTTTAAAAAACCTTAATACTAAGCTACTATTGAATTTAGACTTTTGAGCTGGCATGCGGTTTGAGTCACTAAATTCAAGAGGTTCTTCTAACAAACAAACAAATAAATAAATAAGAAATGGAAGCCCCTCATACTTGTAGCAATCAACAGGTTTGTCTAGAAGGAACAGAAATTAGGGGAGTTAACATGAATACATAATAACATACATATTTTACCAACTAAATTGTATCTTGGTGTATCCGGGGTTGTGCTTTCCTGATTGCCCAAAGTGGCAGAGCACAGGCAAAGCTGTGGGTTGTGGGGGGTGAACGCTGGGCTTGCTTTGAGTAGAAATGAGAGCAGCGAAGAAAATAAGAAATTTTGCGCATCTGGGTTTCACATGGAAACAGCACCAGGCACTAGGCAAAAAGCTGAGCAGAACTCTCTAATACAGTGCTCAGTGTCTCTATTAGTATCTGCATTTCTGGAAAGTTATTTAGGAATTTCTTGATTAAACAGATACAGAAAAAAATCTAGCTAGAAGGACAAAAACTTTGTTAAACAAGGCCTTTTAAATAAAGAATTAACCCAGGAATAAAGATTATGTAAGTAAAAGTTTTTGAAAATATCCAACCCCAGTGTCAGGCATGTGTTCTCTATAGGTTGAAAGTTAGTGAAACTGCAGAACCTGGTAAAAGGTGAGATTTTAAATACTTGTTTCAAACACTGAAACAGGTATAGACTGCTTTCCTTTAACGAATCCATAATTTATAGTAAATTATTCCCTAATTACTCATATATTCAGCACAGCTGGCTTACTTAGTCTCTCATTCATAAGAAAGCAATATCACAGCATGGTAGCAGGAAATAAAAGGGATTTACAAAGAACTGGTCACAGAAGAGGTTAAGTACAGAATCTAATTAAAACCACTTTGAAATATTATTTAGTCTCTGTAACAGTGTAATGGATTTCTTTGGGGAAATACTGAATACTTTAATAATTGTTGACCGAAATGTATACTCCCAGTTTGTCTTTACTATGACATATAAGCAAGCTTAATGCTTTCATTCATTATTTTATTAATAGTTGTTTAAATTCTACAAGAATTTTTCACGTATAAGTTTTTCCTCCTAGGCTGACTGTTTGTAAGATATTAGGAAGATCATGGTTTTAAACCATGAAGTTGACTGATTTCCAAAGTGAAAGTGTATAAACTGCCTGAAAACAATTGTTTTCATAACCTTGATGTAGGGCTTTTTTTCTTTCCTTCTAGTTAAAGAGCCGTCTCCTGTATTCAGGTTACATAATGAAAAATAATTCCACATCAAAGCTGATAAATATGTAGTTGAAACCATTTGGTAGATATTTTGGTCTTAGATTTTTAAGCTTTAGTTAAAAAACCCTAGGCCACATTTATAGTAGTCATCTAGTATGTTGCTATGAGAAAAAGCTCATGGAGATTAGATGTGTGATAAATGTATGATCCTGATTCACTTTGTGTACAAGTGACTTTTGGAAAGTCGTAATTCTGTGACACGCCTCTGTCATATGTAAAGTACTTTTCCAAGGACACAAAGTTCTTAGATACTCCATAGCAAATCAAAAACTTTCCAAAACAATGGTGAGATATGAAGTTTCCAGAGCTGACTTGTAAACCAATGGGAAGCTATGCCTGCGCATGAGAAATGGACTGGGCCAAACAGAGATTAATTAATTTCCACTCGTAGCCAAAGTTTTTGTAGCTGCAGTCAGTAGTAGTCTCTCTGTAGGCTTCCATGGGCCCATGCTAATTATCTAAAATGAGTTATTTTCTTTAGTAAACTTCCCTGTGGTTTTTGGCAGGGTTTTCCAAGCCATGCAGCCCTAATAAAACTCCTTCCAGTGATGCCAAAACTAATGATATCCTCTTTTTTTTTTATTATTTTTTGAGATGCAGATATGCAAAATGAGAACAAAGAAGAAATCCCAGCAGGGAATGTTCAGACATCACACAAAGCCATATAAGGCTGGAGTTTTCAGGCCTTTATCAACTGAAATGGCTCTGGATTTTCAGTCCCCCAAGAACTTTCTGCAGAGGTCCGGAAGTGTAGTAATTGAAGAAAGTTTAATGCCTCTTTTAAATACATACATACAATTATGCTGTTGCTTTTTTCTGTTCTTATGACAAAAGATGTAAATATTTTGAGTCATGTTATTTTCCTTTTTCTCTCTCCCGAATTCTTCAATATTTTCACAAGGAAAAAGAGGAAGAAACTGATTTTCTACCAGATATGAGGAAAGACACATATTGTTGTACTCCAAGTTTTTAAAAGGAGATTAGTTTTGCTTTTGAATTAACCTTATGTGCTGGATCCTTATCTTCTTTTTCCTTTGTCTTATTGAATAATTTTCTTTTCCTCTGTGATTGTTCGTTATTTTAGTGATGTAAACACCAAACTTTATGAATAGTTTTATGTGTGTTTCATTGGTTAAGATTTATGTAACTCAGCTTATTATGTAACTTGGCCTCATGAAATACATAGGTAGAATGCAGCGACTGAGAAATAAAAACTTTTAATCCCAGGAAATGCATTTATGTATTAAGAAAATACGCATTTAGTAAACTGTGTTCAAATTAACTGTCATGACTTTTTCTAACAATGAATGGTTCTTATTTCCATACTAAAGCAGAAAATTAGGAGCAATGTTAAAAGCCAGACAAGCCTTTTTACCAAACACAGTTTCAGTGGTTCTTGTATCCTCTTCTGGATTTTATATACTCATCCTAATATTTGAATATATCTGCAATGTAATCCAACCTTGACAGCTGCAGTCTCATTCAATTTATATAGATTTAAGAAAAAAGAATAGATTATTAACCTAAGTTTCCTGTCTTATTTTTCCATACTATTATATAGAAAAAGGGGAAGTCTTCAAGGATTGTCCAGGATCAGCATACACGGGGATAAATAGTACAGCTTTCAGTTTGTTTTCTTGTTGATCTGCTAGACTTCAGTGCACTTAAACTGAAGTCCCTGCCACAGAAGTGCTCACCAATTACCGTGTGGATTACTCTCAAATTGTATCCTGTCCAGATCTGATCTTCTCTGGGGTTGCCTTTGATAGCAGTGAGTTTAGTGGTAGGAACTGCGTTTATTTAAACTCCTGCTATCCCTAATGACCTATGAGAGAAAATTCAGCAGAAGGGATATTTTCTTCCATGTTTTTGTCTGCTTTTGTTGTTGTCTTTCAAGATTTAATCACCCAATTCTTGTCCCTTAGTCTGAGAAGGAATTTTCCAAAAGCTGTACACTGGTGTCAGCCTTAATATAATTTACTTATTAACAATTGTATAATAATATCAAGCAGAATTCACCAGCCATACCTAAATGACCATCAATGTCACAATATCTGCCCGTTGCATTTTAAGAAGGTAAAAAAAAGATTGTATAAAAGATAAAAGAAGTTATTCAGTAACTGTTGGAATTGAAATGTAATAACTCTACACTAATACACATAGTAGAAATGCAATCAAAAAGTGAGTTATCTGTTGTATACAAGTTTTCCACAATAGTGTTTTGCAAATTTTCAGCTTTCCAGTGAACTAAAACTTCTTAGACTATGCCACTCTTAAATCGGTGAAAATATTATTTCAGTCCGAGGTAGTTCTTTCCCCACCATGCCTTTACTGTACCTGTTCATTTTATTTCTACTTCTGCAAGCAGGACAAGCAAAAGTTGGGGCTGAGAGAAGCTGGATTCAGGGCCCTATGTGTTGCACTTTGATGATCAGCTCAAAAAAACCCCATGGAGCTGTGGGAATCTCCAATGTTCCTGCACCAGGTCTGCTGAAGAGCACCTGCTTGTGGTATGATGTACTCACCCTGTATCTGCAGGCACTAAAATCCCAGTGTCACTAGCCCTGGGACAGCCTTCTTGGATCACCCAGGCCGGCACATCTGCTCGGATGAGAACTGGCAGGCTCCTAACAACCTGCCCCAGAGCTGCAGATCCTGGCTTTAGCATATTGATATGTTTGCGGAAATTTGCCAAGAGCTCCCATCGACAGCTGTCTTTGACTTGGCCTGATGCAAACTGGACTCTTCTGATGCACATCTGTGGCTCTAGGTGGGTCTGACCAGTTGTTACACAAGAGAAACAATCTTCTGTCCTATGGAGCCTGGACTGATGGCAAGAAAGAGAAAAAGAAATAGAAGGAAACCAGAAGAAATGAGTCAAGTTAACAAGCTTGCTGTGAAATGTAGAACAAATTTCACAGCATTTGAATACAAGGGAATGTTTCCAAAAGACTGGAAGATTTAACAGTGAAGTGAGAAACTACAGAGAATGCAGAGTGCATCAGTAGATTTAAAATGGGCCAAGGAAGGTTGAAGGTAAATCAAGCTGAACTTCTGTATCTTGGCTCAAGATAATTGCGGATCCATGAATCTTTCAATGTTCAAAAGGAAGATTTCAGCAAATTACTAAGAGGTTAAAGGAAGAGTGTGCGAAGAGGGCACGGAGGAGAGTCACTACACAAAACAGGCTCTGATAGTCACTAGAGTCCTGGGGCTGATTGATGAGAGAAACAGTCTTGGTACCAGCAAGGGAGTTAGCACATAATTAGCTGGGCTTTCCAGATGAGATTTCATTTGCATTACTGTATATTTAATAGCTGTCAGTAGATTTGCAGTCACAGAGCTAGTTCAGTCTGGAATGAGGATGAAAGAGAAAGTAGAAGATCATAAGGGAGCAAGCTGGCCAAGACCCAAGAAAGAAGTATGGAGCAGAGAATGACAGACAAAAAGGACAAGAGTCATTGAGAGAGGAACTCAGAGGATAGATTCCTTTAGCAAGAGCTAGAAATATCGAGTAACAGAAAAAAATTGTAAGAGAGCAGGGTGGGTGATGTTGTTGACTTGCATATTCTTCAGACCACTAAGTATTAGAAAGAATTATTTCAAGGAAAAAAGATCCCCTGGAAATACTTTTCCTGTTCCAAAGAGAATTCACAGAGGTACCTACAAAGATCTGGGTTTGCATGCAAAAATTTTAAATTCAATGTATGAATTAAATTTTCCCAAGCTTGAGAATACAGTGGGAGGACACACTAGGACCCAGATTCCACAAATGAACAAACAAATGTTTGAGAACTTTGTAGAAAAACAAATTGGAAACACGCAAGAGGAGCTTTGTCCTGTGAAGTGCTGAACATGATGAACCATCTCTGAAGCCAGGAAGGGCTGATATCTGACCATCACATCTGACTGGCTTCTTCTTAAATTTTTCTTTGTCATGCAACAGCCTTAAAAATAACAGTATTTTCTCAATTAAATACTGAACCAGTCATTAAAGTGTAAGAGAGAATAGATCTAACATTGTATAAATTCATATTGTGTTAATTTCAAATCTCCATAAGCAGTAAAACAGTTATTGTAGAGTCACTACATTGGTCAGGTTCAAAATTAAGAGTATACATTTATAGAAAAATTCTGGGTTTTTATATCAACTCTAAGGGAGGAGGTTTGCATGTTATTTAATTATTTTTTTAAACTACTGACCCTAGTATACTCCTCAGGATGTCCCCCTTTTATCATGTACTCTGTTGCTGAAAAAAGATGCAGGTTTTTTGGGTTTTGGGTTTTCTTTTTTGTTTGTTTTGGTAGAGGGAATAGAAAGCATGAGCACGAAGATAGCTACCTAGTTTACTTTTGCACAGACCTACATCTCATACAATGCAAAGCATGTCCCTTCCCTGGCCAGCATGTTGACTATCAAATTTCAGCCTAAGTAATCCTTTAGGGGTTTCAGCATGAGTTATACACTTTGAAAGTGGGAAACATTCTTTACAATCAAAGAATGAAAGAAGTAAATGGTACAGAAAGGAAATTGAATCTCCCTGTTCAATGTGAAGGGCTGTAAAATCTGTGCCATGACTGCAGAATACAGGAGTGATGCAGAGATATAAGCACCCCTTGTGATAGAAGTATACTTGCAAGAACAAAAACCATGTTCCACAAGTTCCCTTAGGTTTTTATATTTTCCCTTTAACAACCTTCATTTTCCAAAATGATTTTTAGAGTTATTTTTAGAGTAAGTCTAAGTAATTTATAAAGTAAGTCTAAAATTCTGCTAAAGAAGACCAGAAGACCACTTAAGCCTGGAAAAGGTCATCTTTTTAAGTCACTGCAAGTGATGAAAGAGTTTCTGTCAGATACAATTAAAATGATTGAATAAAAAATTGGTGTATGGTGAAAAATCATTTAAAATGCCTAAATATTGGACATAATCTAGTTCTTAAGTTGTGACTTAAAATATGAGCTGTCAAAATTGTGCTTGGAATTAATTGTATTCCATCACAGAATCACAGAATGACAAAATGAGAAAATTTGGAATGGACCACTGAAGGTCATCAAATTCAACCTCTCTGTTCAAGCAGGGCCATCAAGAGAATCTTACTCAGGATTGTGACCAAATGACTTTTGAATATCTCCAGAGAAGAAGACTCCATAACCTGCCTGGAAAACTGGCTCCAGGACTCTGTCACCCTCATATATTTATTTCACATTTATTTCACATAAAATATAAAATACTTACTGAAAGAGGCTGAGGATGATTTGAAGCATATAGGAAGCATTTCTTTTTCTAAAATGTAAACTTGTTCACAGGATCGCACAGGATCGCACAGGATATTCTGAGTTGGAAGGGATCCACAAGGATCATCTACTCCAACTCCCAAGCCAAGGCCCACATAGGGATTGAACCCACAACCCCAGAACCATGAGCACCACGCTCTGTGCATCTGAGCCTCCCATTTTCTAGACTATGGCACTGAGTTCCTCATCCAGTCTTTTCTTAAACAC
>WEKX01008711.1:126831-166415 GCA_013390025.1 Pitta sordida
GAAGGTTACCATGGGAAACCGTGTCAAAGGCTTTGCTAAGGTCCAAGTACACAACATCCACGACCTTTATATCGTCAACCAGGCAAGTCACCAGTTCATAAAAGAAGATCAGATTGGTCAGGCAGGACCTACCTCTCCTAAATCCGTGCTGACTAGATCTAGTTTCATAGTTGTTTTGTAGGTGCTGCATAATTGCACTCGGGATTATTTTTTCCATGACTTTACCTGGGACCGAGGTCAGGCTGAGAGGTCTATAATTACCCGGGTAAACTTTCCAGCCCTTCTTGTGAATGGGTGTCACATGAGCTAATTTCCAGTCTTCTGGTACCTCACCAGTAAGCCAGGACTGTTGGTAAATTATGGAGAGCACACAACAATCAGTGCTACAGCCCATGAAATTAAAGAATTGAGATGGACAAGAAATAAAACTAAATTTATGTCTTTTAATATAAGAATATCTGAAATCCAATCTTTCACATAGAAGTCCAGATGTGAACAGGAGTAGTGATGAAAAAGAAGTTAATTTCCATTTTAGATTTAACTCGAAATATATTTTTGACTATATTGGTTATATTCTCTTGTCCAAAATATATATCTCTAAATTCTTGGGTCTTGGTTTCTCTCTTTTGAACTAGATGGGTTTTATTCTTAATTACTCAGACATAAGATCTTAATTAATATAACATATCTCATCATCCAGATTAGCTTGTGAGTCCCTAATTTGAAGCAATTCTGAGTTGTTCACAAAGCCTCTCCTTGGAATTCTGCTGAAAAATATTTTACAAAAAAGGAAAATCCTATCAAACAGCAGTGCACATAATTTATGTATTGTCTAACCATAGTGAAGATCAGCAGTAGCTAAAAAAGCACTTCCAGAAAAAAAAAGAAATAAGTCTGAGAACTGAAGGAAGAAGTCAAATCTCTTTTCCTAACCATAACTATCTATGAATATACTTTTAATTGTAATTGAAGACTCTGCAAGGCAGGCATGTATAGTACCTCCCTTTTCTTATATGGTGCAGAGAAACAAATAATTCTTCAGCCCAAGCACAACCTCTTTTGAACATCTACTTTGGGATGAAGTTGACAATAAATTGAAAGTGCCAGCTATAGAATTATAAAATCATGGAATATCCTGAGTTGGAAGGGACTCACAAAAATTGTCCAGTCCTACTCCTGACTTCACAGAGGGCAACCTAAAAGTTAAAGGGTAGATAGAAGAGTCTTGTCCAAACATTAACAAGCTCAGGGCTGTGATCACTTCCCTGGGGATACTCTTCTAGTGCTTCAACACCCTCTCATTGAAGAACAACCAATCTGAACTTCCACTGAAGCAACTTTAACACATTCCCTTGAGTCCCATCAGTAGACATGAGAGAGTAGAGACAAGGACTTCCCCCTCCACTTCCTCTCATGAGGAAGTTGTAAACGCCAAGGTCACCCCTTCGTCTCCTCTAGGATAAACAACCCCAGTGTCCTCAGACAGTTCTCATAAGTCATGTCCTCTAGTACTTTCACCCTTTTTCTCTCCTTTGGAAATTATACAACTTTTATATTCTTCTTGTGTTTTCAAGTGCAAAGCTTGAAAGGCCACATCAATGCTGACTATAGTGGAGCAATCACTTCTTTTCACTGGTTTCTTGGTGTTGAATGCAATAGGTGCCTAGGACACTACCTTAAATGAAGGCATCTGACAGCTCCATTGGGAAAGAATAATCCTGCCCTTATAGTCCATCCCAATGAAAAGCTGTAGTGAGGTTGGACTCCTAAAGAGGGCATCCACAGACCAATGTTCTAAGTGAAACCTCTTGGGCTGGACCATGCTTCCATTTGAAAGTGAAAATGTTCATTGCTCATACCTCTTATCTGATGGCTGCTTTGACAAGTTCATTGAAGTAAAACTGTGGGACTCCCTTGTATACAAAAAAGATTACTCAAATGGGCAAGATAAAATCACTTGCAGAGGGTGAGATTGAAAAAAAATTACGCCTGAAGTAGCTGAATCATTACAGATCAGAACTAATTTTCTGCTTTTACCTAATGGCCACAGAGGAAGACAAAGCATGAAGACGTGGACTGGCTCAGCGGTAACGTCCATAACAGTCAAGTTCACCGTAGCTAACAGAGTCAAACTCCTGATAGTGATAGCCAAGAGCAATGGTTATGTATATGTACAACAAAACTTACCATTTTCAACAACTCTTTTAAAGTCTTAAGTGGTACCTAAGTGGTAGAGTAATAAAATGACAAATTAAGTAAAGGTTTGACTAGATGGCATAATTCCCAGAATGTACTATGGTAAAATTTTTGATTGGAGTTATTACTAGGTGATAATTTCTTGAAAGATTGGTGTCTGTGTTCTCACAGTTTCTGAAGAAATCGAATTCCAAGATATCCGTATTACAATTCTACCCCAAAGTAAAGGTGTTTGGCTTATACTGTCACCTAAGGTTTTACTTCTGATAAACCAATGTATCTGGATTTTTTCAAAGAGCAAATAAGAAGTCCTGAGTATTTCTGAGAGACAAGTAATTAATAAAAGATTAATAAAACAATTTTAAAACAGCTGATGTGTTTTAGGAGACCAAGCTGATGTTCGTCAATCTTGAGGCTGCAAGGGACTTTTGTGATGCCTGTGGCCCTATGTACCACAAAAGCAGGTGGTCTGAAAAAAGATTTCTATGTAAAGCGTCACATTTAAGACTTCCATTGTGATGAACTTCGTTGAAATGAAGTCACCAATTTAAAGGATTTCTTTCTTCCTAATAAGTGTAAATAGAAAGCAATATATGAACCAGAATTTCTCCCACATATGTGTAAGGGAAATCATAATTTCATGCACAGGTTCTCCCTCAAGGCTTGTCTCTAGGAAGAATGCTGTTACGGTAGGTGTTGAAGAGAAGTTAAACCAAAGAATTGTACTGAGAAGAAGAGTCTGGAGAAGGGTGGTATCCTCTACATGTGTGTGATCCTTAGGCCCCTGTGAATGAATCATAGATATTCTCTTCATTAGGTTGAAAAAAGTTGCTTGCTGCAGCTTCTGCTGAAACTTTGTGTCTGTACAAAATGCCAAAAATGCTCGCCAATAAAATCATCCATCCCAAAAGATCTGTACATACCCTCTTGTTGCCATGCAATAACTAAGTGCTTTTTGGCACATGATAAACAAGCTTTTGTCATGCCTTAAAATTAAGCCTTTTTTACAACTGAGAAAAATAAGAACCCAAATACAATTTACTGAGATTTAGGGGCTGTGCCTGTATTCTGGGATGAATCCTCCTCCACATATTCCTGGGCTACTGCCCAAACATATTTTCTTTCCTTTTGTTGACATAATGGCACTGATCAAGAAGAGCTCAAGTTCCTCTTCAGAAAGTTGTTTCTACTCCCAAAACATCAGACCACTGCTCTGGGAAAATAAAATAAAAAGACAAAAAAAGAGACGTCAAAAGAGTTTAAAACCTTCTAGGATTATTTTTTCCCTGATAGACATGTCTTTATGCGTCCCTTGGTCCATTTGGTTACATGGTAAGGTTGTTAAGACAAGTCAGGTCTTCCCAGCTTTAAATAGGACCGAGTATATCATTTCAAGTGAATGAATAAAAGGATGACCCAGTTAATATTTAATCTTACTTTGATTTCTAAGGCTGTTCCCCAGCCTTCCTTGTTCTCTTTTTACAATACCTCATGCATTACTTTCTATTTCTTGGTCCTCAATCTGCAGTATCAAATGCACATAGGCTTAAATATTAAAACATATTAACATAAACGGTCTATGATTTTTATGGCTTGACACCCCATCAGTGCTTAAGAATTCTGTTCTGATCATCTGCATATGCAAATATATCTAAATTAGGCCTCTATTGCACATGCAGACCTAATTCATGTACCCAGACTTTTAAGAGAACCAGGCTTTGAATCTCCTTCTGCAATGCTCACCATTTCTTTAATTAATTCTTTCTTGAATTAAACACACGAAAAAATTGTTTATCCCTCCAGAAAAGTTTGTAAAAGTCAGACTAAATGAGACTATTCATATATTGTATTTATTTGTCTCCATTTTTTTGCTTGTTTGTTATCTTGCACATGTAAATCTGTTATCTGTAAAAGAACATGTTTAAAATCATCTTACCTGTCACATATCTAACACTGCATGGGTGACTAATGATTCCTGGACAGGAGACTAGGAAACACTGCTGTTGGTTTCTGTTTAGAAATTTCTGAGGAGAACCTGTACTTCCTTTTCCACAATATAAGCACTAATGAGACTTAATAAATATATAAACACATCTACCTATTTGCAAACATACTGTGATATGCTGTAGATAATAATACGTTCTCTTCTTGCAGCTCCAAGCTTATGGAGCTCCATGCTTGAGGCTGTCAATGTCTTCTATCCTGTGTCATGCTCCAATTCCTTTGCTGACAGAAAACTGGGAGACTGATGGGCATGCAGACATTCAAACATGCACCCTTAATGTGGGGAATTAGGGAGGCCTGCTGGTATCAGGGAAATCTGGTTTCTTAAAAGACAGTCTGTTGCATGCACTGGAATGAGGTGGTCTCCAAGCTGCATAGTTGCTACGGAGCATTCCAGCAAAGCCCCAGTCTGAAAGATCAGGGAGCCAATATCCCAGAAGGTTGCTTATTACACACCTGCAGGTCAGTCTTTCAGTCTAAACAATTTAAAGGACTGTAAGCCAAAAAAATTTTTTTTTTTTGTTTGTTTTTTACTTTTGAATTAAGGTGAATTGAGAAGTTTTGTTCTTGGCTACTTTTTTCTGTAGTGCATTACATTGGAAACTCATGCCATGGAAAAGCTGTTACCAGCAGAACAAGACTATGTGAATGTTAAATTTAATAAAACCCCAGCACCAGCTACAGGAATTCTGTGCTAATATCTGATGTTGAACACCACTAGTGAAGCTTCACTGCTGTAACTTTTTGCTCTCAAGCAGACCCTGGATGCAGGCAGACAAAAGCTCAGTGAGCATAACAGGTCTTCTCTAAAAAGAGCTCCAGAAGTCACACATCTACATTCCTTACAACTTCTTGTCTAATTACATGGCTTAGATTTATTTTGTGTTCATCCTAGGTAGTAGGATGTTTTTTCCACTTATCGTTTAAATGGCATGCATAAGTAAACCAGAGGTGTCTGTAAGGTGCAAAGAATGAAGAGATGTTATTTCAGAATGGGGAAAAGAAAAGAAGTGCTCAACAAAATTTCAGATGTCTTTATTTATTTTGCAAAAATATAGTGATTTGCTGCCAAGGCAGGCTGATCTTTAGCACTGTCTCAGTGTCTTCCAGAAGATTCTGTGGTCTGTGGCTGACCATCAAGGTGAACTGTTGCTTTATATGCTTTATATTCCTAATGTGTTGATCAATAAACCTTAAAGTGAAAAACTGGAAAAAAATAGCTAAGATTTCTGAACTATCCAGCTCTTCCATGCAAGTATCCTACAAATATTCTAGAGAGTTAAGACAGCTGCTGAATAGGTAGCTGGCATGGGATCGACAAACTATGGCCAAGAAATTATGAGCTTTGTCTCAGCATTTCACTTTAGACAGGGCCATCCTTTATGTGGCTGAGAGGTTTTCATTTTATTAGGCATTTTAGTTTTAGCAGTGTGCATTTATTTAAAAAATCTTCTAGTGAGACCTGGGTCATGGATGCTACAAGTTTGATACGGTCCCACTGCATTTGCTGGAATTTAAAGGGTTTAGCACTTCACATGCTCATAACAAAAAAGCCAGTAAGAAAAAAACAATTTGAATTTGTTTGTTAAGTCACTCTACACATAGACTATTTTCAGCCATCAAAAAAGGTTTGCACTCATTGAACTGACTAACCATAAAATGTAGTATTAAACATCCAGTCCATATAAATACTCTTAAGACTAAGCTGCTACATTCCAAACTGATCTCTTTACTTTGACTCCTTCCAGCTTTATCTGGGAATTCTTTGCACTGCCAAATGTAGTGATAAAAATATATTTACTTTACAACATTTAACAATTGAAATTAGAAGCAGATGAAATTTCAGGGTAATTTTTTGAGCCAAACCAAGCTCATTTTTTCCCTCTAAAAGCAATAATAAAATTAACCAATAAAGCCAGAATTAAATTACTACTTTGAATGATGACCAACAGCACTAAGGAGTTCAAATAGGTTAATAGTCTCCTTTCTGAAACATAAGATATAAGCAGGGTCAGTATATTTTCATAAGATTAGTTCATACCTGTTGGAAATGCAGTCTTAACAGCTTCTAAATATATCATGGTGTTTCTTCATAGTAAGATTATCTTCTCTGTCACAGTGTTTGATAATTTCATATATCAATCTGGTTAAAATAAACAAGCAGAAATCAGAATTTAATTTTTATGTCTATAGTCGTAGAAGTTCAGCCCTCCAAGATATGCTTTACTGTATTTATTGGGACAGGAACTATCTGAGTAGACAAAGCTTTTAGTGCGGAGCATCTGTACAAACCCCACTTCCAAGAGAGTTTTTTACGTTTTGAGCTGAGTAGCAGAATACTTTCTCCCTCCTAATACATTTCTAAATTTTTTCCTTATCACAAAATAACTGTGTGTAAGCAAAAGACATGTTGGTAAAGGGCTCAAATTCCTGACTTACACAATGAGCAAATGTTTCTTAGACTAGCCTCCAAGGATATTTACTGTGAAATCACTGAAGTGCAACACAGCATGACTAACATCATGTTCTTTAAAAAGAGCGTTTACGGGAGCCAAACGTTCACTTTGGAGTTTAGAACTATTAATCCTCTTACTAGTGCTAAAGGAATGAGAGCAAAAGTAGTGCAGGAGAAGTTTATTGTGACTCCGTTCATGAAGGCCAAAGTTGAAGGTGCAGAGTTCAATGTGCACTGTTAAATCAAAGATTGAAAATACAAGACGTCCTCCATCCTTTGCCAATTTCTTTTCACTTTCTCCCAGCAAAGGCAAATGACTGCTATTTCAGACAAAAGTCCCTCAAACAGGACAACCATGTTGCGACTAAATTAACAAGAGTCAGTGTAATCTAAGTCATGGAAAAAACGCTACAACTCATTTTTAGGTACAACAATTGTACTTGTCAGCTTTGGAACCTCCTCCACGCTCTTATGGTTGCATTGTTTGGGCTGGGATTCTACCTAAACTATCCCCTGGAAAATATCCCCTGCAGTTAAACTCCTAGAGTTCACATGCTATTTTCTCACAGATTCATCTGCCTTTCTTGTCCCTTTCAGCAGGCCTATACCATACACTAATTTAAAAGAACATTTTTTAGCAAAAGGTTAAAAATCGACTTCCAAATGGACAAATTGGGAGGATCACATTTGTAGCAGTTATCTTCAAGTGACTGAAAAATATCTTCCCTGGGACTTAGTTACCAGAAATTTGAGTACCCTGGCAGAGGCTGCAGCTGTTGTGCTTTCAGTTATTTCCCATCTTATCTCCCTGGTTCTGACTGTGCGGCTGCAGCAAAACCAAGTCTGAGTACTAATAGGATGTGCAATGGGAGCATCCAGCTCCTTGTGTCGAGCGTGAGGAGAACCAGAACTCCTGTAAACCTCCCAACAGTCTGGGGCAAGGTTAAGGAGGGAGAGACATGCTTAGGGAAAAATATGCCCTTCTCCCTGACCCCTCTATTTACAGTAACTTGAAAAAAAGATTGTTCAGCCTGCTCCTGATTAGGTGAACTCTTGTTAAGGAGAAAAATAATGACATTTGTGGATATGGCAGATATCGAGAGTTTTCTGTGTATGTATCTCTGGGCCAAGAACTCTTAAATACCCACCTATGAAGTCCTTATGATTGTTTTTCCTTTGTGAATAACAAAGGCTGCATCACAGTGTTTTTAACTCAATTAAAACAAATATGAGTAAGGACAGGTTTTTAATTTGAGAAATTATGTTTTAAAATGACATTTTTTCTGGTTACTTTCTGATTTTATGATCTTAATTTATTTTTGTGCAAGTTTATCCAACTGTTTTCTTAAGTATCAGTTACATTTTAGATTTTAAATAAATGATTTTCACTGAAAGTGTTTATGTTTGAAATGTTTATGTCGACATTAAACAAAAGCTTGAGGTTTAATTAACTTCATTCTGAGGAAAACATACTTTTAAACATCAATGGACTTTGTGTGCATAGACAAAGCTCTTTTCCCCCTTATAGAAATTCCACAGTTATAAAAAGCTCGGATGTTTTGTCTGGGCCTACTTTTCCTTCAGGATTTTTAAAGGAAAATAGTATCCTTTGGTTGTATGAGATTTGTCTCCACAGTGCAACATTGAGGAGCTTGATGTGGAAGC
Source organism: Pitta sordida (assembly GCA_013390025.1). Classification (NCBI taxonomy): domain Eukaryota; kingdom Metazoa; phylum Chordata; class Aves; order Passeriformes; family Pittidae; genus Pitta; species Pitta sordida. Next base: position 135,152 of record WEKX01008711.1, read on the forward strand.
GGGTGATGTTAGTGATACACATACACAGTGCTCATTAGCCCAGTGAAAAATAGGGCATATTACCTGGAGATAGATGCATTGGTAAAAACATATGCAGCTAAAGATTAAAAAACTAAATCCTCATCTGATGTAAATCAGTGCCTGAACTCACTTACCCTGCCGCTAGCCGCTTTGTCATCCTTCAGTGGAACACTTTCAATATTCTTCTTCCAATAGGTAATCTAATTAAGATGTATAACATAGCAGCCAGGACCATATCATTGCTTTATGTAAATATATATCCTCATTCCAGGGGTGCCGAGATCTCATCATGCTTCTAATAGGATCATTTTTATTTTAAATTATATTAGTCTTATATTATCTTCTATCTCATTCCTGAAGTCCTGTATTCCCTGACACAGCGGTGTGCATGTAGTTTGCTGCTGGTTCCCTGGAGTATCAAAGTGAACTAAATGTGAGCATTATACTGTTACTAGGATACACTTATAATTATGAATTTTTAATTGGAGATATAAGAAGAGCTGATTTAATTAAGATTTTGGTTATCTGTGTGAAGATTTTTTAATGTAAAATAAAATCTGTTTCCATAAATCCTTAAGTTTGTACTTTGCCTCTAATTAACATATGAATCAGATGTCGTCAACCAGGTTTGTACAGCAGCCAGTAAATTAGTAAGGGCAAATGTGGCTCAGATGATTCATTTTGGGGAGTTTCATCCAAAGTTGTTACAAAAAAGACAAAATCATCAGCTGTAATGTAGTCAAAGCTGAAGATTTAAACAATAAATGTTGGGAACAAGCCTGGATGTGAGTAAAGACAAGCATTCTTGAGAAAAGCAAATTGTTTCTGAAGCAGCCAAATGAATGTAGAGAGCAAACAAAATGCAGGTTTGTAGCATAGTGCTTACAATGGGAAACAAGCTGCCATTTTCCATGGATAAGGAGGGGAAGAACACAATCTGAATATAAGCAATTCTGTTCTGGATGGAAGATAACTGGGATGAAGTACCTCATAAAACAGAAACCTTTAAAAAGTTAATTTTTATGTGAGATTTCCAGTCCAGGACCCAAGATAAGAATTTATTGTGAACCCATCCATCTGGTGCAGGAATGGAGCAAGTGTGTGACACTTCTGGTGCTGAGCAGATTATATTTTGGCTGACTGACATCACGGTAATGAGAAATTTCTGAAGATTCAATGTGTACTTGTATCAACTGGCAAAAAACCCCAACAAACCAACCAAAATCCTTGGCAATGGAATGGATCTGTTAGGCCTTTGAATTAATTCCTTAAATTCAATGTCAAGGAAAAAAATGATCTCGATCTTTCACAGCTGTCTAGCAGCTGAGTTTTTGGTTGAGGTAGAGCATAGTTAAGATACGTTAGTAAAGCTTGGTATGGTCAGTATTCTCCTGTGGAGAAGATCAGAAAGTTGTGGGTTATAGAGATGGTTCATAATTTCGAATTTGCACATTTAAGCTCCCTAACATATTAAATTTTAAACAGCTTATCAGCAGGTGCATTTCCTAATATTTTTATCGAAAACTGGTATAGTCTGGTTTCGTACCATTCATAATGAATACAGTCTATTATAAGAATCATGACAGATTATCCTTGCTGAATACAAAGTGAAATTCCCGGAATTTATTCACGTTGATTAAATCTGATGTTAGCAAAAGACCTGAATCTCACACTGGAGAGATTTCACTGTGGGCATTATCTAATATTTTATTTCTATCTGTCCAGTCCCACGCAGGTTTGATTTCTGATTTAAAGGGATTTAGTTTCCATTTCCTCATCTGCACCAACAACAATGAGCTCAACTGGTTTATTGTATCATTGGGACACCTTATGTTAGCAGACACTGAGTTGTCACCGTCTAGGTGTGAATTCTGTCATGATTATTCCATTGCTACTCACGACTGTTTTGAAAAGACATTGGCCACGAACAGAATCGTAAAATTGTTGGTATATACCAGCTTTCAGGGAGCCATTATAAGTCTCCCTATTTCAAAGGCACTAAGCAACTGTGCAATGAAAACAAGTCTCATATTGCATAACTTCATGGCTGTGCTGCTAATCATGCACCATGGAAGTTAGTTCCCTTTCTGTGTTGAAATACGGGCAGTGAAATTATGGCATGAATTAGAAGAAATAAGTACAATTTGGCTCAGAACAAAATTAATGAGAAATCTTTTTTTCATGTCAAATCCTATCCTGTATGTCAAAAAGATTTTTCTTAACATAAGTTAACCTAGTGCAAATGGTTGGCCATAAGTCAGCAAGGCTGGACAGCAGAAAATATTTCACATTTCAATATCAGGAAAATATTTCAATGATTTAGAGCTAGGTTCTTGCACAAGCAGAAACCAAGTGCCCATTTTTAGCCCTGGCTTGACCATTTACACTGGGAAAATTGGAAAACAAACTCATGGCCAGATCCTGACCTCAGTTCCATAGATTTACCTGGATGGGTCCAGTACTGTGGAATTGACTTACTGTGACTCTGCTGAGGCATTAATACAGATTTAAACACTTCACCACAGCTATTAAAAATGAAATTTGTCTCATATTTAAGCAAATAAGGATTCTCGCAGTAGCCAAAAGCTACACAACACTGAAAAATAGGGATAAACAAATATGAACTTTTTCATATTTGGTGATGTGAAAAAATCCACTCTTATAGTCTCTTCTGCCGTAATATTTATTTCCCACCTTTCTTTATTAATAACAATTCTAACACAAAAAATAGGTCATCAATACAAAAATAAAATCATGTCAAAGGGTAGCAACCATTAGTTTTAACTAGTAACTCACTCCATATATAAATATGTGTATTAGACTGACAATTTGACAGAATAAACCTGTCCACATGAACACATAGATAATTTACACATATATGTGTGGCTGTCAAAATAACTCTTTAATGACATGCTAAAAAAAGATGTGGTTGGAAGGAAAAAAGGAATTCAAACTCTCAGAAGAAGCAATTATATGAAAATTTGTAATGTAAATGCCTAATAAGCCATTTTTAGCTTGCAGGGAATCCCATTGCACTACTCTGACTCATAAACACTCAACAAACACAGGATGTGATACAGAGCTTTATCTCACCAAGTGGCTTCCAGTATGTGTCTGGAATTTTTTTCCCTGCAATCTTTATATGTGTTTTTAATAGTGAGCAGCCTATGTTTTGAAGGTAAGGAACACAAAAGCTATGTTTTACTGCAATGAATGATTAGGAATTCCAAACAATTTGGCTCATCAATCAAAACATTTGCATTAAAAAAAAAAAAAAGACCCATGTCTAGTCTTTTCACCTGGGGCTCATTAGTGTTGCAATTATTTCTCTCTCCTGTTTCTAGCTAATGCACTGCTGGGAGTCCAGGCCAGGTGCTCGTCTCAGGGCTGTCTGCTCCCAGCAACTCTATCTGAGAGCTCCATGTCTACCCACACCAAGTTAATGTAACCTTTGGCTCTGCCACATTAATTTAAAGCACCCTCCAATTCCAGATTAGCAAATAGAATAACTAATAAGTAGCAAGTCGTTTTGTTTTGTTTTGGAAACTGGTCACCACAAGAGGTTTCTAAACGGATTTCTAAAGGGTGTGTTAGAATAGTTAATAATTTTTTCCCTCCCCTCCCCCAGCAGTAGACTGATATTTTGACATGATTTGGAAATGAAAAGTCTGCTTGTGTATGAGCCATAACATCTACTACGATATAAAATGGGCCAGAAATTAGATGAGAAGAGAGAACCATGGCAAACAGTAACAGAGGCTGGTCCCATATCTTACCTTCTCATTGGCTCTGCAACTCATGTTCAACATGTTTACAACCTCTACATGCAGATTCCATGGAATAGTGGGATTCTTTGAATAAAATTCAGTGGAGAAAATGTTATTAGGAAAAGATTCACTTTTACCTATTATTTTCTGTACTAAATTATGATATAGACAATAATTTACATTTATAGTCTTGTTGTAATTTGGTTTTATGTGGAAAAAATTCTCAACAGAACTTCCTTATTTAATAATTCAGAATCAGTTTTGTGATTAAAACATAGTCATCTTTGAGTCTACATCGCTTTGAGAGAGAGCTAACTTTGTTTCACTCTTGTATTTTTTCCTAATACATATTATTTTTAAATACACCAAATGAAAGTCCAGTGAATGCTGATGAGATGTTTTGTAAGTGCAGTGTTAAAAATTTTAATGAGAGCATAAAATAATGTTAAATTTGATATTATGAAATCATTTTTAGAAAGAAAGGGACACACTTTCACCATTATAGGAAAATATCAAACTTAGATCTATTATTGTCAGTAGACAGTTCAGAGTTTTTGCTTGTTAAGCATGATTGGAAGACTTCTCCACTGCCATGTCTTCTGTATTATATCTACCTCTTAAGAGATAATGCAGGGATACATGAGTTATCACAGTTCTTCGAATTTGAAATCTGAAATACTACCATGGATCTCTCGAAAAGGAAGAAAAATTGCTTAAGGTATCTCTACTTCATGTTTTATCTTGCATGCCAATGGAAGATTTATATACCTACAGTATATCCCCGCTGCATTGAGGCCTCTCCATTACGACCCTGGATTTGTGAGTTTCAGGGATCTGTGAGGGCACGCGGGGAGGTCACACGGTTTCTCCGGCTCACCGCGGCGCTTAGAACTCTGTGGCACCATGTCCTGGTCCCTACAGTGGAAGAGTCACGCTGCAGAATGCCCCAGGCGGCCACTGAGACCCAGCACAGCACCACCACAAGACATGCCATTCCTTGTTACTCAAAGCCCTGTCAAAGCCCGGGCAGCGCTGCCTCTCCTGGGACCAGTGAATGTTAAAGGCAAAGAAACGCCCCCCCACTCCCACCATAAGCGGCACGGGGTGTCACAGTGTTGAAAAGTTAAGGTCTTCCAGGCTCCAAGAATGGTGACCAGAGCTCAGGGACACCCTTTCCCTGCTGCAGAGGCAGGGCGAGCACATGCGGTTGCAGCAGCCACTCAGAAATTGTTCCCTTTGCTCCCCTGTGCTGAGAGAGCCCGTGAGGAGGAGCGGAAAAGTGCCCACAGCACTCCAGAGTGCTGGGGGGTGGAGCAATGAGCGTGGCCTGCATGCATATTAATGACCTACATGTCTTTGCGAGTTTGACATTCTGTGAGACCCCTGGCATGACCCGTTTCTCGCAAATGCAGGGGTATAACTGTATATACAAAAAATGTATGTAGATAGACTTCCACCATCCAAACCCAGCAAAGAATCTTATAAAGGCAATATAAGGAATACTGATAATGATTTATAAATGAAAAATTATCATAGAATATTAGGTTTAATTGTAAAAATTGCTAAGAATTTCATATCTGAGTGTGGATTTAAATCCAGCTGTGTACCTAAATGAGGCAGAAAATTTCCTTTCAGGATATGTATCAAAATCACCCGAGTATAAAAATCCTTTCAGCTTGGGGCAGTTAAGATTCAAATCTGGTTTCTAGCTTTACAGCTGAGCTCCACGTTTGCCTTTATTTCCTTAGCTTTTGTGGATTTAAATTAAATTCCATACTTCCCATTATTTCATGAAAGAAAATGTATTAATTTATTATTTATCTGCTAATCAGACCAGGAAAAAGCAAGTGCACAAGAAACACTTCTAAAATATTTTCTCTATATTTAATTGCTAATTTCATCAGTTTGTCTTCATTTTGCCTATCAGGTCTCTATCATAACATATACCATTTTTTATGCAAATATCTTGGAAACGATTTACGGAAATCAGCACGTATTTTATTTGAAGGCAAAATCACAGAAGGGACAGATTTAATTTCTGTATGTGACCCTCTTTTAGCTCACCTACTTGCTGCCTCATGACAAATGACACGTGCAACTCCAAAACTTTCAGCTTTTATGTGCAGGCAAATGGGACCTCTGGGTACATTTTAGAATTGATTGTACATGTTCAAAATTTCATCTCAGGTGACTGCCATAAAAACTGAAACGAAATTTATATTGAAGATTGTCTTAACAAAATGTGCATTAATGAGCAAACTAAAAAGCTGCTGAGCGAAACTGATGGCGTTTGACGCGTTAGAAATCATGACTGCAAATTGTCAGCATTTTTAACCAGACGTTTTCCTGCGCAGCAGAGCTGAGAATGGACGTTAACATTAAGAAACATAACAAAACCTAGTAGACCTGAAGTCATACTACATTGAGGTTATTAAAATTTAATACATAAGGAAAGTACTGAGAGGGACCGAAATTACATGGCTGTGCATGGCCAGAGATTTTATCCTGTGCTGAGTAGAACTAGCACAAGTCCCTTTCAATCAGGGGGACTAATTGACCAAGTAAAGTGATCCCCAAAATGCATACTAGTACTTGCAGACAACAAAAAGTCAAACACAGGGAGATTAGAGGTCTCAGGAATCTGTGGAAAGATGCTGACTAGCTGTTTTGCCTTTTTCAGTCGCTTAGAACACGGTGCTAATAACACCAAGGTCATGGCTTTGATCCCCGTACAGGCAATTCACTCAAGTTGGACTTGGTAATACCTGTGGGTCCCTTCCAACTCAGAATATTCTGTGATTCTGTGTGATTCTGTGATCTTTCAAGAGAAGTTCTGAAGGACACAAAGTTGGTTGCCTCTTGCACTGAAGCAGCCTCTCTGTTGAAAGTACTGTTGAAACTGGGCATTACTGGTCCTTGATAAGGAATATAACTATAACTAGTGAGGTAGGAAAGGCCCCTTTGCTGCATATTTGACACTGCACAAGAATAGGAGCCTGGGCTGTCTCCCTCCAGTCTGCCCACCTTGAAGTCCATCCCAGCTGCTCCTGCTCTTGCATCATGATGACAGTACCAAGCAGAAAAGGGAGCGTGCAATCCCTGTTGTAAAGGCCAGATACCGCCCACTGTACAGATAGATAAGTTTTGCAGTGGTAGTCAGTTGCAAGCATGCTCATGCAAGCCATGGTGATGGCGCCTGATGACCCAATATGGACCCAGAAGATTCCTCAAATCAGCAGGAGCAAGACAACCTTAGGCTGGTGAATTGTTCACACCAGGCATGAGAAATGCAAATATTTACTCAGTTACACTACTAGAAAACAGGAACAACTCTCAATTTGCCACTGTCCAAGTGAAAGAGAAGTCCCAAGATAACAAGGAGAAGATAAAGTGAAAAATGGAGTAACCCTGAAATGTGCCAACCACCCCCATGCTTACACTGTAGTAACTGAAACAATAGCTGACAGTTTCCATAAATCGTCACTCAAGGGCAGAGGAAAAAACAGGTATTCTTGCCAGCAGTTCATCCCTGCACTGCATGCGTTCTGGGGTTGCTCTGCAAAAACTGTACCTGTTTAATTCACACACTGCACAGGCGTGGCTTGGAGCAGCGAAAGCATTCTGTAAGAAAAGGAATATGATCCAGAATAGAAATGAAGCTGGGCTTGACAGCTGCAAGCAAAGTGCAATACTGGTAAGATTAATAAGGTGCTTTCTGGAAGAAGACATTTTGAGTATTTGTCCAGGAATTCATGACATTCAAAGGAGAGAACAAATAATATGAGAGAAGGTAAAAGTGTATTCTCTCTGGTCTTTGATGGTAGAAACTGGAGGGCAGCCCACTGGAAGAGTGCTATTGGGAATTCATATGAAAAAGAAATCACTCATATGCTACGGAAATAACCAAAATATGTGTGTTATAGGGTATAAATTGTTGCGCAAAGCATTCTGTTTACATTAGCTAAATTAATCCTGTAACTATAAGCCAAATTACATCCAGTAAGTGGGGAAAGTAACAGGATGGGGGAGTGGTTTTCTGCTGGAGTAAATTTGTGCATAAATTTCTGAGAAGTGGGACAAAGACTTTAGGAAAATGAAGATTTGTCTCTTTAAAAGAACATGTGCAGTCAGGGAAAATCTGATTTAAATGAATTCTTGGACGTAAATTCTGTGTGGGTAGACTAAACTAGCTTTCAGAAATCCTATCTGTATTCATAGAATTGTAGAACCATTTGGACTGGAAAAGGTCCTTAAGGTCATTGAATCTATCCACTTGTAAGGAATATTTTGAGTTATTAATAAAATTGCTGTTTTCCCATAAACTGCTTATTTTGGACATCTCTGATTTCCTCTTAATTCCCAGAAATACATCTAGAAATAAGCTGTAGGACATTAATGCTATAGGGTCATAATTTTCACAGGATAGATACAAGGTTCCTAAAACCACTGCTTGTGGTAGTAAATAGGACCTCATTTGAAGTAAATTACTGTGCACCATGAGCAAGGAAGTCCAATTTGATTTCCGCCAGTAAGAGCACGACATGGTGGCAGCAAGTAAGGTTGGGAAGGCTGCTAACCCCCTCCAAGTGGCAGGAAGAGAGAGTCTGAGACTCACAACGTTGCAAGTAGCAGCAGGTATCTGCCAGGTAGCATCACACATGTATATCCCACAAGGTCGGTTTCCTACTGCTGTAAGGGCAGATGTTTCTGGGGGCTCATTCCTTCCAGTCATCATCTCCCTGGTTGGCATGTAAATGCCAGAAGCACTCTTTCTGGATGGCAACATTTCCAGGAATACCGTTGAAGTACACTAGCTCATTAGACCCAAGGATTCGCAGGTATTTTGTTTTCAAGAGGTCTCCATGCTGCAATGCTGAGAAGCAGATTTTGCATAGATTCTGATTTATCGCTATCAACAGTCATGTATACTCATATTTAACATAGAGTTCCTGAACTGATGTATCAGGCAAAGGAAGACATGGGAAAACAAGTTTCCCTCACATAGCAGAAGTCAATATTATTCAGTGCAATCGTTATTTGTCTTATACATACCAAATCCATCAAGTTTAAAAAACTGCTGTTATATTTTCTAAAGCCTCAGAATATAAATCTTTTAAAAATATGGGATCTCGAAAGATCTGGAGAGAGATTGGACCAAAGTTCTCAGCTCAGATAGTTTCTATGAACTTTTTTTTATTCTAAACAACATATTTTTGAGCTTCATAAACCAATCTTAAGATATGTTTAAATTGGACTGTGCGTGAAGAAGTGATCTTGACAAGTTATAGTTGCATCAGTTTAAGAATTTTCGTTGGTGTTGGAAATAGATCTGCACGATCAAACCAAAGTTCCTTTTTTATAAGGATCTTGTAAAATTTAATTTCCATTATAATTATGGTTACTGTAATATTTCACAGACTCTAAAATACTAAAATAACAAAAATGTGAGACAAAACCAAGTTGCTAAAGAGATTCCTTAAATTATTCATAAGATTTTATCCTTTAGACTTGTAAGTTGACATAAATAAGCACTCTTCCTCTCGTTGTTTTATTTTATTCATATAAATTTATCTTTCACTGAAGTAAGGTGAATCTTTCTGGGTTTACTTAGTAGTGATTTTTCTTTTTCTTTTAAAAAGATTCAATTTGTCCTTACCAATTAATAGCAGCATCTTGAAATGGGGTTCTGCTAATTAATCAAAAACTTCTTGTGAGTTCAGACAATCCAGCCCCAACTGACCTTAAAAGTATGTGAAGGCACAGAAGTTAAAACAAGAATTTCTTGGCCAAAGAAAACATCTTTATTCTTTTAATAGGCATGGAGGGAAAGGCTGCTTAGTGCGAAGAACTCCATATAGCTGAGCTCCTTTACAATCTTAGATGATGCAAACAAAGCCACAAAACCCAATACTTTAAAAAAGTATTCCAGCTCTCACTGAAGTCAGTGGTAAAATTTCCTTTTATTTCTAAAATCAGGAGATCTACTGGAGCAGGGCAGCTCTGAAAATGCCATTTTAATTGCGCTGTTTCCATTACAAAAGTTTTTCATGCCAGGAAGAGACTCTCTGTAGTTCAGGATTTGCAACTTGCATATCATAATATCACTTTTCCACTCACCTCATATTATTTCTTGAAAAGAAGTAGACCATCGTTGCAGATAAAAATTTATCCCTGCTTTCTGGATGAGCATAAAGCAGAACACCAGCAAAGCTCTGCTTAAACTTAGGGGAAAAGCTGAACTGAGCACAGCACTGGGGTGGAGCTTGAGCACTTTCTGTTCTCAAATCCTCCTTTAGAGTCCATTAACATTGGCCTGTAAGGAAGCATATTTACAAGATAGCCAGAAATACTGATAAAAAATAACATCCAAGATTGAAAAAAACCCCAAACAAATTCTGTGTTGTTAACTATTGGCTTTACTTTAAGCAGACTATAGAATGAAGTCAGGAGTCTCTAAACATTCAGATTGCACTAAAATAATCTCAGAACATCATAAAACCCACTTAGGTAATTATTGTAATACTGTCATCAAAATTTCAAGGTAAGAAAGAACGGTTTACAGTAGAGCTTAAATTTGTGCTCTGTCAATGCCCTTGTCCCAGGGCATTTATGCAGCTGTCCTGATGTGGTAACCCATTTTTGATAAATCCTCCTGTTAGTTCAGAGAATACTCAGCAGTTAATCTCATTAAGTCCTTTTAAAAGATGTTTTATAACCACTCAGGAGGGTCCTCTTGCACTCAAATGCCTTTAATGAGCCAGATTAACCCTTTATGCTGAGTTTACAGCTTCCATGACCTTTGGCGGATCAGTGGGAAGTAATTTGTCACTACTTGAGACAAACAGCAAAACTTTCTCATACCATGCATTTGCTTTGAATTGGAGTTCAGACCTCCCATCAGCCAGAACTGAGCAAGGAGATGATTCAGAAAATTTGCACACTATACAAGAAAGAGAAAAGTCTGATTAAATTCACTGTGTCCTGCTGATTGAATTGGGTCAGTATCCAGAAGAACTGCTACCACAGAATGGTTTGAGTTGGAAGGGATCATGTAAGGACATCTTCCACTAGACCAGGTTGCTCAAAGTCTCATCCAATTTAGCCTTGAACACTTCCAGGGAGAGTTATGCTTTGGGGCTTGGTTTTGTCTCAGATCAAAGCGGATGCAAGATTCTAAATGAGAGCACAAACTTCACGCTGCACAAGTCCTCATCATGTGAGAAAAAGAGTGAGGACATCCCAGCTAGGCTTTTGGCAAGTCACCATTCCCTTTCTAACGTGCTGGGTCAGACAGGGTCTACCGGTGGAACAAATGGGCAAGATCAGAAAAGAAACTCTGTCTAACTGGCCCGGATTTCACACATCCAGGGTGACTCTTATGAGTCTGTTTATCCCCTTTTAATCTTCTGTCAGTATTTTCTCAGAGACAGTGCATACATTTCTTGCTCAGAACTACCTAAGACCAAGACTGAACAAACCACTTCAAGTCATTCCAGTACAAAATCAATTTTTTGAAGAGAAGCATTCTCTTTAAAATAATTTTTTCCCTTAAAAAAGAGATGAGACACTTTCTTTGAAACTCGAAATGTTGTATTTCCTGGCTGAGAATATACAACAAATATTTAATTTTTATACTACTTTTTTCCTGTTTTCTCTGTCTTTTTGAAGGAAGTCACTGGACACTCCAGACATACTGAATGAACTGTTCTGGAGGTCCGTGCTTCTCATATTTTTTCCACTCTCACTGCATCAACATCTAAAACCAACAAGACTTGGCAACGGATGAGTATAATAGATTGCTGGACATTTTATTTTTCTTTTTTTTTTATTTTCCCCCAACCCTCCTTTTTATATAGAAATCGGCTGACTAAACTTGAAAGTACTGCCTGTTTAAAAGTTATTTACTGTTACACAAACAGCCATGTCAGTTTCCTCAGACTTAATTTAGAATATTTATCCCCAGAGAATCCAGGATCTTAAATTTAAGGATAAACTGAAGCAGTTTGTTTCCCTGAGAAATCTCCTCCACAGATATGACAAGTAAAATGGCAGCAGTGTCACAAGTTCATTTGTATGCCAGACTTTGTCTGGAACTTCAACATGGCAGCAACCTGTTGCTCACAGCCCAGTGTACTGTTATAGTCAGGTGTAAGGCAGTACATACTATGCTCACAATAAAAATCTAGGTTAAAAAAAATACTACTAATTTAGTTATGACACAAACATTCATTAAATAATTTGTTTGAATAACTCTGAATGTTTTAAACCAAGCTTTCAGTACTTCTTCTCAAAAAATCCTTCTAGGATGCTATACTGGCAGTGGTACTAATCTGTCATTGGCAACTCCTAAATAATAATTACGAATCTTTTGCGGCAAATTTTAGCTCTCTTTTCTTTTTCACTTCTGATGTGGATTAAAGCCTGCAGTCACAACTCTGATAGTTTAAAGACATACGATCCTACAGTATTTATCCATTATTTGCTTTGTTTACTCAAGGGAAAATTAAGTGCTGTGTCTCAGAACAGTGAGATCTGTAATACACTGTGATCCTTGACAGATGTTACTATTTGGGGAAAAAAAAAATAAAAAAGAAAGATGTATCACTAACTTGGAAAGCTAGTTTCTAAAATTGCCTGCATTTGCAGGTGCATATGTAATTATTTGTCATGAAAACTATACAAGGACAAGAATGTTTCTCATGAAATGATGATTCAATGTTATTTTAGTTAATAAAGTATCTTTTTCAATATGGAAAACACAGGAAGTTTCACCTGAACATGAGGAAGAACTTTGCCGTAAGGGTGACTGAGCACTGGAACAGGTAGCCTGGAGAAGTTGTGGAGTCTCCTTCTCTGGAGATATTCAAAAGGCGTCTCAACACAGTCCTGAGTAATGTGCTCTAGGGAACCTGCTTAAGCGAGAGGGCTGGACTAGATGACTTCCAGGGTTCCTGTCCAACCTTAGCCATTTTGTGGTACTTTGATTCTGTGATTTCATCTTTCATTCTCCTCATTCTAATCCTCTTTGAGTAACCTCATGTGGCATGTCTAGGGATATGCAGTTTTCTTGCTTTACAGAATGCACTTTTTTGAAAAGAATCACAGAAATTTTCTTGCCTCTCAGATTTTGAAAATGCAGGTTTCTTTAGCTGGGTCTAGAACATAAGTGCACTGACCTGACATCCAGATTCTCTACAGCAGTGCACATTCTTGTCTTAAAGATTGCTAGGAAATAAGAATGTCTCATTTTACATATTAGGGGCAGGTCTTAAAAATATACTAAGTGAACTTCTGATACTCGTTTAATCCTTATTCACATACAAGAGTATGTCTAATATATATCCTAATGTAATATTTCCTTCTTGTAATACTTTGCAGGCAGTAGGGAAGGTTTTTACTTTATAGCTCTTTAAATATAAAACTGAAGAGATACTAGACGGAAACCTGAAACCTCTCAGTACTACATTGAATACACCCTTTTGTCAGAGGAATAAACTAGAAGCCTCATTTGCTAACTCCTGGTAGAAAATAGATTACCACTGAATATCCGAGCTTCTCAATCCTCCGCAGGTCAAAGCCTGGGAGAATCTAAATCCAAGTGCCCTAGGGAAGGTTGGCAGTGTCTGTGGTAACATCTTTTAAGTTGATTCATGGAATAATACAAAAAATCAACCCCACAAAACTTGTTTTTGTATACTTGGTTAGGTGCCAACATGATATATTAATCCCCTGAACCACTACAGTAGAGGGGCAAAATAAGCATAAAAGATTCACTAAAATGTAAAGCCTTAACCTACTCATATTTAACATAGGAGAGCTGTTCTCCGGTATTATGTGATCAAAATCCTGTTAAAAATGTTGAAGTGATTTACACAGCATTGAGACAAAGATCCCTAGAAGTGTCATTATGGATTATTTGTTTCCAAGAAAGCAGAGAAGAGTAGAGAACCAAAACTATCACTCTTAGTTACACTGAATATGACAAGTGCTATGTGCATGGTCCCGTGATTTTGAGACAGGAACTGAGCAAATGTTAATGTTAAAAGGGGAAAAGATCTCTTTGAGGGTTTTTACTGACACTTTATAATTATGTAGCTATTTATAGGAAACCCTAGGAGTAAATCTCCAGACTAAGAAACTCCATGAGAAAATGAGATCAGAGCTTGACAAGTAGCTCTCATCAAAAACATATCAGGGATGGGAAGCCCATCTTTTAAGAATGATATATAAGACTGGAGTCAAGGACCAGAAAAAACACCCAACAAAACATTTTAAAGGAGAAAATATAACCTGAGTATTGGAGTCTGTCGTGGTTTGACCCTGGCTGGGTGCCAGAGACCCACCCCAACTTCTCCTGAAGGAGAAAACTAGAAAAACAAACTGGAAAATAAAACTGGAAAATAAAATAAAACTGATCACAGGCAAAAAAAGCAAGGCATACTACAAACAAAGAATATAAAGGATTTATTTTCTAACTAACAAGATCAGAACTGCAAAGGAAGCATCATTTAAAAGGCAACCTTTTCCTCCCAACCCTCCTTCTCTTACAACAGATCTCATATTCCCTTTAGTTGCCAGGAGACAAAGGGGGAACATAGGGTAGGGGTAAACCAGGCAAGTTGGTATTTCTGACCAGATCCAGGGTAGGAACCATCTCTCTGCCCTTTCATAAAGTTCTCTCTCTNTGCCATGGCAGTGACTGAGGCCCAGGCAAGAGCTGACTGTTAACCCCCTCGCTGCCAGAGCAGCAAAAAACCTAAACCAGGACATGTTTATAAATGTATTAATGGCAAAAAAAGGGACAAGGACAATCTCCACTGTTTATTGGATGAGGAGGGAAATATAGTTACTGAAGATGAGGAAAAGCCAGAGGTACTCAACACCCTTTTTTTCCTATGTTTAAATAGTAAAGCCCGTTGTCTGCAGGACAAGTGGTCTCTTGAACTGGTAGATATGGACAGGGAACAGTATAGCCCGCCCCCCTGTAATCCAGGACGAAGGTGTTAGAGACCTACTGATTCACCTATATCCACATAAGTCTATGGGACCTGATGTAAGCCATCCCAGGGTGTTGAGAGAGCTGGCAGATATGCTTGATAAGCCTCTCTCGATCATTTATCAACAGTCTTGGCTTACTGGAGAGGTCCCAAAGGACTTGAAGTTGGCTTATGTGGCCCCCATCTACAAGAATGGCTGGAAGGAGTATCTAGGGAATTATAGACCTGTCAGCCTGACCTCAGTGCCAGGCAAAATTATAGAACAGATGATCTTAAGGGTGATTACACTTCACCTACAGGATAATAAAGAGATCAGATACAGTCAACATGGATTCAGGAGGGGAAGGTCTTGCCTGACCAATCTCATTTCCTTTTATGATCAAGTAACTCGCCTGGTTGCTGAGGGAAAAACTGTTGATGTCGTGTACCTGGATTTTAGCAAAGCCTTTGATACCATCTCCCACCATAAACTCCTGGTGAAACTGGTGGCTCACGGCTTGGACAGGTTTACTCTGTGCTGGGTTACTGGGCTCTTCTGGAGTAAGTGGGAGACAGACAAGATAGGCGGCTCAGAGCGCTCCCCCATTGGACAGAGAGGAAACTACTGGGAGAGGGACTGGGGAAGCTTTTAAAAGCTACAGCAGTAGAGAGACTTGCTCTCCCGCCCTCACTCTCCCCTCGGGATCGCTGATGCTGCTCCTGCTCCTGCTTTTGCTGCTGTTTCTCCCAGCTAAATCCGTGGAACGTCAGCATCATCTGTTACCCCTTGCTGACGCCGATCTTTCCCTGACTGTAACCAGCGGACATCACTACTGTTTTTATCTGCATTTTGTTGTTGTTGGGATTTTCTTTTGGGTATTCTATTTTGGTGAGGGTTGGGGTCTGAGGGATTCCATCACATTGGGGGTGGGGCCTGTTGCATGTTGGGAGGGGGAAGTTCTAGTTTCATGTTCCCTGCTGCTGGTATCACACTTGTACATACATAATTTCCCATTTATACTCCCTGTTCCTTTTTTAAGTAAATCCTGTTACGTCTCTAATGATCTGTCATTCAAGGAGTGATAAATAACCCTTTACTTGTCTTAAACCAAGACAGATGAGTCCAATAATATGAGGTTTAACAAGTCTAAGTGCCGCGTTCTACACTTTGGCCACAATAACCCTATGCAGAGCTATAGGCTGGGGACGGTGT
Organism: Pitta sordida; assembly: GCA_013390025.1. NCBI lineage: Eukaryota > Metazoa > Chordata > Aves > Passeriformes > Pittidae > Pitta > Pitta sordida. Next base: position 151,129 of record WEKX01008711.1, read on the forward strand.
GGCTGAAAAGTGACCAGACAGAGAGGGCCTTGGGAGTACTCGTTGACAGGAAACTTAACATGAGCCAGAAGTATGCTCAGGTGGCCAAGAAGGCCAGTGGCATCCTGGTCTGTATCAAGAATAGTGTGGCCAGCAGGACCAGGGAAGTGATTCTTCCCCTGTACTTAGTACTGGCTAGCCTGCACCTTGAATACTGTGTCCAGTTCTGGGCTCCTCAGTTTAAGAGGGATGCTGATATCCTCAAACATGTCTAGAGAAGGGCAACGAGGATGGTGAGGGGTCTGGAACACAAGCCCTATGAAGAGCAACTGAGGGAACTGGGGTTGTTTAGCCTGGAGAAGAGGACGCTCATGGGAGACCTTATTGCTCTCTACAACTGCCTGAAACAAGGTTGTAGTCAGGCGAGGGTCAGTCTCCTGTCTCAAGCTACCAGTGACAGAACGACAGGACATAGTCTTAAGCTATGCCAGGGAAGGTTTAGACTGGATGTTAGGAAAAGCTTTTCCACAGAGAGAGTGATTTCCCATTGGAATGGGCTTCCTAGGGAAGAGGTTGAGCCACCATCCCTGGATGTGTTTAAGAGATTGGATGAGGTATTTAGTGTCATGATTTAGATGATGAGGTGGTGTTAGGTAATAGCTTGGACTCGATGGTCTTAATGGCCTTTTCCAACCTTGTTAATTCCGTGATTCTGTGATTCTGTATGCATACTTAAAATTCTCAATATTGGCCCACTAGTAGGAATCAGCAGCTATGTTGAAGAAAAGACAGTTTTGCTCCCAAGCCCACAACTCAGGCTAGGCTTAGTCAGCCAAGCAGACACTTGAGGGCATTTCTTCTGTACAAAGTATTGTAATTGCTTTTGCATATGGCAAATACAATTAGGTACTTCACTGGTAGGGTGGATTATAAATGCGATCTATGAGCAATGACTTGTATTTCAATAGATAGCAGCTGTGTTTCTGTAAGGAATGTTATAGAAACCTGTGGTTAAAACTGGGTGTGGGGGGGGGAAAGGAAAAAAATCAGTCAGGTAAAGAGGAAAATGTAAGTTTGTAAGTTTCTGATCCTGAGAAAAGAAAAGGCTGGACTTAAATTAGCTGCTCAGCTTGCTGTACCCAGCCCTATTCAAATATGCAAGAAGGATTGATTTAAGAGAGTATGCAAAACTTCCCTCCCTCAGTAAGGGTACAGTTACTATTGAAACATGTGTGCCTTGTTTCAAACAATCTCCATGAAAGAAGGGCACAAAATGCTCATTTGGGCTAAAATTATTTCACAGATTATGGAATTTACTGTGTCTTATTTATAAAAGTGGCTACCATCACAGATGTGAACTGTACAAATGGACAGAACTGATTGATTACTCCATAGATAAACTCATTTCATACATAATCTAGAAAAATTAACATTTGAAATATGGGAATAAGTACAGAATAAATTCAGTTACAAGCATAATAATAAAATTGTTCTTGATGCATAAGAAATGCAATTAAAAATGTGTCCCAAGTCAAAAGTTTGTTATGAACATGTCGCTTTCTCCTTAGCTTTTTGTTTTTCTTCTGCTATTAGACTGATCCTCCTGCATTAGTGATATACTACTGCTGCTCCACTAAATATCAGCAAACGAAGTTCAGGACAGTATGTGGGCACAGTAAGAGAATAGTATGCCAGTCTCTGTCTTCATAATACCCTGCAAAATATAATATAGTTGCCTGTGGCATAAATGCCAGGAAGAAGACACCCTCAGATTTGCATACACTAATGCCTGGTTTGGAGCACTATCTAAGATGCAACCTATGTTAAAAAAAAAAGGTAAGGGTTTTTTTAAACATTTTACCCAATTTTAAATTATAAGCCTTTAAATTATAAGCCTTTATTGAATTATAATGAGCATTTACATGCCAGTAGTGCTGAGATGCGCCAGCTGAAGTCAGAACCAATTTGTGCTCTACCTGGTTTGAAAGATCATCCCAGTCTTGGAGATCTGTCATTTCCATCTATTATCATCCACCTGTGCAAACGAAACTGAGGTCATAGCAGTAACAGAGGCAGCACAGGGATTTGCTGAAGATCATGCAATAAAGCCAAGTAGCCTCTATTCCATTTCGCTGCCATGGCTGCTGTGTTATTTTGCCCTGCATTTGAGGTTGCCCCCCAAAATACTCTTTAAACAGTTCCCAGAAGAAGATGTTGTCTGACAAAGAGCTAATAAAGAGTGCTGAGCTTCAGAATTTTTCTCATGCATTTTGTTTTCTCTGTGATGTTCTAGGGAGCTAGTTTCATCTGTAGTTGCGAGGTGGAAAGAGAAAACAAAACAAAACAATACAAAATATAACTCCCCAAATTTAAGGTCTCTCAGAGGTTCCCATAGATGTACTACTAGTTAAATTTACTGACTTAGTTTGCTTCTTAGATGACATTTGCATTTTCTGTAATTTGAAAATTCTATGAGCAGTGAAAGCAATTTTCTCTCCTTATAAGTGATATTTATAAAAGAATCGTTTGCCTAGGCTCCAATGTACTAGAACCCTCTTAAACTGTAACATGCAAACTCCACAGTGAGTGTGTCTGATCACACATCTGACGGGTGGGACTTTCATCACCAACCTAAGGGACTAAGGCAAGTCTTTTGTTGTGCTACTTCTCAAGTTCCATCCAGCCTTTTTAATCACTGAATCAGGCCCTCTACCAGAAAATAAATGTAATTATTCTTTTATGTAAGACTTGCTACAGCAAAAACCCCCAAAAGAAAACATTTTTTCGGAACCAACATCAGAAGCTTTTTGCCCCAGCTCAGTTCTGTTCCTGTCTTTCTCCCCTCATCCTTCTCTGAGGGGTATATTCTCTTCAAATATATTATGGGATAAGTGTCACTCAACAACCAGTCTTAGTCACCTAGCAATCCCCTCTTCTGAACTGCAATCAATCACGTCACCACTTCAGCTGTTTAGCCAGACTGAGATGTGGGTCTCAGGGAGATGAGTTTCTGCACCTTACACTTTGCTCTGTCTGCAGCCCATGAGCTCCATTCCCTTGGGCCCCAGCAGGCTCCGTATGATCTTGTTTGCCCAAGATTGCATTCTGTTCCTCCACCAACCATTACCGGCATGCACATCACTTTTCAGACCCAGAAATATTGCCTGGACTAGCCTCTGAATAGCTTTGAAATTACAACCTCACCTTGTCCTGCAGAGAGAAAAATGGGCCAAGATAAGAGAAACAAAAATCTCACAAATATGGTGCATTTCTGTTAGTCTGCTAAACACAAGCAGAGAAACCCAGCAACTTCTGAACAGTGACGAGATCAGTGTGGAATCATACTGGTGGTGTACATTACTGGGATTTTTTCGAAGTATAACCTAGGCCTGTGAATGCTACATTAGAGCACATGAATAGTCTTCTAAGCTCTACCCATCTATCATGTTAAAGAGACCTTTTATGCTCCTAACAGGATCACTGTTTTTAAAACACCAGTTAAAAACTCAGCTAAAAACAACTGTCATTACTAAAAACACAATGTGAAAAGTTACCTGGTGTAAGTGTTTCTGAAGGATAAATAGCTTGGGAGAGTAAGTAAAAATACCATAAAACCTTGGCTCATACACAAGGAGCCTCACAGGGAAGGAGGAGAGTGCTCAGAATTCAACGGCAGGGACAAATATTGACAAGATCACAACAAATACTTGGTTGTGCAACCCCATGGGTCATTCCCATACCTTTTTTCTGCGTGGTAGAGATATTTGTCTCAAAGTGTTTTGAGAGATCATCAGAAAGTCGTACATTTTAGCAATTTATCTGATGTTAAATCCAGAGCAAAATTAGAGCTCCCTTGTTGTCTCTGTTGTTGTGAAAGTTAAAACCTTCTGTAACGTTCTCCATTATGAGCAAGGTGGCGTTCTTTGAAGAAAGTGATGGCAGAAATGTTCATGTGGGAAACTGTGCTACACTATCCTCCCAAATATTTTTGCTGCAGTGTTTGTGTACTGTTTGCTGGACTGTTGTGAATTCCAAATTAAATTTCATGTTAGTCCAATAGGGAAAAAAAAAGTATTGACTAAAGTGATTCCTGTGTGTGTTCCGAAGCTGGCTATCATGAAGACAGTCAGTCACACCTTTACACACCTTCTCTGTAAGTCCTGGGGTATGGAGAGAGTTATTTTTAAACAAAACAACTATATTTTCCTGTACCTCTAGTAAACACAAACCGTGCCTCATATTTTCGTTGCACAGATAGGGAAACAACTGCTCCCTGAATCCCTCTGCAAATCATAGATTGTGTATGATGGAATATTTGTAATTTACTGTCTTTTCTGAAATCAAGATGTACATAACTACAAGTTTTTACATACCTTATTTTCTCCATTTTTCAGCTAAACCCTTGGCTCAAATATGAAAATTGTTGTCAATTGTATGGTGCCTATATATGCCTGTGAAGTTTGGCTCTTCTGCAGGGGAAAGTTTTGGGGTGAAGGGCTGTGAAAACTATCTGAAGGAAATACTGCACACAAAAGATTCACAAAATTGCAGAAAATATTTTAAAGGAAATCTGCAGATATTCTCAAGGGTGTCTTACAAATGACTAAGGAGGTGCTGCCTTCACTGAGTTTGTAAAACACTTTCAACTTCAATCTCTCTCCAACACAAGGTGAAAAGTCCTGTGATGTTTGCTACTACCCACATCTAATTTGAACCATTTAGCAAGGCCTCCAGTTCATTGTTTTAAAATCATACATCTTAAAACTGCACAGCTGTTCACCTCTGATTGCCAGCTAGATAACAGCTATAAAAAACAAGACGTAAGACAAATATTTCTGCAGATTTGCTAAGTTATAGCCATCAAAAAGTATTCCCTCTGCTGCCCAATATGCAAACACTATTTCTACTGTTAGGTTTTATGATTGCCAAGGATGGAAGTTGTAAAGAATGTGATCCCATTGTGCCATAACATAAACTGCTATTTCACTAGATTCCCAAATTTCTTTGGGGAAATCTAGCACAAAAAAACCCAATATATGTGGGAAAAACCTAATTTATTAGAAATACCTTTCTTCTCAGATATAGTTAAGTATATTACCATAAATATGTACAGTATGTTATAAATACAGTGCTCTGAGTACAGACCACCCTTATTAATGGCCATGGATAGAAACATGGGGGTTGACTGCACAATGCTCCTTCTCCAGTTCTAACAGTTCTGCATTAATATGGTGTGAAAAACCTATATATAGAATGCTTTTGTTAAAGTCAGATTATACTAATTCTATATGAAGTGCTTTAATGAAAAATGTTTAATGGCTGAAATACTATAAGACTGCAGTTAGAGTGCAGGTGCAAAAATGATATTCTACACTCCCTGGAGAGCAAACTTGTACATACTGTGAAATATCAATTAAAGTTTATAGTTGCCTGTACTGGTTAAATGTCTTTTTCATGGGAAATTTTCATCTTCTTATGAAGCACTCACTTGGGTTAAAATGTACACTGAGTTATGCGGGCATTTTGAGTTATTAAGGAATAGATTTGTTTTACAAGCAAGCTGTAAGCATTCTTTGCAGTTTTTATGAGGTCATCTACATGACTTTTAAATGGTGCTCTTGGACAACCTCGATTCTCAGATCAGTTCATTAATTCACACAGCTGTCTTTAAAAATTACAAGAATAATATATACTGGAGTCTGGAAGAAAGAGGTGGATTTCAAGGCTGTATTTCAATCAGGGGTCCTGTTGACATCATAAACTATGAGAGGACAGCCTAAGCTGTTTTGTGAACAGCAGCAAGTTCACGATTGAAATACAACCTGTTTAATTGATTTCTTTCAGAATATATGGAGAAAGGATCCAAAATCCCCTTTCAAGTGAGCACACCTCCCAGAAAGTGCCAGCTGGGACATACACAGCGTTCAGTGTTGGCAGAGGTTGCCCCAGTAAAATCTATGGTAGTATATGCTATGGTAGTCAGCCTGCTCACATGCTTCTGAATCTGAATGGGGATTTAATTTCTCATTCTACCACATTTCCTGGGTGGTTTTGGACAGGTGTTTGGCCTCCCTGTTCTTCTCTTCTACATTTTTATATTTTTGAATAATACATCTTCTTCTTCAATTTTTTACCTATCTTTTTCTGTCTTGTTAACTTAAAACGTTTCTGTGCCAGGGTCAGTCTGCCAACAGATGTTGGTATTACGTATATCATAGTTGATGCAAACTCTCGAGACCTCAAGATACCCTTAAAGAGCAAATAAAAAATATAGTGATACAGGAAAAACTGTTAGGGGGATATTTAAAAGAATGCTACCCGAGGTGACAAACTTGTATCAAAACTTTCCAAGATCATGTGCTCCCTATTTTTAATATGCCTTTTCATAGTCTACTAGACAGCAAAAGTCAATATCTAAGAAACACTGGTAACTAGCAGGTACATGGTGGAAAAGGGACAATCCTCATGGAGTTCCATTCAGAATGCAGTGACTAAGAAAATGAAGATCCACCCCAAGATTTTCTTGTCACCTTAATTGCAAGTAAAAAGGGGCACAGTTCGTACAGTGCTAGATGTTGCACTACATTTATGTTTGGTTTTATTTTTTTAAAAATGTCGTGGTTTAGACCCTGGCTGGATGCCAGAGACCCACTCCAACTTCTCCTGAAGGAGAGAAACTGGAGAATAAACCTGGTTACAGGCAAAAACAAGGCAAAACTATAAGTAAAGAACATAAAGGGTTTATTTTCTAACTAACAAGCTCAGAACTGCAAGGGAAGCATCATTTAGAAGGCAACCTTTCTCCCCCCACCCCTCCTTCTCTTACAATAGATGTAATATTCCCTTTTCCACCAGGAGAAAAGGGGGAACATAGGGTAGGGGTAAACCAGGCAGGTTGGTGTTTCTGAACAGATCCAGGGTAGGAACCATCTCTCTGCCCTTCCATAAAGTTCTCTCTCTCTCACAAGAGGGAAAGGTCTTTCATGACCCCTCCCAAGTGAGATCTCGACCTGAGGACGACAGTTCTTCTGAAAAATTCTCTGTTGTCCAGAAGTCACAGCCAGGATTGCAGCTTTTAAGTACTGGTTTTTATCTGCTTCATAATAAGCCCACCCAAAGTACACTGATCCTATCACAATACACCAAAAGTCTGTCCAAGGATCTCTGCCGAGCTCTCAGCTAGCTCCAGGCTTCTGTTTCTGGGCTTCAAAACCATCAGCAGTTTGTCCAGCGTTACCTCTCCATCTTCAGTCTTAATGCTTAGATGGATTCTGCGGTCCTGGTTCTCTCTCTCTCTGGTCCATAGGTTTTCACCATGGTCGGTCCAATTCACAAGCAGCAGCGGGATGCCTGGAAGAACATCTCTACCCCTTCTCTCGTGGGCCTGGGGGCCTTCAAATCTCTCAGCCTCCCGACGCAGGTTCTGAGCTGGCACGCTACATCTTACTACTGAACTTTCTTTCTTCTCTCCCAAGTATGTTATTCACAGAGACGCCTCTATCTCTATAACCTTGAAGGCCATGGCAGCACGGAGAGCTCAGGCAAGAACTGAGCTGTTAACCCCCTCGCTGCCAGAACAGCAGAAAACACCCTAAACCATAACAAAAATATATTTGAATTAAGTAAAATAAAAGTGTTTAGAGACATATTTGAGCTGAATCTCCTGCAGCCAATTCATAATTTAGTATAAAAATTCAAGTATTAATCAAGTTTCCTTAAAACTACAGTATTTGAGATCCAGAAAGGATTTAATTGCATTTACATCTAAATTAACTACTGTTGTTCAGAGAAGACTTTTAATGAAAATCCAGATCAGCAAACAGGCCTGGTGAAATATAATCTGGAATATAGATTATTCCACCCAGACTCCCACATGACTTTAGTCAAGAACAGTGAAAAACAACATCCTCTTGAGTTTCAGTTACTGGATGGGACACAAAAGAGTCCATCTTCTGTCCATAGAGCAAAAAACTTCAGAGAAAAACAGGGAAACTAGGATAGAACAGAGAGAAGAAAGTACTCTGTAACTCCTAAACTAGTCCAATGATCTGATTTCTATGATAGGAACTGGAAAAACATTGGCAGTGACACATCTATCACCACTTTACATGTAGGTGTATGGCACACGGATTATTTATCTCCCGTTTTCTCTCTGCCTGGCAGCAGAGACTGAAGCAGGAAGAGATGGATGACAGATAGTGTGTGCTCACTTTGATCTTCCTCAACAGCAGACCCAGGAGCAGTTTTCCTCGAAGAGGCGTGTCGCAGCTATGTGTTGTGATTACTGACAGTTGGCTGTGATGCTACTCAGCCTGACCCAGGACAAAACATGGGGGCAGGAGACAAAGTCAGCCTAGCATGCAGTGAGAATGAAACTTTCCCTGTCGTGTGATGAGAATCATCATGAAGGTGCAGCAAGAAACCCTGTCAGAGCCGCTGTCAACCAAGCAGCATGTATGAGATACCAGAAAATAAATTGTGATAATGGGCTACGGATCAAACTTATGGACTTGGAAGAGGGAAACAGAACAGGGTCTTTCATTTAGAATATGATGCAGTTACACCCTAATGAAGGAGGAGCCTGAGGGTCTCCGGACAAAGAGAAACAAAGTTACTATCCTAAGCCTCCAGAGCGTGGTTTTACTGACTAGCCTGAAGAGAAACAGTGTAAGAAGACAGTTGAGTCTCTATTTCCACATTCTGTAATGAAGTTGCTGTGCACATTAAATCTATAGAGAGATCATAAATGACATTGTAGCAGTAGAAATCACTTAAGATCAGACATAGACTGCTTTTAAACTTAAGGCAAGGAGGAGTAGCATAAACCATCAAAACTGACTAAAGAAAAGCCTGAAAAAACATGCAGGATATATGTGCTTAAGGGTATGAAAACTACTTAGCTCCCATTTTTGTCAGAGCTCAAGGGCTGGAAAGAGCAGAGCTTTGGGTACGCCACTGCAGGATCTCAGGTGATGGTTTCCTGCAGTGCACGTTATTCTGTCCTTCTGTCTGTGCAAAACACATTGAAATCCAGACCTGCATAATTTGAATACCACCTCTCTATTGAGAATACATATTATTTGTTAGAATGCCTCCTCCCCTGAAGGATCATTCTAAGAGCTGTCACTTGGGTTTGGCCTGGTTTTGCCTTTTTTATTCTCTTTATGAGTTAATTTTGTGCGATTTGAGCCTCTCCTACAAGACAATCCTTCTCAGTACCGTTAGTAATAAGCAATGCAAGGCAGCCAGAATCCTACATCTTGTTTCAAGCATTACTTCTCAAACATCTTGTTCAAAGTATCTAATTCACCAGTGAAAAGCTCTGGGCTTTCTCATAGTTTCATGAGCCAATCAGGAGACAAGAGGCAGTATCACCTCCTGTAGAAAACAGAGAAGTTGGGAGTTTTCCATTCCTGGAAGTGAACAAGGCCAGGTTGTATGGGACTTTGAACAACGTGGACTCATGAAATTTGCCCCTATCTGTGGCAGGAAGGTTGGAACTAGACGATTGTTAAGATCCCAAACCATCTATGATTCTATAAACACAACGAAAAATTGCTGGAGGCCTCTCAAATGCTCATTTACAGTCTATAAATTAATTTTCAAATATTGACCTTTTAAATTGTATCTTTCATCTTCAAGTCTACACAGGAGCTCATGACAAGTATATATGTGTCTAGATTGCCCTTAAAATATCTTCAGAAGTGTCCAAATAGAGCTATAGGCTCCAGCTATGCCTCTGCAAACCTCATTATGTTCTCTAACCTATTTAGGGCAAGCTGGCAGGACCTTCATCATCACAGAGAGAGGGTGAAGAAAGCTGGACGGTACATGGATGATGATATTCCACACATGGCAAAAACCTGTGCCTTGTGAGGATAAATGGTATCCCCATCCAGGACAAATCTCATTTTCATTTTAAACCAGAATATCTGCCATTGAATACATTGCAAAGTAAAATAAAAAGCTAAACCCTGGGTACAGGGCTTCCTTCGTCTTTGACAGTATTGACATTTTGTGGAAAAGTAATCAAACAGGTCATAAAATACTTTGTACTGTAGCAGGCCATTTGTAACTGTGAAACAAGGAAGGCACATGGGCATCTCCAGACACCTTTGGAAAAGGCAAACCCTAGATTCTTGTGTTTCTCTACATTTTCTGCCAGAAAGGACATGATACATGAAAAGACAACAAAGATGCAGTATCATTCACTCTTCAAGTCTACCTCCACAGCTACTTCATGCTTCAGGTAACACTGCCTATGGCTGGTGGTGCAGTTAATTTCTCTTTGTGGTCTTTGCTGTATTTGGCAGGTAGAGGCCATTAAGAAGAAAAAATAACAGGGCTGCCCAGTATTACTTAGTTTGTATGTTAGCTTAGCTTAACTGTTCACATTTAATGATATCTTTATTGTATAACTCTGACATAGAACGTTCAGCCTGATATCTGTTGCCTTGGAGAGAAAATATACCTTTCCCAAACTGCTTCCTTCCATGGATAATGATAGCCTTGAATGTTTTGAGTGAATTTGCAGTGAAGTTTGCTTTCCCTTTAGTTGTACCAAAGGGATCTCCTGTCAGTCCCCTGCACCTTCAAGCCTGCCACATATAGCAGTTGAGATGGCACAATTTCTAGTAACACTTTTTTTTTTTTTTAGCACCCTTGGCTTCCAGGAACATTTGAAAGTATTAAAGTCATCTGCTCCAGCTGTCTGCCAGTTCTCTTCCAAATTCTAGCTGCTTCAGTTATTCAATTTTTCTCACTTATGTACTTTATTTCTAACACTGTGTAAAAAAGACACTACGCAGGAGTTTTGGCAAGGACCCTCAGTGCTTTTCCTCATTGGGTCATTTCCAGGACATAGTCACATAAGACTGGCAATGATTCTAAAAGATTTGCCCCCAGCTTCAGGCATGAATTTGCCACAGCAAGAGCTGTGCTCTACAGATGTTTTTGCCCCTCACTCTTCCTTAGCAGGATTCCAGTCAATGGAGCAAAGCAGTTCCTTAGCTGTCATAACTGCTCCTATATTACTTCCTCTTCTACTGCCTCAAAATGAGCAGGAAAAGCGAATGGCAAACTTTTTTTTTTTCTTCACAACAGTTGTTCTAGTCTGCAGCTGTGTTTAATTAATTACTTGGGTAAGTGAGATGAATAGAAGAGCTTTTGAAAGATGTTGAGAAGAGAGCTGTCTGCAAGCTAATTATACTGTTATACTAATACCACAACATTCCTCCTCTGACTGAAGAACAGTTTACCAAAACATCCAAGAATTACTTATACTTTGAATAAACAACAGGGAAGAGTGGTAAAGCAAAAATAGGACTCCATCAGGAACAACTAAAAGTTTTTCAGCTTGCTCACAGGCAAATTATAAAACATCAGGTCCCAGTAAAAAACATGGAGGATTTTCAAAATGCTTCCCCTTATTTATTCAACATATTTATTTGAGTTTGTTTTCTGTGCTTTAGGTAGCTGATATAATTCATCTTAGTGAAAATACTTAATATTTATCAGAATCACCAGGAAAGTTCCTTCTAACTGCCAAGAGGGAAAAATGACCAGAATATCATGTAGCATTTTTGCTTACTTGTGGAAGAAAAGCGTATATGTGATAACTGAAATAGTAATGTTACAGAGCCAAATGAAAGGTTTTTCAAGGACTTAATAGTACAGGTCTTTTTTTGGTTTTTACCTTTTGGTGGTGTTTTGTTGTTTGTTTTGGGGGGTTTTTTTGCTAGAACGTATCTTTATTTTCAAATATGCAGGTTACACCTGAGCAATTAGACTGGTGACAGAACAGATACATAAAGTACCTGATGAATTGGGAGACCTGTAATAACAACAGGACAAATTGGATAGTTCACAGGTTCAAAGGTTATTCTGAGTTGGAAGGGATCCTCAGGATCATGTAGCCCAACTCCCCACCAACTAGACCATGTCACTAAGCTCCTCATCGTGTCTTCTCTTAAACACCTCCAGGGAGGGTGACTCCACCACCTCCGTGGGCAGATCATTCCAATGACAGAACACTCTCTCTGTGAAAAAACTCTTCCTCACATTCAGTCCAAACCTNATGAGAATGATGTGTGCTCAGTTACAAAAATCCAGTTACAAAAAACCAGTTACAAAATCATGGAATTAGTAAAATGGAAATGACCATAGAGACCATTGAGTCCAACCTATCACCGGTTACCTAACCTACTGCCAACCTATTACCAACACACCATCCCATTATCATTGGGATTGCATTATCCCATTGCATTATCTAGGTCATGTCACTAAGTACATCATCCAACCTTTTCTTAAACACCTCTATGGACGGTGACTCCACCACTTCCTTGGGAAGCCCATTCCATTGAGAAATCACTCTCTCAGTGAAAAAGCTTTTCCTAATATATAGTCTAAACCTCCCATGGCACAGCCTAAATCTGTGCCCTCTTGTTTTGTCACTGGTAGCTTTAGAGAAGAGACCTACACCTGCCTGACTACAACCTCATTTCAGGGAGTTGTAGAGAGCAATTAGGTCTCCCCTGAGCCTCCTCTTCTCCAGGCTAAACAAGCCCAGTTCTCTCAGTCACTTCTCACAGAGATTGTGTTCCAGCCCCTTCACCATTCTTGTTGCCCTTCTCTGGACACATCTGAGGATCTCAACATCCCTCTTAAACTGAGGAGCCCAGAACTGTACACAATATTTGAGATGTGGTCTAACCAGTGCTGAGTACAGAGGGAGAATAACTTCTCTAGTCCTACTGGCAACACTATTCCTGATGCAGGTCAGGATGCCATTGGCTTTTCTGGCTGCCTGGGCACCTGCTGGCTCATGTTAAGTTTTCTGTCATCCAGCACTCCCTTTCTACCTGGTCATTCTGCAGCTACTCAGTTCCCAACCTATAATTCTGCATAGGGTTATTGTGACCGAAGTGTAGGACCCAGAACTCAGACTTGTTGAACCCCATGCCATTGGATTCAGCCCACGTATCCAGCCTGTCAAGGTCTCTCTGCAGTGCCCTTCTACCTTCTACAAGTTTGACATTTATTCCTAGCTTGGTGTTGTATGCAAACCTGTTAATGACGGACTTCATCCCTTGGTCGAGATAAATATATTAAACAGGACAGGTCTCAACACTGAACCCTAGGGGACCCCACTAGTGTCCAGCCTCCAACTGGATGCAGCACCATTCACCACCACTCTGAGCTTAGTTATCCAACCAATTCTTGATCCAGCACAGTGTAAACCTGTCCAAGCCTCAAGCCACCAGTTTCGCCAGGAGTTTACGGTGGGAGACAGTATCAAAAGCTTTACTAAAATCAAGGTACACCACATCAACAGCTCTTCCCTCATCAACCAGGCAAGTTACATCATCATAAAAGGAAATTGGATTGGTCAGGCAGGACCTTCCTGAAGCCATGCTGACTAGATCTGATCTCCTTACCATCCTGGAGGAACAGCATAATTTCCCTGAAGATGATTTGCTCCATAATTTTGCCTGGCACCGAAATCAGGCTGACAGGTCTATAATTCCCCAGATCCTCCTTCCAGCTGTTCTTGTAGATAGGTGTCACACTGGCCAACTTCAAGTCCTTTGGGACCTCTCCAGTAAGCCAAGACCTCTGATAATGATCAGAAAGTAACTTACATCCATCTTCTGAAGGGCTCTAATCGAGGTAGTTTCTACTTGGAAAGACATGGACTTTCAGAGCTGCTTTCTATCTCTTGATTCCTTATGGATGGTGCAAAATAGGCTGGAGTATAAGGGGAAATGCTAAATGTGCATGAGGTGATGTCTTGTCTCTTTCTCTTTCCTTTTTGAATTGTATTTTCTTGGTTTATTACATGACAACATGACCCTCCCAAATGAGAAGACACCTGCAAAGTCATCACCTGGAAATAAGTACTTATCATGAAAAGAGAAGTCTGGATCTGAGATGGAACTGGGTCTGAGTTCCCAGCTCTGTTTAGCTTATGTATCAGGAAGCAAACTTGTCTCCAGCCGAGATTAAGTGTTGATAATTTAACTGTAACAATAAAGCTTTAGACTTTATGTCAGCTCCTTTAACCTAGTCCATTCAGAGTTTTCGGTGGCCTCCATCTTTGCAGTTCTTAGCTAGCATAAGCGTGTGCCCACAACAAAAACTTGCCTTATGGCTTCTTGGTAGCATCATTTGCTTTTTATTGTGTGTGTTCGTTTGTGAGAACTTGGATGATCAGATTTCCATTTAAAGGAGAATAAATGGTGGTCTTTTTATTTCTACAGACTTCTGCAGTCTTCTGAAAATGAAATAGAAAATGTCACTACTGTCAAGTGCAGACAGTACAGCATGAATACAAGAAGCACGGCACCCAGCCTCATTTGAGGTGAAAAAATGTGTTGGTTTTTTTTATATTTCCACTGTTAGTTACAGATGAAGTCAACCAACCACTGTTCCAGACATTTTCTACAGCATGTTGCATGATACATGCTGTGGCAAGAGAGCGAGCGGGACGGAGACCAGATTGGGGTGGGGCGAGTGCCGGCGCTGCGAGCCGTGGCAAGCAAGCGAGTGGGATGGAGACGGGATCAGAGCGGGGGGGGGTGAGTGCTGGCACAGCGCACTGCAGCAAGCAAGTGAGCGGGACAGGAACAGGGACGGGATCGGGGCGGAGGAGGGAGCAGGGATGGGGCTGGCTGTGCGAGCGGGGAGGCAGGCGGGGCGATGGCCCATAACACCATTCTGGGCCTTCAGAAACAGATCCTGTGGCGACATGGTACGTCTGAGTGAATTGAGTCCGACAATGGGACTCATTTCAAGAACAGCCTAGTTACCACCTGGGCAAGAGAGCGTGGTATTGAATGGGTGTTCCACATTCCTTACCATGCCCCAGCCACCCGTAAAGTGGAAAGATGTAATGGGCTGCTCAAGACCACCTTGAAGGCACTGGGTGGGGGGACCTTTAAGAACTGGGACCGACATCTGGCTGAGGCCACTTGGCTGGTTAATACCAGAGGCTCTGTCAATCCAGCTGGTCCTGCCCAGTTCGAAGCTCTTCCGACCACAGATTGAGATAGAGTTCCTGTAACCCGTCTGAGAGGTCTCGTAGGGAAAGCCATTTGGGTGAGCCCTGCCTTGGGCAAAGACAAGCCCATTCAGGGGGTTGTTTTTGTTCAAGGCCTTGGCATCACATGGTGGGGGATGCAGAGGGATAGACAAACACGGTATGTGCCCCAAGGAGACCTGACTCCTGCCTGAATATACAGACCTAGAAACAGTTTCTCATCAGACTTAACATGTATACATATGTATATAGTTGCAAGTTTTCAAGTTCT
>WEKX01008711.1:184139-197316 GCA_013390025.1 Pitta sordida
GGACTCAATTCCCTCGTCCATATCGTCAATAAAGATGTTGAACAGTGCCAGGCCTAACACTGACCCCTGTGGGACTCCACTAGTGACTGGCTGCCAGCTGGATGTGGCACCATTCACCATCACTCTCTGAGCTCGTCCATCCAACCAGAATTCCAGTACATAAGTTCTCTAGTAAAAGATAACTCTTCAATTTCAAGCATTGCATTTACTGATTTTGAGAGTATGTTTCTGTAAAAACTCAGAATTCATTGAACTGATTGTTGAAAGATTGTTTTAAAATGCATTTATTTGTACATTTCCTTTACAATGGCTCATATGATTGAAAATGAGATTCATAATGCCCCTTTCACCACGAGTCCATGAATTCAAGATACCATGATCACCAATTTGGTTTACACAGGTTCTAAGATGTTAGAAACACTTATGACAAATCAACTAATTACCTAAATAGTGTTCTAACCACACCTACTTTTAACACTTGTTTTTTCTATGGTATTATTTACCTGCATTGCAATCCTTTTAAGTGCAGCATATTTTTGTACTTCAGCAATATCTCCAACAGCCAAACCAATCTAGAAATATCAAGAAAGATTTCATCATCAATTTTTCAGTCTGTGATTTGATTTGTATTTCTGAATCTCATTTAAATAAAAAATACTCTGAAGTTCATTTTTTTACTTGAATTTGGAGAGGTTTTTTGCATATTTGCAAAATACGTATCCAGAAATGTAGACAGAGGTTTTAATGCCATCAAGGTACTAAAGAGCTACTTCAAATATCTGTCAAGAATAACATCCTTTCTCCTTTGATTTTTCATTACTGCTGTAATGTTAAGAAACCTGTTGACCTCTAGATTGAATAGGACCAAGATAGTAATAAATATCTTTAAAAAAACTGAATTGTTTGATTTTTGTACCACAGTTCATATAAAAATTTAATTTTTTTTTTTAAAAAAGTATGTTCAATTAAACATGACTAAATATATACCTATTACCTATTTCACCCCTTTCTCACCATTCGCATGTTTCCTGATTCTTTTTGTTCAGGTCAGGGTTGTTATTCAGTTCTGACACTACTGCTGATTGCTGTTTCCTGTGCATGAAGATCTAAGTTTGGGATTTTCCTTTTTTAAAATAGTTTTAATTCTAGGTTATGATATAACAAGGGATTCAACAAAAAATCACCGTTCCTCAATTTTCTTTATCAAGACCTCAGAATAATACATTGCAGCTGCAATTAAAATTCCATCACAGTTACTACCTACAGATACAGAAGATACCCTTCCAAGAATGAAATCCAGGAAAACATTCGGACAAGTAAGCTGGATGGAAAACAAGTCCAGGGAAAGGTGACTTTTTAATGTTTTACTGAAAATACCAATTTGTTAAATAAGGAACAAATATCAGTTATTAACATTGATTCTATCTATTTTGTATCAATAATTAGTTCACTTACTAGCAAGTTCATAAGAAGGATTGGAATAAGCAAGGTAAATATAATGAGAACTGTGTAACTCAGGAATGGATATGGTAATTCACTGCTTAGTAAAGGATCAAGGAATGCATCATGGTAATTAATGTCTCCCAGCATCATTGCAAATGTCTTCATTACAGAAAGCAGAGGTGTGCTATATGTTTGCTGCAAAAAGAAGAAATACCAAAGTCAAGAAAAAAACTAAACTGATGACATTCTAAAATAACATATTGACTTGCTTTAGTCAAAGGTAATACTTATAATGATAAAAAATTAACTATATGATTCAACTAACCTGTGAACCCAAAAGCACAAAGAAACTCAGTCCAAAGGCCAATATCAGGAAAAAGAATACCACAGCTATCCGAATCAAAGTCCTCAAAATTTCCCAGAACATCACAACATAGATGCCATAATTTTCAAATCTAGGCAATAAGAAAACAGAAAACATAGAATCAGTTATAGAATCCTTCAGGTTGGAAGAGACTTTTAAGATAACCAGCTCCAACCATTAACCTCGCACTGCTGAGTCCACCCCCAAACTGTTAAACGTTGAAGGTAGAGTCTCTTGCAGTTGTTTTTGTAAGGCAGTAAGTAATGCTGCTTTCATCTGTGAGAAGAGATACTTTGTGTCTCTGAGACATTTTGAGATGGAACAATGCAGCTGCACTTTCACATCCGAAAGAATGGAAGTGATCCTACTTACAGCATGCCTAGACTGCAGAATCTTATACTATTTTAAGGCACCAGAGTGATCTTCAAGATATTATTTTTCATGGATAATATTCATTCTCTCCACAGGCTCAGGCAGTAGAACATTGTACCATAGTTGCATTCAGAATAATAACACTAGGAAATTTTCTAGGTTTTTTCTGCTTCTTGAACCAAATTAGCAACCAGAACAAAGAGCAACTGGCATTACAATCCATTCTTACAAAACATGAAACAAACGACATATATGTAGCTTTCATGTAATACAAAGTATGAAAAACAAACAAAGAAAAAGAAACACATTGTTAGGGAAGAGGAGTAGCATAATTCTAAGATATATATGTTTCTTACAGTAGTCTCTCACCTGACAAGCCTCTCCCATTTTTGGCTAATGCAAAAACTAAATCTCAGAACGTAGGTTGTCATAATGCAGATTAAATTACTTTTTCCCACAAGCCTGACCTTGATCTGTGCCCTCTCAGATCCAGGGCCTAGGTGATTATCTTATGCTACAACACTAGAAACTGTAAAAATCCCTCCACACAATTTTATATATACTTTTTATATACTTTGTGCAAGACTGAAAAGGCCAAATGGCAAATAAAGCAAACCTGGTCCTCTCTTATTTATTGGAAGTTTATTAGGCAAAATTCCATTGAAGTCAATGGAACTACTAAAGGTTGATTTAGGAAAAGACAGTCTGACAAAGTTAGAAAAAGCACGTGTACAGTTCTACTGCTATACACATGGGAAACACAGTCAGGCCAGGGAGACATCTAATCTAGCAGCAGCAGGGAGTTTGAGCAATCATCTGTTTACTTTTTATTGTTTAGGTTCAACCCTCATTCTGCCTGGAGCAGATAGGACTTGCTCATTCATTAGTCATCCGAGATCAGACACAAGCAGGACAAGGTTTGCAGAAGAGGCAGTACCACAAAGGTACTCTCTTTGACATTAACTCTGTTTATGAATCTTGTCCTTAAACATCCCTACTACAGTAAAATGATCATGAAATTAATCAGCAAGTGCTGTTTGCCTGTCACCAAGACTTAATGAGGGTGATTAGTGCAGATATATAATAAGAATCTGAATATTTATGTAGTGTTATCACACGCGGTCCTGCTCAGGCACAAATGTGTTTAATTTATTAGTCTTAAGAACTACACCCATACTATTTTTTCCCTCCACCCACCTCTCCTGCAGTTCATAACTCTTGGACACTATTGTACCAATGACAACATTCAAATAATTTATGGCAATAAATAATGGCAATAAACAGACCTAATGTAAATTGAAGAAACAATATCATCCATTACAATTCTTTTATAGTACACTATGGTCCAGAGAAGCGGAGTATGGCATTTAATATGTAAAATTATAAAAGAATTTACCTTCTCCTAGGTATTACTTATAAAAACTGTCTGTCTTATGCCTCCTGTAGTTCATATTCTTCTGGTTTTGGGGGTTTGTTTTGTTTTTAAAGTCAAAGTCTATACAGTACAATGAAAGATGATTTTTAAAAGACACATTAATGGATTTGCTTAATGAATATTAAAATAAATATTATATACTTCTTTAGTTGCCATAAGATATTCTGATGCTGTACATGAAAAACGCTGAAAACAACTTTACAGTTCATTAGGTTAAAAAATTCCTACGGTCCTAATCTGAAAAATTGCATAGCATGAAAAAAAATAGAAATACAAAATTGGACTATCAAACTTGATCAGTCACTGTGTAGGATATATAAAATATCTGAAAATATTGAAAGTATTTTACTATATAGCATGTAAATAATTGTTACCGTTGAAGGTAAAGCAAGAAATTCATCCAAGACAAGTATACAGCAATTGCTCCACATTCCCACTGCAAATGAGCTGGTGTATTAATAAATAAAGAAGACACAAAAATTATGCTTGTGGTATAAATTGTCCAGTCCAGTAGATTGGAGTAATCCAACAAGTATTTCAATTTCTAGGATTTAAGAGAGACAGATACGTATTTACAAATCACATATCATTAAAGGACTGAATTAAATACACTATTTAAATTCTCACTTTTAATCTTCTATAAATTGACATTTCCCTTCTAATTAGAGAAAAATTAGATTTATTTCAGTACCATACAGACTGTTATGCAAACACATTATCAGATTAATTCATTACCTGCTGAATCAGTTGAAATATTTCTTTGCAGATTCCCAGTAAACTCATAATTAAAACTAAACACATACACACCCTTGTAAAGTATGAGTCCTGAAACAAAAATCAGAACACAAAACAAATTAGAAATTCGTAAATGAACTTTCATTTCTTCTCTACTGATTATATACACATCATATTGCAAGTAAAGAAACTCTTGGTAGCTTTCTTCATATAAACTTATTACTATCTAAGTCCTGGTTTACTAATACTTAAAGTGAAATTCATGTTATGGGTATTTTATTTAAGCAATTCAAACCAAATATGGAAGTTTGAGAATTGCTATGATAAATAGTTGCTGCACAGCTTCCTTATTAGTACTACTATTTGCATTTGGGAACTGAGACTGCAATGTCTATGCCACATGTTCAGTATGTTTTACCACTGGATGAACATCAAGACAAATCTGTTCTCCATAACTTCACTATTATATCGTAGTATCTGGAAAGGCAGTAGAAGCCTTTGGAGAAATTGGAAGTCCTGGCATCCATATGTGGCTTCTCCCTTTGATGTCTCCCTTCACAACTAGGCAAAGACAACTTTGTGGTGAAAAGCCTTCTATTGGTATGGATTGCAACAGTGAATTTCATCTTAACAAATCCCTCAGGTGGGGAATTAACTCTACAAATTATTTAACTCACAGGTAGACACAAATTCATGGCATTCACCTTTCAGTGGTGCTGGAACACACATCAGCACCTGCCCCACTGTAATGTCTCTCTTTAACCAGGTTAGGAGTACAGCACCATGTTCTGTAACACTACAGAGCTGTTATTCCCCACTCCACTCATATTATTCTGCCATTAGTCTGAGTTATTCCCCTGTCTGTTGTATGCAGCTCGTCTCCTTGTCCTATCTTCCACCAGGAAGGTGACTGAGTTGTGTGTAATTCTGTGAGTTAAAGGAGCATGAATGCTTGGAATTCTGCTAGTTCTTCTGGTTTCTGAATCTTTGAGAATCCCACATGTACTGATCTGGTTTTCATACATGATTCCCTAGATTTTTTGATATACGTATCAGGATATTCTCATGAACCTTTTACTATATCCCTTGAGTTTATTTTATATTTCTACCAGTATATTCTTTTTGATTTCCTGTTTCAGTTTAATGTCTTTTCTCTCATGTTAATCCTTTTTTCCTCTACAGTAAACAAATATTCACTTCAGGGAATAAACTGAAGTAGCTATGTACAAGACATACATGTTTCAGAAAATATTAAACACAATAAATGAGAATTTAAAATTCTGTTGAATCTTAAAAACCTAGACTTTATTTCTATTCCTTAGAATTCCTAGATAATAAATTAATCTTGAAATTATTTAAATAATCATAACTTTTTGCTATAAAAGTCTTAAGCATGTAATGACTAGTAAGAAAAGTACCTCATATTCTAATGGTCTTGCTTCATAGAGCTCTGTTCCATTTAAAGGTCTTCCTGGTTGTATGTGAGTGACCAAAAGAGTCAGTGGGATGAGGCCGAGAGAATATATGCCTAAATTCATTAGATGTGCTCGAAATCCATAGGCCATCCTTGAAAGTGAGAATATTAAAGTTACAACACGTAACAAATTTAGAAGAGCCTGAATTCAAATGTTAATAGCCAACAATGTCTTCAGGATGAGGAAATAAACATTTCTTGAAACATTCTCTTGCGGTGAATGAATTCATCAAGATGTATGTGGAAAATGGTATTTATCATTCTAAAACATTGTTCCTTTCCTTTTTTAACTTGGCAATCCTATTACATATTTTTGCAATAAAGAAGAAACAAAGATAGTAGTTGTCTTTGCTGTAAATATCAAAGAATCTTTATTGAATGCTAAGCTACATTTTAAATTATAATCATCAGCACATTCTGAATATGCTTATGAGAGTTTTATGGAAAACACATTTCCTCAGACAACATTATAAATATGTACATCTTACTAAATGACTCTCATGCACAGTAGCTTTTATCTTGACATGCAGTGCTTTCTGTTCTATACATTAAAGTAGACACACCATTTCATTAGCAAATATTCTTTACACACAGGATGACTGAGCAGCTCCATGCGGTTGTGGCGTACCATGGCCTACAAAACAAGAAAGCAGATGGATGAAGCTTAATTAATCTAGGAAAGTAAAATGCTTCCAACACTCCCTAGGCCACTTTCTTTACCTTAATATTAGCCTAATGAAAAGTAGATTGTCTGTAAAATATAGCAAAGTTCTTTTGTTTATGCACTCTGGCCCAACGCTATCTTGCCTTCCCTGCCTACTAGAGCATTCAGCTTCTCTGTTGCTTCTCTGTTAATCTCTTTCAATCTTTAAAATGTGTAGACTATTTCCAACTATACCTGTGAGATCAAGCTTTATTAGTTGCACTTAATGAGAAAATATTTATTAGACAAGATATCAACTCTTAATTGCCAACCCTAAGCCCAGAAAGTAAGCATATAAGTCACAACATTTGTTCCGTTAATATTTTCTGACAAAGAATGAGACAGCAGACTAGTAATATGAAGAAACAGGAAAATTTGGTTTAGGCACATGAAGTATTTTGTAATTAGTGTATGAAAAAAAGTTTTGTCAGATTTTCAATGCCTTACCTCCCAGTGCGTGGTCACTGTAATGAGCATGGTTTTCTTTGATGTACTACCTGCACGACTGGCATGTTCTCTTCATACATTCTTAGTTGTTCAAATAAACAACGAATTTTTACATAAACCTATCCAAAGTTTTATTTATTACTTACACCCTAAGAATTTTGCCCATATTTCATTCCAATATACAGTCGGCCCTCTTCCACCTCACGCACCCCAGACAGTGGCTTCACATCTCCGCTGCGTGATCTTTCAGCAATTAAGGAGGCCCATTTCGGGACTGCGCATGCGTGACCTGACATGCATGAATATTCAAAGTAGGCAATCATGAATATGCAAATTTCGCCCCCTGCATCCACCTGTGACGGGGCAGCTCGGGGCGAGCGCCCGCCCTCAGCCAGCCATGGCGGAGCCAAGCCAGACGCGTGCCACTCCTGCAGCGGCTCGGCTCAAGCACCGCCTGCCCCGCTCCCCTCGGCTCAGCTCCGAGCGAGGAGGCTTCATCCAATTATGAAAGATTTACACAATCTCAGGATAGATGTGGTGTCCAAGACTTTCTCAGGGTAGACGTCTACCTCAAGCATGAAGAGACCAGGTCTACAGACCCAGAAAGACACCGGGACAGCAGCAGGGGCAGCTCCCTGCACCCGTGTCCCCACCCAAGCGGAAAAACTTCTTTTCTCAGCATGGGGTGGGCGTGGGCACTGGGAAGCACCAATGCAAACACTGAGATACAGCAGGGCAGTGCCAAAACACTGCCGGAACACTGGGGTGCTGTGAGAGGGTTAGGGGCAAATTTGCATTTTAATGAGCTGCCATTCTACATGGACAGAAGGCTTCGCGGGAGATGGACAAGACCTGGGGTACCATGGTATAGGAGATCCGACTGTACTTAAAACATACAGAGTTAGGGCTTCAGAGAAGAAATTTTATGAGGAAAAATTCAAACATTTAATTTTATCTAAAGCAAGACAGCAGTGAATAATGTCAGAGTAAAATATGAACTCACATTTAAAGTGGTAAGTGGTTCATAGACAATATCTTCACCATCCTTTTGCTTCTTATTAAGTGTCAAGGGACACTGAAGATATCTGAAGTTGTATTCAATCTGTACAATACACAGACATCAGCATTTAAATGTGATGCAAGTGATTACCTAAGATAGTCTTCTTAATATAAAAAAGGTTATCCTTTAGAGAAAAAAGGCATACTGTGTCAAAATCAGAAGAGTCTGATATGGGAAATTGAAGAATATATGTCATTGTTAGCTACTCTGCCAGGTAACACATGCCATCAAAATACACATATGTGACTGTAAAGATGTCTAAACAAACTTCCATTTGGAATTGTAAAATAAAAAGTGCACAGTTCTTCCTAAAATACATGTATTACAGTTTTAAAATGTCATTCTCATAACTCTAATTTGTTTTAATGCCTACTTTGAAGAAAAGTTTGTATTTAAAAGTTATATCGCTTTGATAAAACAGTATGTATAAAGAAAATACACAGTAGCACAAAATTTGCAAACTTTCTGTTAATGATGCGGATACAATCCAATATAATAATTGCTAAAGTGGTTTCTAATATTGTTTTAAAGGAAACTTAACTGTAGAACATTTGTACCTCCTTACCATTGTAAAAACAATCATTGCATAAATTTTGGATAAGAATTTACAAAAAGAAACCTTTTGGACTTTAAATTATTGATGACAACTGCACTAGTTGCGATCAACATGCTTAGATATTAAATAAATTGTATATTAATATAGATTCCTGCCAGGGAAGGCAGTGGTGCTGTTTAAGAGTTGGACTCGATGATCCTTGTGAGTCCCTTCCAACTCAGAATATTCTGTGAATTCTGTGAGATATTTAATTGATGTTATGTCTTCTCTCACAGCTATTTTGAAATAACCAGAACCTCTGATACTCAGCTTGATTGTAAGAATTAATACAGTAAAGTTTATGGATTGTAGAAGTTTAATATTATACTTGTTAAAATGCGTAAGCATGAAGATTATAGAACTGAACCTCAAAGCTATTTACGGCCCAAAGAATCAAAAAAGGTCAGTCACCTGTGTTTTCTGTTAAGATCCAATATTCACCCAAAAATGTATCTTACTCATGCGAACTTGACATATACATTGAAGTACATATATTGTGAATTTTCCCAGATTTTTTAAGCTACTTACATAGAAGTCTCGACTTGTCTTTTCCTCTGAAGACTCAATTATGCAATTGTCCAACACCAGCTTCACAGATGAACAGAAAAGGGAATTAAGGTAATATAGATAATGATCAACAGAAAGAATGTGTTTGGACCACAAGAAAATAACACTCAAATACAAGAGTCATCTAACAGAAGTGATGATTCAGTCAGATTGTATCGTATATTTTGATGACATGAACCTCAATAGATATATGCCCCACTTAAATATAAACTATGCAGTTTACAAGGCTACACTACATGCTAATTTAAAAGTACAAAGTGTGAACTGCTTATGAATATACATATACCAAGCCACTTGCTATTGTAATAAAAAGCATTTTGTAGTATCATTTATCAGTTAGCTGAGAGAGTGAAAATATGTCTAATGCTTTTGAACCCAATTCTTGTATGACTTTCATCACATTGATATACCTTTGTACTCTTACAACTTTGTTGATCTCAGGAAGCGAAGAACTTTTCTAATATTGAAGAAATTAAACTGGACAAACTGAAACTAAATACAATTAAATAATACAATTAAATAATTTTGTGAATTTATTTTGCTTCTGTTTTATAATACAATACATATTCCCGAGGACAGCATCACCAAAACAATGGCAAGTGATGCAGTGTAACTAAGGTTATTTCATGCAGTCATTTCTTGAATACGTGCAGAAAACTCACTTTAAATGAATCAGGAAGATATTCAACCATTTCCAGCAAAGGACACTTATTGGCTGTGGAATAGTGAGAGAATGCTATAACAGCTTCTTCCCATCTGCAAAAATTATTTAAGATATGGGAAAACTAATTAGCTTTTCCTTTTTTAAATTAACTATTTTTATATTATTTGAGGTTTTTTTAAGATACTATCTTGAAAATCACAATAGATAACCATTTTATATACTATTAAACTGAAAATCAGTGGTTTGGGGAGTAATGCAGTAGAATTCTGGATGCTTCTCTAAGAATGATATACATTAAATTCTGTTATCAAATAAACAGAAGTGTTCCAAGCATGCCAGGACCTCCTAAAATTACGAAACTGAAACTAACACTGGAATCTTGGGTTCCAAGATCAGGCAAGTAATAATAAATACAGTAAAATAAATTCACTGTTCCTGCAACTCTTTCTAAAAGATGTGATCATTAGTCAATGGTGCAATACTTTATTCCTGAAGTGGAGCTTCACTGTATTGTTACATAAAATATTCTAAACTGCAGTTGAACTGCCACATTTTTAAATATTTGCAACAACATTTAAAACAATTCTGGATTAAATTTCTTGAATGGTATCTGTCGTATTCACATTCACATTAAAATTGTGTAGGTATTGAAACATTATGTGAAATGCTAAAATTCTGTATCATGGCTTCTACATGTTTTTTTTACACAGAATCCAAATACTCAATGTAATATGAAAAACAACATGGCACGTACCTGACATTCGCTACAATTATGCAATTTCTTATCTGTGCTCATTAGAAAAAACATAACCTCTGGAATTTTAAAATATGTACTCAGTTTTACTTATTAAACTACTGGTTTTCAGAACTCAATTTCAGTTAAAGAACACACTGGAAAATAAATTCATCATTTTCTGTGTACCTTACCTCTTGTGCAAAATGACAGCAGATACTACATCTTTTCTCCTATTATGTATTGCTTCATGGAAAAAAGAAGCTACTGCTTTGTTGAACAGGATTTTCGCACCATAGTCAAGAAGTAACCTCACTGCTTTTGCATGCCCTTCTCTGGCAGCCAGGTGTAAAGCTGTGTTCTGTGCAGAAAAACAGTGTAACAGTGCATCAGTAATTTTAAAAAGTACGCTTCAGTGCCTTCCCACATTGAAAAGCTACGTGCTTTGCTCAGTTGCAAGTCCTGAATTCTTTAACTGGTGACATGAAACATTAGAATATTGTCAGAGATTCTGATAGACATTATAGAAATGTTTTTTGTTTTGGGTCTACAGCTACAGCAATGTGAAATCTGAAGACGAAACTTGCTGTTAGTTAAGAAAAGTCAATTCAATAATATCTTTTAGTTTTGTGACTAACAAACTGCCAGGTAAAATAGGTATATAGGTAAAAATGGTGGTATTTACAGATACAGAACACCCACACTTGATAACCAGAAAGAAATGTATCCAATTATATCTAGATGTGCTCACAAAACAAATATTCCAAGAAAATCCATGGACACAGTTTTGTAAGTGGAAGACTTTTGTCCCTTGGCATTTTTATAAAAATAAGGCAATGAGTGGTTTAGGAATCGAGGCACACTGAAACTGACTTTTGATAGTCTTCTAAATCCAGCTAGATTTTTCTGAGGGAAATTAAGGACTAAGCATTGACTTCTCATTAAGTTATAGGAAAAAATTGTTTCTAATCTAGGAATTCTAAATTTTTTTAGCATCAGCTCTCAGAGAATTAGCAACAGCTTCTCTGTTGGAAATTGAATAGTTCTCTAAAATCACCACCCTATGTTTTCTGGTGAGGAACTGCTAGGCAGGTTCATGTAAGAGGCCTCCAATCCAGGAAATGGATTCTGTCCTGACCCAACACCCACAGCATTTGTCCAATTTTCAGAGTAAGATAGGTGTTGTATTTATTGTACATCAATGTGTAGAACAGATGGATTTCAAAAAATATTTTAATGACCTATAGTTGATACTGGATTTTTTCAAATCTATGTAAGATCCTTAAATTTAAATTATCAATGTTTGTACTACATTGCTAAAATATTTGTGCATTGTGAAGGGAGCAAGAGGCATGCGTCTAATATACTCAATATTTTATGTTTTCTGTTAGGCCATTTGCATCTCTTTTCTTTGATTTTTCTTTCATTTAAAAGAATGAGATAACAATTTCAACAATCATATATTTATCCAAGAAATGAGTCATGAAATATAAAGGCACTAAGTTTGCTACAGGAAATGAAATTTACATATGTAATGCACAGTGGAAAACTACAAAGAGCATGTCATTGATGTCTGGTGTAGAAGTAACAGAAGGCAAGAAACAAAAAATGTTATGTGAACACATACCCCTTCTTCATCCACTCTGTCAGTACACTTCACATTAGTGTCCAAAATGATTTGCATTGTGCGAGTGTATCCTCCAAAGGCAGCATGGTGCAGGGCAGTCCAGCCTTTATAATCACTTAAATACAATGGTATAAAAGCAGAAATTAGAAATTAAAAACTGTTATTGAATTTAAAGTAAATGTAAAGGGCTGCTCCTTTGACTCAAAACTCTTCTTTGCCATGACTACTGCAGAGATGCCTATACCTTCTGTCAATTACTATGTGATGATTAATGCATCATTCAGAAGTAAAAAGTTCAGCTCAATAATATTACTTGAGTCTTCCACTTTTCACCTCTCTGTGTTTCCATATACATCTGGATTGCCTTGATTTTCTTATGTCTTCCTTGAAAATGACACAAATGCTTGCAGTATTCTGTGGCTAACAGTTGGTAACAGATGTGATACGGATCATGGCAATTTTGTAGAATTTTGCATTTAAAGGTAGTGAATATACAAAATATTATAATCACATAAATCTCTATTTACATTACTGCATTTTAGTACAATGAAACTCATTCAGTCTTGTCTTACATAGAACCTAAGAGAACATTCTTTAGAAAATGTCATATTTAAGTCTAAAATAAGACTAAATACATGCACACATACATGTACATTGGAACAGGACTCAGCTTTTGTTTCCTGGATTTACAGGTGTGAATCTGGGAACTTTTGGGGACTGCCAATGACCTGAGGATCTTTGGCATGAAAGCAGGACTTGCAGTGTAAAGCAGAACACCTGTGAACCACCAGTCCTAAGAAACCCTACTCAAGACTGCAAGTGAAGCTGAAACAATTGTAATACGTATTTCCAAAACAACATTTCTTCAAGTAAAAGGTTCAATATTGCCATTCCTGGAGGTGTTTAAGAAAAGACTGGATGAGGAACTCATTGACATGGTCTAGATAATGGGATGAGG
>WEKX01008712.1:0-51782 GCA_013390025.1 Pitta sordida
TGAGAATGAACACTGCAGAGCCACACACATCTCACAAACTAGTTAAACAGTCATCTGTGGCCTTAGTTTGTCAGAGAATGAATCTTCCCCAGTCTTCAGTTCTTTACCCTTCTTTCTGCAATCTCTTTATTGTAGCTGCTCTGCTGCTCCTTTCCTGGAACCATCAAATTAACCAGTGCAGAAGTGCCACAGATTTGCATCTCCAGCCCACTGGACTCTCAGGGCTCTCTTCATGGCAGCCGACACTTACAGTACCATGGAAAGACAGCATGGTGATAGTTTGATCTTATCTTCCCTGCCATGCCTCACTTTAAACACTTGCAGGCCTCAGTGAGTAACAAAAATCTATCATGGTAGAAATGGGAACTTCAACATTATAGGATTTAAATGGCCTTCACTGTCACAAAACCCATTTCATTTAAATATTTGACCTCTTAGGCAGTTTCAGAAGCCCTGCCAACATCTACTAGGTTTCCTCAATCAATCTCAGCAAGAAATAGTCTTAGACAAAGACTTAAGTTAGTTTCACATACACTAAGTTGATACTGCTATTGAAAATTATCCAAGACTAATTCACCACTAATTCTTCACTAATTCATCAATTCCCATTGATACACTATTGCTTTCACATTTCTATAAACATGCATATGGCCATGTGTCCAGCTAGATGACGCAATCTAACCAGGTCAAAACAATGTTTTCCTTTGGTGCTGGTACAATTTTAACCCAACCTTGTCAGACAGGTCTGAGCTTCTGACCTGACACAAACATGGGGAAAACTGGTAGGACTATTACTGTTGACAACGGTATCACCATAAACTGATAGATACTGTAAATCACAAGACCCAATATTTAAAGAATTGAAGAAAATTAATTAATACAAAACCTTTCACAGCTAACTACCAGGAACACTTTTATTTTAAACTAAAGTTTCTTCAAACTCTGCTTACCTCTGAAAAAAATCCACTGTATTTCGATGAGGGGCCTTCTGTTTGAGATGCGCCAGAGTCACTAGAATTCAGCAAGTGTGTACGACTGTTGTGAAGTTTTGCTGGCAGATTCCCTGCACAAGCCAGTTCATTTTCCTTATTTGCCATGTCACAGCCCCTAGATTTAGGGCACAGTTTCTTTCTGTAACAAGCCTTTGGACTATAACAATGAACTTTTCTTTTACAATATACCACTTTGAAAAGAGAGAGGGGACTGGTCACCAGTTTTCCAACTGTTATTCTGCAATAACAAAGCAGTATTTTAGTGAAATTTGCTCTAAACCTAATCAATACTTTACATTTTTAAGTTAAAATACAACATTATGAATTCACCAGTCAACTTTCAGGATATTGAAACTCTCTTTCCCCCCAATATATATCTTCATGACATCTGGGTTATCAGAAATAATGTCACCAATATTCTTCTTTGCATTTATTAATGCAGAGACTCATTATTATGGAAGGGAACACAAGAGCCAAAAATTGTCAGTACAATCAAGCCCCATCTTCCATTTGTGTCTGCTCTAGTGTTGTAATCTATTTCAACTGCTTCTTCCTACCTCCCTTGCACTTGAAACTCAATATACTATACAGCACAGCCCTCCTACCTGTTTGTGTATGAAGCCAGCTGTTTTGGAGATTTCTTGCCCTGGGAGAAAGGAAACAGAAGAACAAAGCTTTATTACTAAAAAAGTTCAAATGTTCCCATTTACACTGCTTAACATCAGTAGTAACATTTACATTGTTCTACTTATGTGCACAATGTTATGATCTTTCTTGTTAACACTGAGTCAAAATCATGTGAGTTTTAGTACATAATTTCAATAAGTAAACAGAAATAGAGGATACTGGGATCTTCACCTCTGTTTGAAAAGATCATACAGCAAGTTTACCTCCCTAGCGCTTCCTCTGTGCTCCACTGCCTTACTCTTCAGCCAGTAACAAAGGTAAGACGTTATGACAACTGGTTTTGAGTAGCAAGAATCCAGTGAAAACGTACGTATTACCAGCCAATGTGGCAGGTCCAGCTGTATCATTCTATGACAACAAATCCACTTCAATGCAGGTGTTGCATCTACTCCATCTCTCACTTGTGCCACGTAGCTCTCTTGGCAAGAGAGAACTTTTTCACGACACAATTCCTGGATTTAAACAGTCTTGGCTACATAGCAGAAAAGCAGGCCTGGGTAAAACTCTCAGTACCTAGTGCTCACATGGACAAAACAATGCATTTATCCATTCAGCCACTGCCTGTGTCTATTGTAACACAATTTTCATATTATAATTGTTGTTCAAGCAAAGTTATACTGCATAGCTAAACATGAGAGTGCCCAGCAGTGCTGTGCTTTGAGGTTTAGACTGCTCAAAAGTATGAGCTTGTTTGAATATTTACTTCAGTTTCATCAGAGGACAAAAACAATAACCCAGCTTACCTCCTTCATGATCTTT
The DNA here is from genome assembly GCA_013390025.1 of Pitta sordida. Lineage (NCBI taxonomy): Eukaryota > Metazoa > Chordata > Aves > Passeriformes > Pittidae > Pitta > Pitta sordida. The sequence goes on from WEKX01008712.1 coordinate 2,439, forward strand.
TTAGTGGAAGAAGAGATTCCTTTTCTGTGGAGATCAATGGGATGACCTTCAATATGCAATACTTTCTGTTTTCTAACATTGTGAGCTTCAGATGCCATAATCTCTCAAATCCCTGTTCTCAAGGAGAAGATATTTAGTTTTATTTTCTAAAACATTCAGTTAGCTTTCTTCAAATGCAGTTTGCAAAACCAGGTAAAAGAATTTCATAATCCCTATTTAACTTTCAAGAAGAAAGTAAGTAAAACAAAAATCACCCCAAGAAAGAGGGAAAGATCTTGTATTCAGATTAGCTTTATACACCTGCACTGAGGAGTGCCACATTCAAGTAAAGAATAAGGCAATTTATAAGATTTTCCTCACAGTATGAATTTTATCTGCTGCCTAGAGAAAAACAATTGGCCCCACAATTGTTATCAAGTGAGAAACGCAACTAAAAAAATAAATCCAGATTTCCAGGAAGAAGGCAAATTTCATCAAATAGCAAAAGAAAAAAAAAAAAAAGGAAGTGAAAGATCTTCCCCTTAATTTTTTCCTTCCCCTTAATTTTTTCAACATACGGCCATTGCTACTTTTCATAATAAAACCCACAACTTTTTTCTATGCCTAAAGTATTTCATCTTGGAAGTATGTAAATATTTCTACAAGAACCCACACCAAGACTGAGAAACTCACACATATGATTTTGCTTTTTTTTTTTAAGTGATCAGGAAATCCACTGCTTGAGACTGGATTCAACTTTTACATCATCATGAGCACTAGTCTAAAAATATTTTAGCAAGGCATCCTACAGTACTCTTAAAAGACAACCACTTCCTCTAATATTACTGGGTTTTTATCCTAAAAGGTGAAACTCTGGTCCCAGCGTGAGTGCTCCAATCTTTCTGCTCCACCTTTAGCAACAGCCTTTTCTCCTCTATGTAGCAGATTTATCCCACAATAAGAACTTCAGTATTTAAAACATTAATACTCTGAGCACTCAAAAAGCCAGATGGGAAACAGCTTATTAGCCATGAAGATCCTTCCATACAGCAGCTAAAGGTCATCAAATAAAACAAGCAGCAGGCAGTCTCAAAACAAGATAGGAGCTGTATTCTAAACATGAGGCATATTAAAAACCATATTGTTGGGTACAGTGAAAGCAAAAAAAAAAAAAATCTTCAAATGTTTCAATTTTCTTTAGAACAGGAATAGTACTGAAGAACCTCATTTGAGATTGATCTCTCTAAAAAATGGCAAGATTCACTGACACAATCCCTTGCCCTAAATAATGCTGCCATTTTTAATGCTCGCCATAGTCTGAGGGCTCCATGTCCCAATCTCACAGGTAAGACCTGTAACAGTTGATGGTCAGTACTTTTCCAGATAAAAGGCTGGTTTAATATTGCTCCATTAACTTGACTCTTTTTCAATCTATGGGATCGTTATAACAGAATAGTTACACAACTGTCAGCTCTCCACTCTTTCAATTCCCAGGAATTGAAATTCCTGGGAATTGAATCCCAATTCTTCCACACCAGGCCTGTAAATAAATAAATAAATAAATAGTAAAAAGAATCATTCCCCTCCCCCCCTTGAAATTTAGAAAAAAAATCCCAAACACAAAATCAAACAACTTCTTCTCTGCTTATCAGACTGATTAAAACCATTTGGACTCAAAAAGGGCTGTATAATAAAATTTGAACTTTGAGTACAACACAAAGGCATAGGCTGAACAACAGAACTTTTGAAGAAAATCCCAACCCAACAACCCTAAAATTCAAACACATTCAGCCTTACATTCAGGCCAATGATGAAGGCAGAAAGGCAGCAGCACTTGGAAGAATCTTGCTCTTTATTCATTCCCTGTTTGAGATAATGCCAAGGGAAAAGCAATAAACTCCAAATGAATAGGGAGGACAGGCTGCAACGAAAAGAACTAACCTCCACAGAGTCATCTCATCGGAAGCTAAAAAAAATCCATAATCTGTTTCTGAAGAATAATTTTTCTGACTACTTTCAGAACACACTACCAGCTTACAATTCTTCATGCTTAACAAGGACCTCTCCTTATCTTCACTTAATAAATTATCTCAATGTAGCAAAAATCTCATCAGCAGTATAAAAGACAGCACTGTATAACCAGAATGCTTTATGCTTAATAGAAGTGTAAAATATCAGAAAGTTAGAAAAAACAAAAAGTCTTACCTACAATTCAGATATTTTGAGCTCTTACCTTAGGCTCTTTCGAGCCCAATATTAAATACTGATATGCTAATTGAATTTCTTTGGTATCTGTACCAGAGAGTACAGATACTCCAGAGGGGAGGAAGTTCCCTACAAAGAGTTGCACATATCCAAGAGGAAAATTTAAGAGGACTACACACTTTGACAAATGCAATATAAAAGCATACCAACCCCTAGCCTCCTAGTTCAAACAGAAAGAGAAAACAGAACTATCAACTCTTTCCTTAAAGACCAGTAACAGCAACCTAATAGATGAACAAATATAAAGGAACATCTGATGAAGCGAAGTAGAATTCTTCTGTAGATGTAGGAGATGTTTCTATAGTTTAACCTGCTTTGTGAGGGTCTCATTTATTCAGAAGTAGCAGTGAATACATAAGCAGTAATGAAATACGTAGTTGTGTTGTTAGCCAAGGTGCCGAACCTTTCCCTTGGAGCTGAAAAAGCACCTAAAAAATCCCTAAGTCAGAGGAAAAGATTTTGTATGAAGAAATATTTAAGAAACAGTCATAAACTGTCTAAGTGGTTTCTGTACTGCAGAAAGTCATTTCCAGATCCCTGCAGAAAGTCTGCATTGGTTTATGCTGTTTGATATAGTATTCATAAATTACCTCACAAAGGGGATGAGTAGTTAATTGATGAAGACTGTTGACAATACAATGTCATATGGATGGTGAAGATGAGATCTAACTGAAGAACTAGAGAAGGACTGTAATATACAATAAAGCAGAAGCAATTACTATTGAAGAAGATCTGGATGTACAACAGTTTACTTTGGATCATTTGGACTGCTCAGTGCTCCATATGGATCAATAAGTAGAAAAACAAACAGAACACTGTTGTGGCATTGTATAGAACTAATTTGTGTCTGTGCTTCAACTACATAGTGCAGGTTTAGCTCTCTTTCCTTAGGAAAAAACCAAATTCCCCCAAATCCAGAAACTTCTGAATAAAGTAAAAAAGAGCTCAGACAATGACAAGTTAAAAAAGGTATGGAACCATTTCCATATACAGTCATACCTCACTGCATTGCGGCCCCTCCACTGCGACCTCGCTGGTTTGCGAGAAATCTTCCTCGCAAATCTGCCTCAGCAATTTGCCAAGCTTCCCGGTCAACGCATATACAGTGCCTCTGGTTCACCAAGGGGAGGTGCCGGCGCTCTCTGTGGGGTGGGACTGGCCCGGCCCCACGGGGAGGGTGCACAGTGCCTCTCGCTCCCATGGCGTTTATGGTCCTGTGGCGCTGTGCCACAGTCCCTGCCCCACTCCTATGTGTCTCCATGCCCAGTCCCTACCGCGGAAGGCTTACACAGCAGGACACCCTGGGCAGTTGCTGAGACGCAGCATAACACTGCCACAAGCCACACTGTCCCGTTACTCTAAGCCGAGCCGGGAGACTGACCCTCCCTGGGTGTGTGTTACTGTTTCCATGGCTACAGGCAGGGAAGTGGGGCAAGCACTGGGTGCTGGGATGGGGCAGCGGCAGGACGTGCCCAAAAGTTAAGGTTTCCCAGGCTCCAAGAGCACCAGCTTGAGCCTGGGGACACCCCTTCCCCACTGCAGCCCCAGACCTTCCCCACCACAGAGGCAGTGCAAACATGAGCGGTGGCAGCAGTCCGGCAGCAGCATAAGCTGCAAGCAGCAGCGTGGCCAAAGAGAAGCAGAAAACATTCCTGATTGGCTGGGGGTGGAGCAATGGGCATGGCCTGTATGCATATTAATGACCCGTACGTGCTTGCATATTAGACGTTTCATGAGAACCTGACAAGACCCGTTCCTTCCAAAGTTGGAGGTATTACTGTAATCAACAACTGAATAGATCAGCCTTTTCAATGTGGGGAGGAGAACACTTATAGCTGAGAAGGGAAACAAGACAACGGCCTCCAAAATGAATGGCTTGGAGAGGCTGCACAAACATAGCCTACCATCTTGCCCAATTGTCATGGTTTGACCCTGGCTGGATGCCAGAGAACCACCCCAACTTCTCCTGAAGGAGAGAAACTGGAGAATAAACATGGTTACAGGCAAAAACAAGGCAAAACTATAAGTAAAGAACATAAAGGGTTTATTTTCTAACTAACAAGCTCAGAACTGCAAGGGAAGCATCATTTAGAAGGCAACCTTTCTCCCCCCACCCCTCCTTCTCTTACAATAGATGTANTTGAAGGCCATGGCAGCACGGAGAGCTCAGGCAAGAACTGAGCTGTTAACCCCCTCGCTGCCAGAGCAGCAGAAAACTCCCTAAACCATAACACCAATACAGTTGGGTCTCCTATATACCACGGTACCGTGGGTCTTGCCCCCTACCCACATAGCCCTCTGTCTGTGTAGAATGGCAGCTCATTAACATGCACAGTATCATAGTGTTGATAAGGTTGGAAAAGATCTTGATGATCGTCAAGTCCAACCTATAATCCAACTAAAACCTAACAGCTATAACATTTACACCATGGCCCTCAACACCTCATCCAGTCTACCCTTAAACACCTCCAGGGATGCCAAATTTACCCTGCACCCTCACACAGCCCCCTGGCACTCCGGCGCTGTTTTGGCACTGCCCTGCTGCATATTGCTGTTTGTGTCGGCGCTTCCCAGCACCATCTCATTAACGCCAGTGCAACACCTCTGCTTTACAAATTTTTTTAACATAAACTAAGGACAGAGTTCATATTCCTTCAACTCTGCTTTAATCTATGGTACAATCCTAGACTGTTCTACAATGTAGCAAAGTAAACTGCAAATCTGAACGGAGAGGTACAATTTCATTGTGATCATAGGCCCGAATTCCACCAACTTCCCCCATCTCATTGGTGATTTCTCAGAGTAGATGACAACCTTCCCTTCTCCCCCTTTTATTCTCAATTTCCAGTAAGCAGAAGGACAGAGTAATAGCACCCATATATTCTGATAAGTAAACTGATTTGTCCCCACAGTCAATACCTATGCCAAGTTTTCTTGATGGTTCTTCTGCTACTTTCTATCTCTGATCTCTCCCAGACGTAATAAAACTCAAGTCATACCAGAATCAAGCAAAGAAAGTCAGCACTAACAGGCTTTCTAGTGCATGTCTGTCAGAGGCAAGTATTAACAACTCTGCCACTCCCTTCCATCATAATATGTTCTGGGCACAGACCCCAGAGAGGCACAAACTCTTCTCTGCATGCTATGTATGCTGCACATCTACTTAACGCAACATTATTTTCTTACAGAATACAGACTGCAAAGAAAACATAAAACAGCTAGATATCTTAAGTCATCAGCAATACTTTTTAAAGCCAACATTCTTCCATTCTATGCTTTGTCTAAACCTCAGCAGCTTTTTTTTCCCCTATTGCACTCCATGTGCACTACCCATTGCAAATGTTCCTGTGATTCTTCTCTATCTCTTACTAACTCAAGTACAAGTTCAAGGATGACAGTATTAAACTCAGATGAAAGAGTTAATCGTTACTCTGAAGGAGGGGAGTTCATGCTTTGAAAGCATTTCAACTAGGTATGCACCAGGGAACCAGTGATCAACTAATGTCACTGGTCATTATCAAGATTTAAAATGCTCACAAGAGACTTCCAAGAATGGTTATTTCAAAGTTACTCCCAAAAGTTACTTCCAAATTTACTTCCAAATTTGTCTACAAAAATAAATTAGAACTACCTTATGACGTAGAAGTGATTTAGTAAGCTTGGCATAATTTAATTTCATTTTAGCTCTGACAAATGTTATAGAATCCATCTGTCTCTGTTTCAGAAGGCTTCCACATCCTTTGAATATGAAACAGGTTTTTTCCAAGTTCTTTTTACTAATTTATATGCTGACAGTTAGCCAGGTATCTCTTAAAAAAAGAAAAGTGGAGTTCAAGATTCTAAGGACTATGTTACTGCAAAATTTTTCTGCAACACTATAAAAACTGTCTTGTATTCCAGCAGGACACCATTTTTTAAAAACTGTCAAGCCATTTGTTCCAGTTTAAAGTTTCCAGTGTTGATAAAAATCACAGGAATTCCATTAAATATGCAGTAAAGACAAAGACTAATTGAGCAACTAGTTATGGTAAGTTACCCAAGACTTAGGCTCGTTTTCCTCTTACATATGGAATTTATAGGTGGTCCACTGGCAGTCATAATGAACCTCTGAAAACAACCACAAGTCAGAGTTCCTTCAAGTTTAGTGAGGGTGAACCCAAGTGTTCATTAGCTCTCCTTGTGCAGACAGCCCAGGAGTCCACTAACTGAATCTCATAAACCATTTCTACCAAAAAAAAAAAAAAAAAAAGAAGTTACCATAAAGTAACAGTAGCTGTCACTGGTTTAGTCCTTTAATGTCATCCTCCACTAATGCAAAAAACACTTCAACCTGTTGATTTTCAGTTGTAAACAGTCTAGGAATAATAAGGCTGGAAAAGTTCTACAACTAACACAATCTGAGAGTTGCTATATAGGAAATAAATTTCCAATACACCAAAACTCCCACACTAATATTTTACACAAGTTTTAAGAAACTACTCAAAATTAAATACAGCAATTTAACATTTATTGCTCATCCCAAAGAGTTTAAAAAAACTGCAACAAGAACTTTGAATTTAAACCCAGAGAAAGAAATATTAGAAATGCTGGAAAATCCCTCAAGGTCCAAACTTAGTGGAGCTAACAAGTACATTCCCACTTGTCTGAATAGTCTGGGACCACATTTCACGTGACTTTTTATGTTACCCTCAAATACACTTCTATTATTGACTGTAGTCTGTTCATAATATTAAAAAAAACCTTTAACTTCTAGTCGAGCTCCTTACCCTAGGAACAACACACAGTCAAAATTAGAAAAGCTTATTTAAATTATTACAATGAAAATATAATGAAAAGAGAGCTTTCAAAATTAGCTAATATATATACACACTACCCTGTGACAATATATACCTATCAGAATACTGACATACATCCTTTTTTAGAACACACACCTAAAAGAACTTAATATTATTTTAATATATTAAAATGAAATATTGAGTTTTAAGGTTTAGAAATGCCATTCAATAGTAATTTGAATTCAATTAAATAATTTCCTAGAAATTTTAATCGAACTACCTGCACTGTTCCTAAGACATTAAAGTGACACCTTTTGACAAGAATAAGACCAGCAAGGCCAAAGAGGCACTTGCCTGCCTTCTGTGTTGCTTTAATTCTACAAGACAGAAGTAACTATTCCTTTTATTAATTCATTTCTCTGATTCCAGCCAGAGAAGAGTACGAACAAAAAAACCGAGGGACAGGAAAAGCAAAATTCACGTTCCAAGCGATGGAAAAAAAAAAGCCAAAGCACAGCACGTTACAAAACCAGGAACAAAACGTGTCAAACTACCACTTAAATCTCCCTCCTTAATACATCTTCGTATTTAAAATGTCTTTATTTCGGATCTGCATGCCAAACTACTCCAGCACAACACTGGGGAAAAACTAAAACTGAGGGCTTTTGAACAAAGCAATAAATGCAGGATCCGATCTTCAGGCAGGGAAGATTTCCTCCCTCCCTCTTCCTGCTTGGAACCTGTCACACCCAAGGAATTAAATCCGTCAGCAGGCCTCACACCCAGCCCGCTGTGCTCCCTTTCTGTGCTCCGCCAGCCCCTGTGTGCCACTGCACACGCCTGCTCCCAGCTGCGGCCCCCCGCACCATTTTAGAGACCCGAGTGGCGGCTCTCGCTCGCCCGAGGCTGCGGGCACCGCACCCCGCCCTGCCCGTCTGCAGCAACCCAGCGGGGCTAAGCCAGCCGTGCGCTCTCCGCCCTCTGCTGGGATGGAACCAGGGGGAGTTTCATGTGCTGGCTCCTCCTGTGTGGAAGCGGTCCCATCCATTATTGGCTGGTAGCCTTATTTTGGTGATGGGCTCGTGAAGGAGAATGGCAATACCCTTCCATAGGAAGGAAAGCCCGTGGCCCCAGTGTTCCAGGTGCAGATGGAAGGCTGCTCAGGGAGGCAATAACCAGCAAGACTTTCTGTTCTAGGGCCTCCTGTGTGGAAGTCAGATCATAGCTGGTTGTACTAAGGTACACCAGGTAAAATATAGTTGAGGGTGGATGGTTTTGGTATTCCTGAGACTGGAGTGTTACCAAGGTTCTTTCTTTGATCTGTTAAAACATCTCAGAACATACCTAAAGCTGGTGAGAAAAATGGCTTGTATTAGTCATAAATAGAGGGAAAGGTGAGATTTATTACACATCTTCTCTCACTTTACCCCTCTTACGTATCATAAAGTCTGACCTGAAGTGTGTTAGTTTCTCATGCAACCTTACAGCATCCCTCTAAAACAGAAACTTTTATCTGTCACTGTTATAGGCATGTAAGATTTGGCTTGGCTGAAACTTTATTACCTAGTGTACCTTAGTCTCAGTTTTGAGGGATGAGAGGGCAGGCTTTGACAATTTATATCCTTCCTTTAATAAGTTAAGTGACAATTTAAATTGTCGCTTGATTACAAAAACATTTTCTCAATGCCTGAACAACTCCAAGACTGTCTGGATTTACTAATCAGAAGCTATGTGCCCACCTTTTGTGGCCTGCTTTTCATCTTACAATGTCAGACTTTAAAACAAGTTAACCCATAAGATACCAGTTTATGACGCCAAAATATTATACAATTAAGGCATTTGATAGCATTAAAAATGATGGGCAAATATATAACCAGACCCTTAAGCCAGGCAATGATTCATCTGAAAAGCTTCATAACCACATTGATCTTAAAATGCATTTGAATCTTTTGTCATCATCATCATTCTCCTTTTCATCCAAAATACCTTGGTGACTAGGAATGCACTCTTATTTCCACTCTAAATTTAGTCATGTTCTATTTATTCTTCTGGTATCAGTATTACCCTATAGTTTAAAAAACTCTTACCTCTTACCATGTCTATTTGCTATAAGATAGTAATACAGTCGGGTCTCCTATATCGTGCACCTGCGGTCTTATGTGGGACCCGCGCAGCCCGACTTCCGCATTGAATGGCAGCCGTGCTGCCGCTGCCGCCATGGCCACTACGGCCACCACTGCCGCCCCTGCCGCCGTCACCCGTGCCATGGCGGCCGCCCATGCTGCCCCCGCTGCTGCCCATGCTCCCACCACCGCCCGTTCTGTCGCCCAAACAGCGGCTGCATACGCAGTTGCGACACGGGTCTCCTACATTACTAAAAAATCGTGCTGCTATGATCTGAAGCTGCAATGTGGGGGGCGCTGTAGAGAGATGGTTAGAATCTAAAGGGCACTGGCCCTTTAAGAAACTGCACAGCACAGGCTCGGAAGTTTCAGATAGTTCATAAACATGTCCTTGAACAACAGAAATAGAAGATGTTTTGGACAAGAGAAAACAATAGGTGTTTTGCTAGTAATTGCAAAGTAGAAGTTGCTTGGCAAGCATGAGTAGGCAAAAATGTGCTATATATTATCTGCTTGAACCCTGAATAAAGGGCATCTTAGCTGTTAACTCATATTGGGTCGTAGCTTTGATCTCCAAAGTTCTGGCTTTCCTCCAACAGGGCACGAAGTGCGAGAAGGCCGACTGTATAAGAAAATATTCTCTCAACAATTTCATTTCACCCAATCACCTAGCAGTCTTGGTCTTCTGTTGCAGGATAGCCTTTCTGTTTGCTTATCCTTATGTCACTTCTACCTTCATTTTTGCAGATGTTGCAATTTCTGCCCTGTCTGCATAGTGTTTAATATATACATGGTTCATCCTACAGTGGATATCCAGGAAGATACGGTCACTAGAGGTTTTAAAAGAATATTTTCTTTGAGCTGTGTGTGGTGATGGAAACAGCAAAAGAAAGAAGTGATGATATGTAGTTTTAGAGAAAGGGACAATTACCAGGTGATGTACACTAAAAAATGCTTAGGCTTTTGAAAACAGATCTTTCCCATGAAGTTTGTCAGGAGCATGTACAGATACACGTTTTAGATGATTGCCAGCTAAGTGCAGCTGAGTTATGTATTTGTGCTAGGCAGTGGCAGAAATGGCAGATGTGCTTCTTATGTGATGTGATCTTCTGTTTAGCTTTAAAGGGCAGAGCAACTGGTTTGTCCAGTTAAGGTGCCAAGTATTTTTATTGCTGAGCCTGGTTATTAGATGCCTCTTCAAAAAAAAATCTGTTCTGCAAGCCCATATAGGGGACGAATTTTATAACAAAAATGTAATTTCTGTCAAGGTCTCAGTTCTGTTTTCAGAAGCACACAAATTGTACTCTGGCTAAGTAGCGATGACCATGGACCATCTAGCTGCTAATACTAACAAGTTAGTTAGGGTTATCTTAGGACTCAGGAGCAGTAATTTCTATTAAACATTCCCACTTCTTTTATGTATTTTCCTTTTATTCTGTTTTTGATATGCCTATTTTCAGTTGTTTTAAATCACTATATTGATATGGAAAAACAGTTCCCTTAGCTAAACATCCTTATTATAATCACAGAATCACAGAATATGCCAAGTTGGAAGGGACCCACAAGGATCATTGGGTCCAGCTCCTGGCTCTGCACAGGACTATCCCCATGTGCCTGAAAGCATTGTCCAAATGCTTCTTGAACTCTTGTCAGGCTTGGTGCTGTGACCACTTCCCTGGGGAGCCTGTTTCTTAGCCTATTTTACTTTAGCTTGCTTTTGCCTTACCTTTTTTTTTTTTAATTAATTTCTGTAAATTTGTTCAGTAAAAGAAAGATCTAATATTGCTTCTTCTGCACAGTGGATAGAGAAGTGCTAGTATACCACACTTGTAGGATACTTGTAACATGTTCAAGGTTTATACAGTTGACCCTCTTCCACTTCGCGCTCCCCAGACAGCGGCTTCACATCTTGGCGGTGTGATTTTTCAGCGATTAAGAGGCCCATTTCAGGACTGCACAGGTGCAACCTGGCACACGTGAATATTCAAAGTAGGCAGTCATGAATATGCAAATACCGCCTCTCCCCCCATGGCTGCCCACTCCGAGCCGGCCCGTAGTGGTGCGGTGGTGAGCCAAGTTGGGCGCCCGCCCTGGGCCGGCTGCGGCAGAACCAAGCTGGGCGCATGCCGCTCCTGCAGCGGCTCAGCTCGCCTCAGCTCTGCACAGCTCAAGCACTGCCTGCCCCGCTCCCCTCAGTTCAGCTCCAAGCGAGGAAGCTTCATGCAGTTGTGCAAGACTTACACACTCTCAGGTTAGACGTCGTGTCCAAGACTTTCTCGGAGTAAACATCTACCCCGAGTATGGAGAGACCAGGTCTACCCACCCAGAGAGACACAGAGACAGCGGTGTGGGCAGCTCCCCTGCACCTATGTCCCCGGTTGAGCGGAAAAGGGGTTTTGCCCGGCGTAGGGTGGCCGTGGGCACCAGGAAGCACCGACATGAACACTGACAGACAGCAGGGCAGTGCCGAAACAGTGCCAGAGGGCTGGGGGGCGGTGTGAGGGTGTGGGGCAAATTTGCGTATTAATGAGCTGCCATTCTACACGGACAGAGGGCTGCATGGATAGGGAGCAAGACCCGTGGCACCGTGGTATAGGAGACCCAACTGTATTAAGAAAACAGTACTTTGCTAATATATTACTTACTTTAAACCTCTTGAGTCAAATTTCCTACACAGGTAAAAGCTGGGTATTTTGGCAGAAGAGCTACATCAATCTTATTGAAGCGGAATAAAATGTTGCACTGTTAAAATAAATATTTTCAATAAATTCAAACCTCAAGAAATTTTATTTGCTGTTCTAATATAGAAAATTGTATACCTAAGAAATTTTGAAATAATTTTTTTTGCAAGGCCTTATTATGTATTTTCAAGGAAAAGAATTACCCGTGAGAGATTCCGGTTTATGTGATCCACCTTAGAGCAATCCTTTTTACTATTATTATTATTGTGACACAGTGTGATGTGATAGGATGGCTTTATGGACAAAATATGGAGTACTTTCAATCCTTAGAAACATTATAGTTATAAATGAATTAAGCAGGTAATAAAAAATAAAGCAAACCAAGAATTTGTATACATACATGGCACGACTTTCTGTAGCTGCCCTAAGTGAAGCCGTATGAAACACGAAGCGAGGAAAGAACACTAAGGCATCTAAGATAGAACCAAGGAGCTATGCTTACCCTTTTCCTTCTCTCAAGGGCAGATTTTTTACAGTTAGTACTTTCATGGTTGCCCTGTAAATTACTTCATTGTGCACAGCTTGACAGATTTGAACAGTCAAATCTTCCAGATGGGTAAAAGAGTCTAACTAGATAAGGTAATTATGGTGTGATAGGATTTATAAGACCATTATTTGTAATCTGAATCATGTTTTGCTGCAGAAAAGAAAGCATTCACTCTAGTGAAGGAATGTATATATGCAGGCCTAACATGCAGAAATGTACACACATCTACATTTAAAAATTACCTACTGGCTCCTTTCTCTTGTATGCTTGTATTTTCAAAATTTATATTCTGATTAGACCCCGTTGCATTTTTAAAGAATTTCGGGGATGATTAAGTCTGGATAATGAGGAGCTCAGGAGTTCTGCCAGTTGTTTCCTTTGTAGTTATTGTGAACTACAAATTATATGTTTAGTGTCATCTTCACGAATGTAACAGTAGCTTCTCCGGCAATTTATAGTGGAAAACAGAAATTTAGATAGTGATTTTGGATGCCACACAGAAATCTAATGTATACAAATTAAAAGCTTGAGCATGCAGTAGAGCAAAGTATTTGGGCAAAGAAATGAAAAGAATAGGATTAATAAGTTCACTAGAACTGGTTCTGCTGTTCAGAGCTGAAGTGTTATGACTGTGTAGTGTTAAACTGATAACATGATTTTTTTCCTGAAACCTGCTACATCTTAAGATTTTCTGCCAATTTTTGTGTTTGCATTTCCTTCTTAGTATGCCCCCCCTCCTTTATTCTAGTTTTCATTTCTCACAGCCTATTTGGATTTTCTGTTTTTCCTGATATGTATTTTGTCTTCAAGACACATTTTTTCCCAAATGTTGCCTAAGTGGTACTATCCTGTTATTATGATGTTGTTATTTTACCAGGCTGACTTCTTTTTCGTTCTTGCTTAAGTAGAATTTAAAATCAATAAAGTAACCTGGCATTTAGGGATCTTCTCCTAGGTCTGCCCAGTAGATGTCTGGGATGTGCAGTAGATGGGATATTTGAGGGGGTGGTAGTTACTTCAAGACTATAAACTGTTTAATCTTTAGCCTGCAGGTTGGAGACAGGATGGCTCAGGCAGTTGATAATGGGATAAAGCTTTTCACCTCTGAATTGCCAACTCTGGGCCAGGTTAGTAGGACAGAATATTTCCACCATCTGGTGTCTGGTCAGGGACCCATATGAGAGAAATCAGTAGCCATCCCTGCTGCTGGTGTACAGCTTTATAATTAACGCCTCTCCAAAAGACACTGTGTGAGAATGATTGCACCACAAACAGCTACAAATGAGCACAAGGACTAAAAGTCACTCTAGAAACCTGATGATCAGGCTCAGCACACTGAAGAGAGGATAGGCAAATTGGACAGCATGAGCTGTCAGGACATGCTGTTTCACTGGAAATATTCAGTTTACAGAAAGCTAGCTTTCTAAAAAGCAAACAACTGATAATTCTTGTCTGAAAATGACAACAGCTTGTAAGAAAAGTGACATGATTTTTCTGTGATGCAAATCTGGCTTTCTAAGTGCAAATATCCACCAATAATACTTCTGGTTGGCATAGAATGGCAATGAACTTAAATATGACATAGTTCAGCTGAAAGAAATCATGTATTCAAATGTGTAAAGTCTTTTCAATCTGAGATAGGTTAGTTGAGTTAATGAACAAAAGATCATGAATCTGTGTGCCAAGCTGGGATTCTTTGTAACACAGCGCTTCTGGACACTGCATCCATTTCCTATTTTAGAAATAAGACCAGACGAAGTTAGAGAATCTGTGAATTGGGTTTGTGTCTGAATTTCTGTAGTTTTCTGAAGCAATACTGTATCTGAACCAAACCCCCCACATTAAATAGCACTGAAGAGGGAAAGAAAAACCCCCATACTGTTACATGTATTAAAAAAATGTCATATTGAAACTTGCTATTTGTTACTATAATATTTTACTTTAATATGGAAATAATAAAGCGATGCTGACAAGTCTAGGCCTTTGCTTAATGTTCCTGAAGAAAACCGGGCTTTTAGGGGTGATCATTTTGAGAGCAACCAAACAACTAGGCCTTAAAGAGATTCAAGAAAATGTATGAAGAATTTAGTATCTGATTCTCTGAGTTGCTAACATTCATCGGTTTTGTTTGAAGTCGAGCATCTCTATGGCAGTTGTAGTTTCAGGCCTGTGATCCATAAGGCAGTAACACCGTGTGCTGTGCCGGAGCAGGATGACCGGGATGGGCGCTGGACGCCCAGCGCCGGGGTTCGCTGCAATCCCGCCGCCGCCCAGGAGGTGGCGCCGCCGCCATGTCGCGCCCCGGCCCCTCACGGGGAGCGCGGTCACTTCCCGAACCCGTTTCCTAAGCCTTGCTGTCTTTGCGTAGCTTTACTGAAAGTGCTATTATCTTGCACTTGTGAGTGGCTGTTTCCTAAAAACCTCCACCCTTTATTCGTTTACGTTTAGAGTTACATTCCAGTGGTTATCTTGTCCGGTTTTTTTNTTAGCCTATTTTACTTTAGCTTGCTTTTGCCTTACCTTTTTTTTTTTTAATTAATTTCTGTAAATTTGTTCAGTAAAAGAAAGATCTAATATTGCTTCTTCTGCACAGTGGATAGAGAAGTGCTAGTATACCACACTTGTAGGATACTTGTAACATGTTCAAGGTTTATACAGTTGACCCTCTTCCACTTCGCGCTCCCCAGACAGCGGCTTCACATCTNCACGTCGAATAATTTTTCTCATACACGATATTCAAGAAACAGTCTGTAGTTTTGTGGTTTGCTTTTTTTTGTTTTCATTCTCACTTTTAACAGCTTAGAAGAGCAGTAGGCTTTGTAATATTCTAATTTATTGTGGCATAAGGTACAGATTTGGATTAATTTTTTGTGTGTGTGGCAAGAAACATTCAGATTTCCATAACAGGCTGTGACCTCATCTATGGTTTTTATACCGGGATTTCACTTTTGTATGGAGTACATTCTGGAATACAAAGATTTCTCACCTCAGATATCTGCTTTCTTTTGTTTTTTTACGTCTTCAATCTCAGAAACATTTAGATATTTTGTAAAAAATCTTTATCTCTGCAGACTCAGTTACTGAATAACAAACAAATACAGTAAAATCATGTTGCCTTCAATTACAACTGTTTTCTGTAACTTTACTGAGTGTAATATTAATTTTTTGTGCTGCCTTCTATGCCTTCATTCTATTTAATTTAATTTATTTATTTCTCAATTTAATCCTTCCATTAAATCCTTTGGTTCAGCCTAATCCTTCAAATCCTATAATTACTCAAACAAAGCATTTTAACCTTGTGGCCCTCCTGGACTCCTGCCTATTGCTTATGACATGCAGGTCTCACTTGACTAATGATGTTTGCTGCTGCATTTTCCTTCCTAGGATATTCAAGGAAAATTTCATGCTCTTGTTTGTAGGAGGACTCGGTGTCACTATGAGCATTGTAAAAATTGTGGTGGCTGCGTTTCACTAATACAACAATTGCTTCTTTTAGTCAGAATTTATAGTCGACCTTGATGGAATCCCAAATAATTAATTCCAATAAAGCATAGATTTATATTATTTTGATTTTGAGTAACGTTAACCAAGTTCTTTGTGTCTTTTCAAAGGTATTTTTTACATGCTATGTAAGGTGTATAACCAGTTTAATTCAGGCATCTAAGAATGACAGCACTTGATGTTACTATGCTTGTTTGCTTGAATATTTTTCTAAATACTTACTAAACACATTGGAGTAATTTCTCTAAAGAAATTCTGAATACATATTAGGATGAGGACACTTGTTTATGTTATTTATCATTTTTCCTGTAAGTTACATTGTTAAAGAACTTTTACTTATTTTTTTTTAAAGAGTAATGAGGAGACCAGTCCCTGACTAAAATTAACCAGTGATTTTGTTAATAGGAATGATATTAAAAAAGATTGTGAAGAACATTTTTATATTATGATATTAAGGGGGAGAGGAAATAAAGGTATGGCAGGAATTTTAGAAAAAGGCTACAAATTTTAATGACGTACAGTACTGAAAGAAAATTACCTCTTGACAATGGTGAAAGCAAATGATAATGTCTTAAGAGATTGGGTTCTGAATATCTTATGTAGTGAAAAAGATATGGTTTTTTTGAGATAATTCTAAATGGAGAAGCCATGAAATCTGCATCTTTATTCTCTGTTCAGTTGTTCTAAAGCTGTCATGCATCATACCTACACATGCTTATACAGAGAGGTACAGAGGTAGCTTGAATCCTCTAAGCTCAAATAGCAGAAGACTCTCCTTATTACTGTTTTCATGATCTGTAAGCAAAGTTCACTAGCCAATTTTTGAGCCACAGCATCTGATCCTCAACTCTGTGGCTTTTATGCGCTGTTAATACGTCACATATTTACCAGATGTACATTGAGTGGTTTTTTCCTAGTGTACACACATTACTTTAAGTCGCCTAAACAAACCATGGAAGCATATATGGAAATAAGATGGGATGACTTTTAGGAACCAGACACTTGCACGTCTTGGCTGGACACAGATTTATGGCATCACCTTTTCCAACACATCTTCAAAAGAGGTTGTACCTGGGAAATAAGAATTCTTTTTATAAGGCACACTAATCTCAGCTGGAAACAATGGAATGCCTGGAACTATTTTCTCAATACAATTTCTTGGGAGACTACTTTTTCTGTGACTGAGTAACTGAGACTAAGCTCTTGAAAATAAAAATGTTTGTAAACAGGGGTTGGTTTTTTTTGTTAGACTAACTGAACAGACTTCTAAATTCCCTTTCCCATCCTATACCAAAAAGGACATAATTGTAGGTGCAAGAAGGAGGAAAAAGCATGATAAGAAATAGGTGGTATGTGAAAATCCATTTCTGAGGAAGAGAGATTGAGAAGACTTGCACTGTACAGCTTATTGAGGAGATACATAAGCTCAGATTTCCTCCCAGTAGAGTCAATGAGAGCAGAGCTGTCTCATGCCAAAGCTTACTAATTAATGAGGAACATTGAGAAAGATGCAATACCCAACATACCCATTAAGAAGGACTTGTATTCCTCAATATACAACGAGAACATTAAAGAAAGTATTAAAATGCAGACGCTGGGGCAAAATGTGTAGGTAGAGATCGTACAGGGGTTTTTTGACCAACCTAAAACTGTTGTAAAAATGGGGATGTTTTGGGACCTGCACAACTTTTATATATGTGAACCAAGAAAACAAATGTCTATATCAGCACAGATTAATCAGCTGAGTTCGCCTCTGCAGGATGTTGCTTAGAAAAACAACACAATATGATGTGATATAACATAAATGAGAACAGTATTTCATTTTAGGACTAAAGTTTAAATGTTACAAATGCTCATAATTTAAGGTATAAGATGTTAATTGGAAGGAATATGACAAAAATGGCACCATTTTAATACTGCTGCCAGATCAATTATTTTCCTCTTTCCTTTAGCATTTGTCACTGCTGAAAAAAATGCCATAGATTTACTAGAAGTAGCCTAGACACTACATTGCTTGACTATTTAAGAGAATTCATGGTGACTGCAATATCTTTGAGCTTGCCATTGCTTGCGTGAAATTATTACAACTTAGAAGAAAAGCTGTAAGTGAATGAAATGAATTTAAGGACCAACCATACTTGTTCACAGGGAGCATTATTGAATCCCTGCAGCCTTTTTAGTAATGATCATAATAGTCATTATACACAATGAGCCCTAGTAGACTACTGGTTATTAGAGCAACACCGTATCATCCTGGTTTCTTCAATTTAGACCTGCTTTTTGATGTTAATCAGGAGTTTTTCATGTTGATCAGGAGTAAGAAGTTCAGAGATATTTATCTTTTCACTAAATATAAGCCACAGTACCTTAACATGAAAATCCTCTGCCTATTCTGCAGCTTAATCTTGCATGAATCCTAGCTCTGTCTTCATAGCTCTTTCATGTTGGTTAGATACTATCTTCTTACTATCTTTGTTGAAGCCTCTCAAGGAAAAGTAAAAAAAAAAAAAATAAAGGTAATTGTTCAGGGAGTTTTGAATTGATGTGTTTTTAAACTTTTAAATGTTTCCTGCCAGTGTAGGCTACAACAGGAACATATTACCACTTTTTGTAAATGGTAAGGAGGTAGTAAGTTCTATTTTTTAATTTAAAATCTGGGTTCATTTTTATCCTTTTTGTGTCTGTTTACTCTTCCGTCGGTGCATTTTACAATATTTCCCTTTTTGGCTACAGTTTTTCCAACTTGGATTTAAAAATGTATAGAAAACTTTCTGGCTGAGCGTATTTCTTTAAGAAAGGGAAATAAGTCTTTAAGAGATCTGATTTATTACGTTCACATTGTGGGCTGCATATTCTGTTCTTTACATGCTTCACTTCCAGGAGATACGGATTTGGAAGATGTGGAACATTATTCTTCTTTCTATGTGTTTTATTATATTTTTATTTTATTTTGGGGGTTTTTTTCTGTGTACTTGCTCCTGTGTATCTGTCATGCAGATTGTCTCAGCAAAAAGGGGTTGGAGAGCTACTAAGTTCCTAAGAGCCTGTGTGGGAGCCTCCAGACATTTTCTGCATGAGGCGGCAGTGTGCCAAGGTGGCTAAGAAAGCCAATGGCATCCTGGTCTGTATCAGGAACAGTGTGGTCAGTCGGACCAGGGAAGTTATCATTCCCCTGTACCCGGCGCTGGTCCGACCACATCTTGAGTACTGTGTGCAGTTCTGGGCTCCCCAGTTTAAGAAGGATGTTGACCTGCTTGAGAGGGTCCAGAGATGGGCGACAAGGATGGTGAAAGGACTGGAGGACAAGCCCTATGGGGAGTGGCTACGGGAACTGGGGTTGTTCAGCCTGGAGAAGAGGAGGCTCAGAGGTGACCTCATTGCTGTTTACAACTACCTGCGGGGAGGTTGCAGCCAGGTGGGTGTGGATCTCTTCTCTCAGGCTAATGACACCAGAATGAGCTTGAAAAAAAGAGTATATAGTTAAAGGCCATATTTTAATGAAGTCAGAAACAATGATAATTTAAGCAGTTTCTAATTTTGAAGTGATTGATTTTATCTATCAGAGTCATCTTCAGCTAGATTGGGTTGCTCAGAGCCCCTTCCAACTTGATCTTATATGATTCCAGGCCCATCTGGACCTCCGCTCTGGGCCACCTCTCACCACCCTCATTGTAAAATATTTCTCCCTCATACCTTGTCTAAATCTGCCCTCTTTTAGTTTAAAACCATTATCCCCTTGTCCTATCTCAAGAGGTGCTGCTAAAAAGTCTGTCCCCATCTTTCTTGCAGGTGTCCTTTATGTACTTGAAACCTGCAATACGGTCTCCCACCAGCCTTCTCCAGGCTGAACAACCCAAATTCTCTCAGTTTGTTTTCATAGGAGAAGTACCTCAGCCCTCTGATTGTCTTGATGACCCTACTTGGGACTTGCTGCAGCAGGTCCTCGTCTTTCTTGTTCTGAGGCAGAGCTGGAGGCAGTGCTCCAGATGGGGTCTCATGAGAGTGAAGGGAAAGAGTCATCTTCCTTATCATACTGGCCAGGGTTTTTTTATGCAGCCCATTATTCCCCCAGTAGTTAACTTCCCACTATCTTTCAGTAAGCAGGGCATCCTGGGGAAGAATCACAGAATCACAGAATATTCTGATTTGGAAGGGACCCACAAGGATCACCTCCCTTTTGAGTGATAGGAGGAATAAGCATGCCTAACAATTGTTAGAGATGAAAGATTGTGCAGACAATGTAAAATACTGCAAGGCAACAGCCTCTTAGGTCCACTGGTTTTTCATTTTCTTTATGATTTGTTGGTTGGAGAATTCCCAGGACTCCTGAAATGCTTATGGTCATTTTGGTATTGTTTTATAGATTACCTGTCCAACCTATATAACAGGTACCTCTTTGAAGGACAGTAGACTGTGTAAAAGTATTGTCGGAAGTAAATTGAGACTTAAAAAAAATATAAAGGCTATTAAATTGATTCATAATATTGTCCAAGTGAACTCATTTTTGTTCCAAATAGTTTTATATAAAGCTTAACACAAAACTGTTTGAAGAGGAGCTAATATCGTATACTCCAGAAAAATGTAAGGATCAACATGGAGGTTTTCAGATAACAGTCAGTGGAGCAATATTTATACAATCTGCCTGTTTCCTGCTTAAAAAGACCATGATTTTTCTTCCCCAATTCCTGATACATATACAATATGGTTTACTGAATAGAGAGATGTGGTTTTGTTATTTAGGGTTTTTATATATTTTATGTTGTAAAATCAACAATCAACTTTCTGATAGAAGAATTTAATATTTAATTTAAGGATTTCTAGCTCTTCCCTTTCTCTCTTCTGTCTGCTTTGCTTCTTTGTTGTTTCTTTTGTGCTGACTTCTTCTAACTTGTCTTGGAAATTAACAGCTCTTTCAAGGTGGGTTATTGTCTTTTATTATCTATTCAAGGTGGGTTTGGCCAAGTGATTCCACTTTGTCCCCACTCTCTTATAACTTGATATAACCCTTATAACTTGATAAGGTGTTTCTGCATAGTAGAAGAATGCAGCTCTGTGACAGAATGAGGTCCCCACATTTAATTTTTTTAAAAAATTCTGTATTTTTTTTTGTTTTTAAGTCTTCAAAATCCTAAGAAATATTTCTTTGCAAAACAGAAATCAAAGCAAAGATAAAGTCTTCTTTGAGGACATGTGCTTTGGAAATGAAGTCATAAACAATGTTGTTAAATTTGGCTGTTTTAATGCATTAATGGGATTTCATTTGGATTCCACGTGGCCAAAACCGTTGTGTTTTAATAACAATGGAAGTTGATTATAGGTTTGTTTTGTCTATCAAGTAGCTGGCAGTTTTGTAGTTCAAATAAAATCTAGTGTCTTGCCTTGGAAACTTTGAACGCCACTTTTAAGGCTAAAATTGTAGAAAACCCTCTTAAATAGTCTTTGATGTGATTTTGCAAGCAGTGACAGGTCAAAGTGACAAAAGGGGACTCTCTTTGGAGAAGTTAACAAGTCTTTTCCCATTCTGTTCTCATTTGCAATCTGCCTGTAATTCTAGGAATCTTACCTGTCCAGCTATTGCTTTTTTCTGTAAAACTGCTCCCATGGCTATAATCAGCATGGGGTTTATAAATCCCTTTTGTAATGAAATTTCTCAAAATTGATATTCCACACAAGTTTTACAGGTAATATTTGTATTTCTACTCATTAAATACATCTTAGTGAAAATAGGAGGCTGTGATAACTGTCCATTCATACTTTCCACTACAATTTAAATTTCCCTAATTTGTACATACATGTAAGTCCAGATACACTGAGAAATAAAGGTACAATTTTACAGCTCCTGAGTACATTGCATTTCAGTTTTCACAAAGGTCAGGACTGTTTTCTTTTTCTGTTTTCTTATTGTGTAGTACAGCAAAACAAGAGCACCTTTATCATCAGAGGTTGCACACAGACCTAGATCAGTATTTTCATTCATGTGAAACAACTTTCATTGTGGGCCTGATAGGGTCATTTAGTTAAGTCTTCATTTATGTGGAAATTTTTGGGTTAATACAAAAACCACTGATAAAGATGCTGTGAATTCCTTTGTCTGTGTTTTGATAGATGATTTTAACGTGACAGGATATTGTTCTTTAAAAATCCTTGTTACTCTGCCCCTTTTGTGACCTTCAAAGAAAATCAAAAGCTTCTTCTTTGCTGGTTCTGCCCTCTAACATAAAGTACAAATATTGTTTCCTAGAATATTTGCTACAGTACACAGGATTTACCTTTCTAATAGCTTGTTTCATGGAGAGTACTTACGGGAAGGAACATGTCTTCCTTCTGTTTGATTTTCCATTCCTGAAGCAAAGATTTTAACTTCTATCTACTTTACCGAATTTTCAGACAAGTAGTGTGGTTCATTCTTTGTCCCCTTAACCTCATTTTTTTCAAGTCAAGTCATCTTGTTTCAGCTCAGTTTCAGCACTGAGGCTGAAGAACAGATTAAATCCTTTGTGGTGTATGTATATCTTTTCTAATACATACTGAACTTTGTGTTTATATATTGTGTGCATGATTCTCCAACTGATTTGATAACTAACTGAAATGTATGGTAGTTTTTAAAGGGAAGAGAAAAGCAACTTTTTTTATTAAACTCAGAAAGGATGTAGTCTTTATATAAACAATTATAATAGATACCAAAACATAATTTGAGCAGAATTATACTTCACAATTAATTTTTTAATTATTTTCAAGAACAAAGTGCTTCTTTTATTCTTCTGCCTTTGAAATTGTAACTAAAACTGTCCCACTCAT
Source organism: Pitta sordida (assembly GCA_013390025.1). Classification (NCBI taxonomy): domain Eukaryota; kingdom Metazoa; phylum Chordata; class Aves; order Passeriformes; family Pittidae; genus Pitta; species Pitta sordida. The sequence continues at coordinate 25,108 of WEKX01008712.1, forward strand.
GGTTAGTACAGGAAACATCCTGTACTAACCCGAAAATGGTGTCTTTACAGATTATGTTTTCATATAGGAGCCTTTCATAAAACCTCTCCATATTTAGTATGTGTATAAGGAGAAACTCAAGGTGAAAAGACTCCTTAACATTTTCCGAAATGCTACATATATTTTTTCTAACTCTAGAAAGTATTCTATTTTAGAAATTCCTGAGAGATAAATATGGCAATGATCTTACTTTAGTTTTATAACACCTCCTCTTTGAACAATTGTGAAGAAAACCAGATGCTGTTCTCTAGGTTATCAGCATGAAACAGAATTCCAAGAACTTGTATATCTTTTCATTCTTGTAGGGACCATGATTTATTAATCTATATTCAAAGAAATTGCATACATCATGCTGACATTCCAATGTACTGAAACTTTTCAGACAGTACCAAAACCTTTTTTATGAGCACACAGTTCTCTTTTTGTACAGAACGATGACTCATTTTAGCCTACTGCAATTGTAAACAAGAAGAAATTGTTCTAAGAGCACACATGCCTTCCTGCTACTGTTCATTTTAACTTTTAGGACAGGGTGGAGCAGCCACAGAATTTTCACTGTCAGATCTTTTCAGTTGCTGGAATTAAAATTTACACTGGTGAAGTTAACTAACTTTTACAAAACTATTATCCAAGTACTTTTTGTTCTAAATATTTTGTTCATCTTGTGCCTTCCTTTTGTTTAAAGAAATCAAGACTGACCTTATGAAGGAAAGCATGTCTGAGTTTGCTCTAAGTGATTTAAGTAATAATAAATGTAGCGTTATTTCCATACTGGAAATATCTTGATAACTTGCCTTTCATGTTTTTATTTGGTAATAAAAAAAATTAAATTAGAGGCCATATTCAGTAACATACAACATAAAACTGAGGATTTTAGACACTTTAACACTGGATTAACACCTTCAGAATCCAGTTTTTATTGCTATACAACCTCAAGAGTAGGTTTGAAATGAAAGATTTGTAAAGCTTGACTGTTAAGAATGAACCTAGGCCACTATCTAAACTGAGGTCAGAGGCAATCTCAAATCCCATTCTTCAGATTGTTGCCTCCAGTCTACAGGGATACACCCACTTCCACAGGATCTGCAGCACTAAATTCCCTCTTGGAGTCAGTTGCTAGTGTCCTTTTTTTCCTCAGAGCACGCGTTAGGCTTATTCTTTCTTTTGTGAATAAAAAGTGGTAGTTCAAGCATATTCTGAATTTAATTCTCACCTGTTCTTGAAGCTGCTCACACTAACATCCAGCAGGATGAGTCTGGAACAGTATATGAGAGATTTCTGCCTGGCCACTTGCTACTTTTCTTGAAGAAGCTGTGCAAAAAGTTCTGAGAGGTTAGTCAGGGGCATCCAGCTGAGAAATGGGTGTTTGCTGAATTCCTGATTCAAATCATACTTTCACTTGTAGCTTGAAAGAGGACACAGAAGCAGACAAGATTGAGAGTATCACATATGTATTGCAATTTATTGCTATTTGCATACCCAGCATTAGTCACACAAGACTTTGTAGAAACACAAAAAAATTAGAATGAAATTATGAGACAGAGTTGCTCCAGAAATTTCGTGCAGCAGCAATGTTTGAGTATACTTGACTGGATCCAGTGCATTGGGTTTTAGGATTTTCTGTGGTGCAGATACCATTCTGAAAGAGGAGGCAGAGCCATAATAAGACAAATGAGTGTGACAAAATATTTTTTTTCTCCTCTAAAAAAGTCTTGAAAAATATATAGAGATTGCATTTGACATTGTCTTTATCAGAAAACTCCATTCTGAAAATCATTAGAGATGCATTGTCCAAGAAAAAGTCCTGCTGCAAAACCAGTACTTGTTGTCAGGATCCATATCTGTTGTGATGATCCAGTCTCTGCCCAGATGCAGTGGGATGAAGGGGACTCTTTCCTTTAGGTTTTAGTGAGAATAACAACACAATGTTAGCCAAGACTTTGGTTTGTGATAAACAACTGAGAGTTTTTTCATACTTTAGGTAAATCAAGTTGAGAACTTAGTCATTCTCCACATAAGGCAAGAGCAAGATACCCACTGCACTCATATGTGCAGAATTAAGCCTAGGGGGAAGTAACAGCTGGCTCACGGAATCCTAGGATTGCTCTGTGTAAGGATCTAAGTAGTGGTTGGCAAATAGTAAATAATTTAATATATATCTTACTGCACGCCTTGTTTTCACTGTAGCTGATTTATCCATAACCAATGACATTATCATGTATTCCAGTATCTGCCCACCTGAAAGTCCAGATAAGTGATCATTCATTTCAGGAGCAGCTGTTTTTCAGTATAGTTATTTTTCATGGTGTGTTCCTAATCTTGACATATTTGTTTCCTTCTCATTTTTTTAAGAACTGAGGACAGGTTATGTAACTACCTGATTTTTCGTAGCTTCCTATCTTCTTCTGGAGTAAATCTTAGATTATTTAATTTACAGCTCAAAGCACCCAAATTCATATTCAAAGGACACTGTCAAGCAGTGTGAAGAAAACTGTTTTAGTTCTCTAAATACTTTTGTTTCAGCATTTCCCACTGTGATAATGAAATACACAAACCTAAATATTTTCAAGTAGTTTGTTTTGAGTTTTGTACAACTCAGGGAAAACATTTCTGAGTTTGATAAACACTACTATAATATTAGATATTTGATAGGCTGAGGTTTTTTTCCTCAAGGAATCTAGACTAAATCTCACCACTCAGAATAATCATAAATTTAGAAAACATTGCTTATTTGAATATGGAAGAAAACTACATATAAACCAAATGTTACAAAATGTGAAAATCTAAGTAGTTACATTTTGGATTTTTAAATTATTGTTTTGGTTGCTTCTGGTCTACAAGCAGCAATACTAAACAAATAGTACTCTGTTGAAACATGACATTTTTTATGGTATCATGTGAGTTGGAAAAGACTTCAAGAGGTCATCTAGTCCCATCCCCTGCTCAAAACCTGTCTAGAGTCACAGGTTCACAGGTTATTCTGAGTTGGAAGGGACCCACAGGATCATCTAGTCCAACTCCCAAGCGAACGCCCACCCAGGGATCAGGGCCACAAGCGTGGAACCACGGGCACCACGCTCCGTCCATCCAAGCCTCCCACCATCTAGACCATGTCATTGAGCTCCTCATCGAGTCTTCTCTTAAACATCTCCAGGGATGGCGACTCCACCACTCCCCTGGGCAGACCATTCCAATGAGAGATCACTCTCTCTGGGAAAAAACCTCTTCCTAATATTCAGTCTAAACCTCCCCTGGCAGAGCTTCAGGCCATGTCCTCTTGTTCTGGTGTCTCAGTCGGCCTGAGAGAAGAGATCCACACCCACCTGGCTGCAACCTCCCCTCAGGTAGTTGTAAACAGCAATGAGGTCACCACTGAACCAGTGTGTTCAGCTCTCTACTTGTCCATAGCATTCATAAAGAATGAAAAAGAGCTATTTTCTGTTGTCATCTGACCAATGTTGGTGATCTGGAAAAAAAGGTGTCAAAGAAAAAAAATCAATGATCATATTTAAATACTGGTTTTTGATTTTATTTGCAACACAGGCCCCACAGTATTAATAAATATTCATTCAAGTGAAGTTTTACATTGGCTGATAGTCAAAATGCAGGATTAACTCTGCTTGCTCAGCAGATCTCAGGAGAATTAGTTTTATCATGTAGTAATTGAATAACATATAATTTTTTCATAGACTGAGGAAAGTTTATTTTTAGCACTTTTATTAGATATAAAAATGATTTCTTAACTCCTACACGTAATAATTTGTTAGTTAATGGTTATTTCAGCAATTTTTTTGCTAATTGCAATGTCCGGTCAAAAAGCACCTCCTAAGGAAAGGACATTCACATGAGTTTTTTTCTGTGGACTTTACAAAGTGTGAGAGAGGAGTTGTGGGCAAGGATAAAGGGAGCAGCTGCTTTCTGCAAAGACTTTCAATGCAGTTGTGGGACAGGGTTCTGGTTCCAGCTCTTGCTTGGTACTGGGGAAGAGCTGGAAGAGTCCCCAAAAATAATGCATACCATCACACTGCAGGGTACTGTATTTCAGGTGCTGTCCCTATTGGCTGTTTTGTGAGAGGATACTTGTTAGCAAATGCAAAGCTGAGATTCTAATGCACAAAGCCCGTTTTTGTGAATATATAGGAGGGGGGGGTTAGGTTATTGGTTTTTTTTTTTTAATTTTTAAGGTCAGTTGAAGAATGGATCACTAGCTGGACTCTTTACAAAATAGATCTAGACATCTGATACTAAATGTGTATTTTTTAACAGTACTGTTTCCTTTGGGGAGATTCTGATGTGAGGTATTGGACTGATGAGAATTGTGATGGCTCCACATGTGGAGAGGATGGTGAATCCTTCATGTTTTCACACTTCATATTTTTAGAGTCTTTCATCTTGAGCCAAAATCTGAAAGTTCTTGTTACATCTCTCTTAAAAATCCTGGGAGGAGAGGTGGGCATAATTCCAGCATCCCTTCTAATCATGCCTCAATGTAATCTCTAGTAACATCAAAGCAGATGATGGATGATGACAGGGGAAAAAAAAAAGAGTCAGCTAAAGTTCAGTCTCTGAGCAAGCTGGATTTGCCTTTAGATTTGTGTGTGAGAAGGAAGGGGTTGTTGGTGTCAAACTAGTCACATTGAAAATTGGCTTTGCCAAAAATCAGGTCTGTATATGTCTAGATAATGAACTTTCCAATAACTATTTGTGTCCATTAATATGAGGGGACACAGTTCATGTAGGAATTCAAGCTAGTGATTTTTAGCCTTTAAATATCAGACACCTGAGTTTCATTTCTAGAAGCAATGTCAAACTTGTTGTATGGCATTTTTAGACAAATTTGCAGCAGCCAAATCTCTTGTATTGCATCTCTGGGACACAAGCGTGGACTATATATTGCATTGATTTGCAGAACAGGAAAGGAACTAATGCCACATGTCACTTGGACAAACACTTTGAAAATCAATGGCAAAACATTTACTATGTCCAATTAGGGGAGGCAGGAGAGGGCATTATCCCTTGCCTAATAGCAGTAAGCATTAATTGAAGTCCCTCTCAAGAAACAGCCAATGGATGCTGAGACCATAAGAACACAGACTTCTCCCTGAGTCTCTTCTATTCACTTTAACTCCTGGTGAATTATTTACATAAATTCTGCTTGGTTTTGCAGAAGACTTGTAACAAAATTATTACTTCTAATAATTCAACTCCTGCCAAGTATTTTCTGCTGATCATGTCTTGATTTCCCTTGCTTTCTTGGAAGGAACATATCTATTAGAACATCATAAGTGATTTTCTTGTAGATCATAGCCCTAGAAAGTGCTTTCTAGCTGGGACTCCTGTCTATCTCCTTATTTTGTCAGACAGTCTTTTTTCCCGGAGGTGTCCTGATCAATACCACAGCTAATGTTCCTGGATATCTAGTTTGTTAAAAGTTACAGTTGGCCCTCTTGCACTTCATGCCCCCCATATTGTGGCTTCAGATCTTAGCGGCATGATTTTTTAGTGATGTAGGAGACCCATGTCACAACTGCACATGCGTGACCTGCTGCGGTGGCGGGGGTGGTGGTGGCTGGGGCCGTGGCATTGGCCGGGGCGGTGGAATGGGCAGCAGTGGTGGCTCGGGCAGCAGCGGGGGCAATACGGTCGGTGGCGGGGGTGGCAGCCGCATCGGCCATGGGGGCAGCCTGGGCAGTGGCCTCAGCGTGGCCGCCATTCAATGCGGAAGTTGGGCTGCGTGGGTCCCAAATAAGACCGTAGGTCCATGTTATAGGAGACACGACTGTATTTACTGGAGGAAAGGGCTCAGGTCCAAAAGAAAAGTATGTGGGGTGTCTTACTGTTGTGTTTTCTTCCCACTGTGATAGTTGCCAAATTCTAATCCTCCTAATGATAGCCATAGTTGTGAAACTTCCAGGATCAGCTATTACAATATTTCTTAAGAAAGTTTTCTCTATTTGTGGTTTAGTCTCATCTCTAAGCTTGAATTATCCTGAAAATTGCAGATTGATTCTTAGGATAGCAAAATATTGCGTTGTAAATTCCTCATTCATCAACTATACTATATAAAACATTTATCAATTATATGGAAGCATAATATTGACATTTTTGTTTTGTTTTATAAGAATTTTATAGCTTGCTGATTATGTTACCTATTCAAAAGTGATAAGACTACTTGATCTTAACACTGATCTTTTTGCAATTATGGACCTCATTGGTCAAAAGTAGATGGAAAACAGAAGTATGCAATTTTAAAGGCACTTCAAAACTAGTGAAGTTGCTACAACTTTGTAAAAATTTTGCAATACAGTCGAGTCTCCTGTATCACAGACCTGCAGTCTTAATTGGGTTCTGCGAAGCCCTACTTCCATGTTGAGTGGCAGCTCATTAATATACAAATTTACCCTGCACCCTCAGACGGCTCCCTGGTGCTGTTTCAGCACTTTGTTGCTGTGTATCGGTTGTCTTGGTGGCCATGCCAGGGTGGTGGCGAAGCGGCAGAGCCCCAGCCATGCCCAGGGTAGGGTGGGGAAGTGGTGGAGCCACCGCAGCCATGGCCGGAATGGAACGAGCGGCTGAGCCACCGCAGCTGGAATGAGATGAGTGTCTGAGATGCCAACGCCACCACCCCCGCAGCCAGAATAGGAAGAGGTGAGCAGCCGAGTTGCCACCGCTGCTGCAGCTGGGATTGGACAAGGTGAGCAGCCAAGCCACCGCTGTGGCTGTGCAGGTTGATTTGCATATTCATGCTGCCTAATAAAATATTCATGTGTGCCAGGTCGCGCATGCGCAGTTGTGAAAAGGTGCCTCCTTTAACACTGAAAACTCATGCCTCTAAGATGTAAAGCCGCAATATGCGGGGCGCAAAGTGGAAGAGGGCCGACTGTAGTAAGGTGTATTTCCTGCCTCTCTGGGGAGACCAGGAAGGAATGCAGTAACTCCAGCTCCTTGAAGTAACACAGTGATAGGAAATCACCATGTTGTTTCAGGAAAATCTCCATTTTTTACCCGTTTTCATCTTTACTGGACTTTTAATATATTTTAATGCTTCTCTAATTTTTTGCAGTAAAAAGTGAAAATAAGATTAGAGCAGCACTGATAGGTTATGGGACCGGATGGAATCCACCCGAGGGTCATGAAAGAACTAGCAGATGAACTCGCCAAGCCACTTTCCATAATTTACCAACAGTCCTGGCTTACTGGTGTTGTGCCAGAAGACTGGAAATTGGCCAATGTGACACCCATCCACAAGAAGGGCAGGAAAGATGATCCTAACAACTACAGACCAGTCAGCCTGACCTCAGTCCCATGCAAAGTCATGGNGACACCAGAACGAGAGGGCACGGCCTCAAGCTACGCCAGGGGAGGTTCAATCTTAACATTAGGAAGCGGTTTTTCACAGAGAGAGTAATCGCGTATTGGAATGGGCTGCCCAGGGAGGTGGTGGAGTCACCATCCCTGGAGGTGTTTAAGAGAAGACTGGACGAGGAGCTTAGTGACATGGTCTAGCAGGGAGGTGTAGGGCTGGATGACGTTGGGCCCCTTCCGGCTCGGAGTGGCCTGCTAGACTGTGAGGGATCTAGGTTGGTGTTATGCTCTGCGATGTGCTCTCGGTCTCCTCACGGGTGCTAGATGGTGAGTTGGACTAGATGATCCTTGTGGGTCCCTTCCAACTCATAATATTCTGTGTGTGTGTGTCTGTGTGTGTGTGTTATATAAACAAAGGTTTCGCTATAACATTACATCTGTGCCACTGTACATGGTGAATTTTAATACCTTTTCTTGATGCTATTTAAAGAAATTAAAAATACACAAAATAAACTAATATACAGAGCAAGGGCATTTGATTCCCAAGAAAGTACTAGTAGAATTCTATTTCTATAATACTTAGGAAAGCTCAGGATTTGAATTGGGTCTTTAAATAGCAGACATTCTCATTACAGTATGTGATATATACTGAAAGCAAAATTAGAATGGCATTACATCCTTTAATAGCATTTGCTTGCCCTTTGGCGTTATGATATGCCCTTTATATTACAATCATTCATGTTCTGAATCTCGTGGTCATTAATCACCCAGTGTGTGATGGAAAAAACCATACTTGTCTCCAAGCTCAGTACTCAGAAATAATATATGGCGGTGGTCAAACCTCCACCCAGTGATAGGAGAAGCAGTATCAAAAAGAGTAGATTTAGACTAGGTATAAGGTAGAAGTTTTTTACAATGAGAGTGGTAAGACACTAGAACAGGTTGCCCTGAGATGTGGTACATGCCCCATCCCTGAAAACATTCATTATCAGCTTGGACAGAACTCTGAGCAACCTGATGTAATTGAACATATCCCTGCTTGTTGCATGGGAAGTTGAGCTATATGGCCTTTAAAGGTCTCTTGCAGCTCATACTATTCTCTGACTCTGTGGTTTCCTATTGAAGTTCTTCAATGGAGCAATAATAAAGTCCAAAATATCATTCCCAAGTGGATTGTTGATGAAAAAATCTTTTCTGTATTCAGTTCGTTATGGCTATAAAATCCTGCACAGATACAGTGAATCCCCACTGCATCGCGATGTCTCCTTTATGACCCCGCCCATTTGCGAAGCAATTTTTTTGCAGTCCAGCTTCNTGGTCCGAGGGGAGAGGCAAAAAATTGTCTGGAGTGCTCCGGATTGCCGGTGGAGCAATGGGTGTGGCCTGCATGCATATTAACAACCTGCACTTCTTTTGAGTTTGGCTTTCTGCGAGACCCCTGGCCTGTCCCCTTCCTCGCGAACGAGGGGGTATAACTGTAATACGAAACTGAGAGTAATGGCAATTTACACTTCAGCAAACGAAATGGATAACATTTTTGAATTCTAACTTACCTAGATAGTCAGAACTAAAAGCCTAATTTAATTTTAAAAAAATAGGGTTTTGACCCTCTCTAAACTGTGTCTTGTTCCATAAAACATTTAATGAATATCAACCTTCTCTGCCAGCAGACAAAATAATCTTTTCTTCTTAGCAATAGATTAAAGGAAGCTATATAATTACTAAGGAAATCAACTGTACTTGATCCACAATTCCTATCATCTGCTAACAACATAGACTAATTAGAATTTTGGAAATAACTGACCAAGGATAGATTCATATGGAATTATAAGAATTTTTCACACTGTAGAGAGAGAAGTCAACATCTGACCTCTTGATTACAGCCTCAAAGAATTAATTTCCTGTGTTCCCAAGCTTGTAAAAGGAGAGTTGAAAATCCAGGCTATATACATAGTTGTTACCTTGGCTGGGGATAGTATCAGTATCAGTAGTCACTTGAAAAAATATGCCAAGTAGACAACCTCATAAAAGAGATATAATGCCAACCCCACTATTCATTAAAAATCTAAATTGTGGATTAAAACTGATAGAGATACTTCTTGTAGTGTGTAATTTTATTATATCAAAATCTATTTATTTTAACTATATAAATTTATTATTTAATACCAACTCATGTGAAATGCAGTTTGAGGTAAACATTGAAATTAAAGAAAGCCAGCAAGAGGACTGAAACTAAGAATGGACAGAATAAGACATGCATTAGTAGATTATCATATCCCTCACTCAGCTAAGGAGGAAGAAATGAAAAAGATTTCTAAGGAAAATATTGATAAATCTTACTCACTCTGACTCACTGTAAAAATTCAAGGTCCTTTTGAGGTTTGACACCATTTTTGAGTGTGAACTCACTTGCATGTCCCAGAATTGCCTTTTGTAGGTGGAAATTGTTATTAAGTAATCCTTTCACAACTTCTATATACTTCTATATGGGGAATAGAAAAAACCCATTTCTTTACTACTCTATATTTGTTACTCTGGGAATATGATTAACTTCTAATACTATGAGTTTATTTCCTATAATAATTAAATGCTGTAAAATAATCCTGATATTCCAGCACTGTTAGACCTCAATACTAAATAGTGTCATTCTTTATTGTAAAAAATGTAAATGGTCCTTTTCTAAAGAAAGCAGGACTTATTAACTTCTATTTCAGTGCTTTTTAACAATGATGCTGTGAATTCAAAAATCTTTGAGATTTGGAGGAGATGGTGCAAAACACAAGGAAATGGTGTGAAAGGTTGGAAGTTCCTTATTACAATTCACAGGCCTAGTTTAAACATATACACTCTCTTTTTCCTACTTGTTCTATTCAAATCAATGAGGAAAAAAGGTTCAGCTCCTGGACAGCTGGACTTATGCCTCATCAGATATAATTTGTACACTACGATATTTTAGTTTCTTTGCTCCTTCACATACAATTCAATGATCATACCCACTTGTTCCAATCACTGAATCAGAATATTCTGAGTTGGAAGGGACCCCCAAGGATCATCAAATCCAACTCTTAAACACCACCACTTCCTCCCTGGTGGGAATCAAACTCCTGGTCTCCAGCATGACAGACAGGGACAATCACCACTGGACTAAAGTGAAGTGTTCTTATGGATTTTCTAGGACATAGAATAATCTTATTCTTCCTCATGTCTGAACATGATGGGCAGATTCCAATAGAATGAAATTTAATAAGTCTAAATGTCGGATTCTGCATTTTGGTCATAATAACCCCAAGCAGAACTATAGGCTGGGAACAGAATGCTTGGAGAGTGGTGAGGTGGAAAGAGATTTGGGGGTATTAGTGGACAGCAAACTCAACATGAGCCAGCAGTGTGCCCAGGCAGCCAAAAGGGCCAATGGCATCCTGGCCTGCATCAAGCATGGAGTGGCTAGTAGGTCAAGAGAGGTTATCCTTCCACTGTACTCAGCACTGGTTAGACCACACCTCAAGTATTGCGTTCAGTTCTGGGCCCCTCAGTTCAAGAAAGATGTCGAGGTGCTGGAACAAGTTCAGAGAAGGGCAACTAAGATGGTAAAGGGGCTTGAAGATAAGCCCTACGAGGAGAGGTTGAAGGACCTGGGTCTGTTTAGCCTAGAAAAGAGGACGCTCAGGAGTGACCTTATTGCTGTCTATAACTATCTAAAAGGAAGTTGTAGCAGGCAGGTGTTGGTCTTTTCTCCTTGATCTCTGGGGACAGGATGAGAGGTCATAGTCTTAAGCTTCAGCAGGGAAAGTTTAGACTTGATATCAGGAAAAGGTTTTTTACTGAAAGAGTGATCCGGATGTGGAATGGGTTGCCTGCAGAGGTGGTTGAGTCGCCAACCTTGAACGTGTTCAAGGGGAGGCTGGACGAGGTGCTGAGTGATATGATCTAGATGTAGATGATAGGTTAGTCGGATTATAGGTTGGACTAGATGATCTTCAAGGTCCTTTCCAGCCTTATCTATACTGTGATACTGTGATATGATGCTTGATAAGACAGCATGCTTGAGGATATGGATTTATAAAGGAAATTTTTTTTTACATGGTAGACAGTTGAAGCAAAACAAACTCGTAGCCAAATTTTAATGCTGTGAGGGTGCTTTGAGTATGAAAGCAAGTCTGTGGCTTTCACTCCATATATTTAGCTGTTGGGCATCTCTCCAGCCATTTAATTCGTGAAGTGGCCTTCCGTCTGCTTCAGGTGAGGTGCTCTAATGCCTTGGTTGGCACAGGATGTGTGCAGTCCCAACCAAAAACTTCCATTTGTCTGACATTTAATAGCAATTGAAACATCTCCAATTAAACTAGCTTCTGTATATTCCTCTTACCTCAGTGCTGTGTTATTGAATAAACTAAAATGATGACATCACTTGATGAGTTAAAGATAGTCAACACCAAATTCAGGAAATACTCAGACTATTGGAGGATCAGGCACCTAATTAAAAACTTAAGTGCAGTGTTCTGATTATTTTCTTCTGCTGATCTCCCATTTCAGTGGTAAATTTTTTCCTCAGTAATCCACTTCTATGACTCCAAATATTCTCCAAGGAAAAATAAGGCTATTGCAGAATGTATGTCTCGGTTCCATGGTTGAATTTCACATACAACTGATATTATAAAGTTGTGACAGAAGCAGTGTCTGTCTTGTAAAATACTATTGCTATCTCTCTCTATTAGGATGAATAGATTAAAAACTCATTTTTATGCTAGCCTGTAGAGTAATGGATCTGACAGTCTAGAGACCAATGAACAGCATTTTGGGAATGATTGCACAGAAAACAATGGTTTTGATGGTTAGGCAAAATATTTTTAATTAAAATTCTGGATAAAATAATTATCAAATCTATGGTACCTTTACAAGGCACTTTATGAGAAGCATATGCGACTGACACAATTTGATTTTTAATTTTACCCCTCGAATACCTACCCCAGAAGTTAGAAATACTGTATAACAAAATAATATAAATGTTAACATAGGTAACTAATGCATTATAATTTTGATGTAGAAAGATAGAGAGCTGGTCACCTTTCACTAAAATATTTTCAATTTCTCAAGCAACAGGATTGTGACTTTTCTTTTGGCTACCTGCAGAACTGTACTGGCCCTATCTCTTGCAGACTGTGGTTTCTGGCATGACTCTGGCATGGTAGTCTATACACTGAGGAGAGGAACAACCAAAGCCTCTGTTCATTCTTCATACTGTCCTGCTCCCATTTACTGACTGCACATAGTTCTATCTAAAAGTGGGTGATATGACTGTGACCTGTTGTACTGTCTACAGAAGTGAAGAAGAAAGAGGCTTGTCATGGAATGCCATATTTGCCTCTATAAACCTAGCATTTACATACCTTTTAAGGCTTAATTAAGGCCACGAAATCGCTAGGAATCACTGTAGGAAACTTCAAACATGAACAGTCTATGCATCTTTATGACTGTAATCTGATACTTCTTAAACACCACCAAATTAATTTTTATATCCTTTTTCAGTGTTCCCCATTTTTATGTATACATATGTATTTATTTTCACACAGAATCACAGAATATTCGAAGTTGGAAGGGACCCACAAGGATCACAGAGTCCAACTCTTAAGTGGCACCACTGCCTCCCTGGCGGGAATCGAACCCCCAGTCTCCCGCGTGAGAGGTGGGAGCACTCACCACTGTACTAGAGTGGATTTCTTCAAGAGCTTGTGTTGAGGGAGCTTGATTGGATGTGGCACTCAGTGCTATGATTTAGTTGATCAGATAGTGTTAGATTATAGGTTGGATTTGATGATCTCAAATGCCTTTTCCAACTGAGTTAATTCTGTGATTCGGTGTATTTTGGCCTAATAGGCCACTTTTAGATAATTAAAACTATGTAACTATATAGTGTAACTGTAATTTAATAACTTCAGATCTATTTCTAGCTGCCTATCTCTACTTTCTTCTTCGAGCACACAGAAGATCTCAATTTAAATTTTAGATTTTCTGGTGTATTTCTTTGTTTTAAAAGGATAGAGAGAAACTAAACCAAAATTCATTTTAATGCATTCGTATCTTTAAACAGATATTGGTAATTTAAAGATAATTTCTTAAGTTCTTACAGAATCACAGAATTAACTAGGTTGGAAAAGACCTTTGAGATCATCAAGTATTACCGAACACCATCTCATCAACATGGTACCCAGTGCCACATCCAGTCTTTTTTTAAACACTTCCAGGGACAATGACTCCACCACATCCCTGGGCAGCCCGTTGCAATGGCCAGCTCATGTCACATGTTAGGTCAAAACAAAAGAGGACAAAATGATGTCATTGTCAAATTTAAACCGTGTGTAAGTTCTGCTAATTTTCTGGCTTGCTATTATATAAATAGTGGTAGAGGTTTGCATTTCTGCAATATCTTTCATCCCAGAGACCTTAAGAAAAGGTTAAAACTGGATTAATACACATAATAAGCTCTTGAATTTAGCAGCTGCTACTGAAAGCTTTGATAGCAAAGCGTAGTGCTGTTAAAGAACCAGGATTAGCACCAAGTCCACCATCCCTTTACAGGCTGAATAGACAAGGATCCTAATGCATAAAGTGTAATTAAAAATGCACAAAGCCATAAGGCTAAAGGACTGAATCTACAAGTATCTTTTGATGTGACAGCCCAGGTTTTATATATTTCATCCTGGATTGTATCCAGTGTCAAAGTGCACTTACATGAAACAGTGTATCTTATAACTGAGCTAAAAATCTTGATGTCCAAAATACCAACCAACAATAAAAAATTTTGGAAAAAACAGTCTGACTAAATTGGGATATTTGAAAAATGAAGAAACTGGAACACAGGAATAAACAGACTTAGAAAAACCAATTTTATCGTTTTTCTGAAGTGATCATGCTGAAGGTTCAGTGACCTCTCAAGCAGCTTGTTGAACTTTATGTGTACACATGCATGGTCCAGACTCACCTAAATGCACACCTGAGATAAAATTTTCCATTATGAATCTTTTCTTGGTTTCCCCACATGTGAAAATAGGCAGATCCCAACTATGTACAATTCTGTCCAGGAGGCTCTTAGGACACTTTAGAGCTCAAATAATATATTTACCTGAAAATGATCCAAGTTCAGACAGCTGTGTGTAAAGGTTTCCAGCCTATTTCTGAGAAAAGAATAAAAGTGAGAGTAGTTTCTTGTGATTTATTAGTGATACTTTTAGTAAATTCCAGGTCACAGCAATAAGAGATAGTATATATTTTAGCAATTATGGGCTGGGGCACATAAGAAAGAAAACTGCTCAGAAGAAAGACAGTAAACAACTTTATTACAGCTATGAATCTTACTCAATTATAGTTGATGTATGGCCACAGAAGTTGTTTTTAAGAGATGGTGCTGGACAGGAGCTAGGAATGATCCTTGGCTATTTTCAAGAAATTCCAAGGCTGATTTCCGTGTAAACAACTCATTAAAGTTGAGTTGCAAGACCGTATCTTCTATGATACCTCAAGACTGACAAAACTCAGAGCCTTTGAGGTCTACAGTGCAGTTCTACTGAGACTCACAATGGCAGAAACAGGATTGAAATTGTGGTATAGAATTAGACAAAGTAATACACCTCAGTTTTACCACAGCATAACCTTTCCTTTAAGCCCTGCAGAAGATGCTATTTATTTATTTTCTGCTGTTATCCTTGCCCAACATAGCAGAAACATCCAACTTAGCACAGCAAGACAATAAAAAATGATGCAAGGCTTCACTTTGAGCTTTGGCAATGAGCCAATATGTTTTGGTTGTCAAAGCAAAATTATGCATCTACATCTACAACAATGAAAACTTTAGATGAAGTTCTACTAGTCCCTTTACTTTACCTTCTAAATGTGGTAGGAGTGTCACAGACATGTGGAAGGCCCATTTCCCACATTGCCTGGCTAGCACATCTGTAAAGTGACTTGGAAATAGCACCTTTGAATGTATTTTAGTATTTCTTGTTCTCCATGCAGAGGCTGCCATCCAGTCTACAAGTAATGCCAGCTGAGGATACTGTTTTTGACAGTTTTTGCTTGTCTCCACAAACAAAAGTAACTGTGCATTGATTTCTTTGTATTTTGCTATACTGAGCTTAAAACAAGCCATGACATTGTAACAAAGTGGAGATGTCACCTTCGTTTTCAACCTCAAGCAGTTGCTTCCTTAGATTAACAAGGCTTTGTGTTGCTTCCATTTTGTTTTAGATGGTCTTAGGCTGGAAGGTTGCAGTACAGGATGAAACCACAGAACCCTTGTTTTCTGTTAAGAAAAAATTTCAATGGATAGATGAAGCTCATATCCTCGAGGTCACTATTTGGGGAAAGAATGTTTTCAAGGAAATATGTGAGAAATTATGCTTATTCTGAAAGAAATTACAGGAAATGTATAACTTTTTAAAATACTGACATTTCAAAAACATAATCTTTGTAAAAACAGACTTTAGGAATATCCTGGACAGGACAAGAACTTAACCATATTTTAGAAGAAATAAAAACCAAAAGAAGGCAAATGTAAGAATAGCCCTGGCAGCACTTCATGTGCGGATTTTATGAGGCATAAGGCCTTCTGAGCACACCTTGGGAAGGCAGCTGAGGCTACTGTCATTTTCCAACTTTGTCCTTTAGCTCAGAGGTACTACAGAGCAGTCAAGTATTTCCTTCAAGACAGTCACTGAAGCAATTTGTCCTCCTTGTCTGGTGCTGAAAATATTGTTCTATCTAGTCTGTACTTCCTTGGTTTGATATTACATTTTTGACTTCTGAACTAGATTTTTCAGTCTGCAGTCTGATCACTTTAGCAGAGTTTATTTTGTGAAACTGGCACTTTTATGCCTCTTTTGGGCAGCAGAATTTTTTACTTCCTAGAGTCTAAACTGTCCTCAAAGCTTTGCTTAAGTGTCCCTGGCAGTGAAAGCATAAGGATTAATTTATGAATATTTTTACTAGTATTAAATAATCGACTTTATAGAAAATATTGCAAATAAATGAAAATATTTATCACTGACAGACTATATGAAAAAAATGTTTATATCCTGTTCCTGACCTTTTTGTACTTGTCAGTTTTCCACGTGTTCTCCTATGGACAGGGACTGGCCATTTGCAAATTTTTGGAAAGTGTTTTACATATTGTAGTTGTTGCTGAAAAAAAATCACTGTATATCATTGATAGTGCTTTTTAAAATCGTATATTCAAATTATTCAATCATTGTTAATATAGATATAGATTACTGCCTTTTTGTTAGCTTTATATATAGTGAATTTTTTGTATATGTGTGTGCTCGTGTAAGTGTGTGTGCATAAATGTGTATTTTTATCTTTATGTCTGTGTAATACCTACATAACTACCATTTGTCTTCATGGTAAATCTCAAAGTACATTAAAGTACATTAAAGGCCCTCTCCTTTTCTGCTGAAATTGCAACCTCACTGAAATGTTTAACTGTCTATAGAAGGAGAAAAAGGCACAACAGTTTCTTCCAGGTAAAATTAATCTTGTTCTTTCAAAACTGTCACAGAGCACATTTATTTTATACAGCACCTGAATGCGTGTGCACTTTGCACCTTTCTGCAATTCAAAACATTAGGCAATACTACATCTGTGGAGCAGATATGTCCTTGGAAATGTCTGGAGATTCTTCTTTCCTTTGGGATCATTATTTATGATCTGTGGTTCACTCTATATTTAATTCCTAGTGCTTCTTTCAGATATTGATATATATACATATCAATATATATTTATATCAAGATATGGGAAATGCAATCTGCTGTAGTCCCTGAAAGGAGAATTTTATCTCAACTGAAGGAAATCTAAGTCAGTGCCAGTGAAGAACAGGTGTTAGGAGACAATATCACTTGTACCTATAGATATTCTATAGATATTCTTTCATAGTTAGAATGTAATTTAAGCAAAAAGAAATGATAAAAATTATCCGAGGCTTTTATCTGCATCCATTACCCAGGGAGACACTTGTTTTCTGTCACCAGTTTTCTCTGTTTTGTTGGCTTTATCCAGATGTGTATGGAAGACATATTTTAGTCTTTTTTGAGTTGCATCTTTAGTCTGATATGTAAATGGGATAATTTTTCTTCAAATAAATTCACTTGTACAAAGGCAGTGCATTCACAAAATCAGTGGAATTATTATTGTTGTTAGAAATAATGTCTATCTTCTATGTCCACCTGAAATAGACAAAAGATAAATCAGTTCCAAATTTTCCTTGAGATAAAGCTTAATACTACCCCAGTCACTTGTGTTGTACTTTCACTGAGTGCAAATAAGCTTTACTAGATGATTTTTGTCAGAATGAAAGAGAAATTCTTTTATACTATATGTAATATTTTTGTTGAAGTGACTGGCTGAATATAATTAAGGATTTTTTTTCTAATGGCCTTAAGCTGCACCAGGAGAGGTTTCGACTGGATGTTAGGAANCTCAGTGTAATTAGAAGGATTTAAAAATACTTGATATATATAAAATTTAAAATAAAGATTCTTGGTCACACTAGACAGTTTATTTGTGCCTACCACAGTTCAATCATACCAGGTAAATCAGTTTATCTGTGTGCATCTCCACAAACTCTCATAACACTCCTTTCTGATAAGCCATGCACTGTTCTGTCAAGACCATTTCTTGCCAATAATAAATAGGCACTCAGCTTTCATTCTTCTTTCAAGTTTATTGCATGCTTATTATTGGCCAGACTCGTCTCCTTAGGTGATTCTTCTTTCCCTAGTTGAGTCTCTATGTAAAAATCAGTCTCCCCTCTGACACTTGAGCTGTGTAGTAAAAAAAACCCACTGGGAAATGATATCTTTTCCTAATGCCTCCATGAGAATTTAGCATTGTTGTGAACCTATCTGAGAAGCTGTCGTAATGGAAATGTTAACAGAAACCAGACAGCAGTTTTTAGAGAGCTATTATGAAATTTAGCTTCTGTTCACACAGTTCTCAGAAAAAACAAAACTTTCAGTTGCTGAAACTGCAGTCTGAAGGGGGTGAATGTTTACCAGATTCTTTGCTGCCAGCCAAAGAATCCACAGAAAGCATATTCCATCATGTGTTTACATAGCAAATCACATCCACATACAAATGCTTCTTTCATCAGTTGAACTCCAGCTTGTACTAAAGCATATTGAAGTCCGTGGAAATTTTCACATGGACTGCAGCAGACCTACTTTCAATCAACCTTCACCTTTAGTAGTTAAGTAAGAGAAGTAACTCCACGAATTATAAGCTCACAACAGAAGGGCATTTGTGCCAGGCTCATGACATCATTATTCATTATCATGCTGCAGTAAAACAGTCGTGAATGTTGCACATTTTCTGCAGATAAAATCTTATAAAATTTGCATTCCCTGTAGAATAAGCCTATGCATACCTAAACCATATCCATAGAGATGAAAGTTCCTCTTAACGTGCACCCATTGTGTGATTAGAGATGGTGTTTCGATTTGGCTTGAAAGGACATATGGATTATTAACAAGGTCTGTGGCAATTTCTTCCATAAAAGTTTATTCTTCAAGCTCTGCTATCCAAGGGAAAGCAATGTAAATGGTTAGGGTAGTGTGCGTCATGCGGCGCATCTCCTATGCCTCTTCTATATTTTTGGTGGCTGGTTTGGTATGGCAATTTCAACAAGGAAATTACTTCAACTTATAGTGAAAAGCAGCCTCTGTACAGTCCTGTACTGAGTTTGGGTGATGTATATTTCTTGCATTTCTCTGTAGGGAACCTGAAAGTCTGGAGTTTTTCCCATTTTGAGCCATGAGTGTTTTGCTACATGAGGATATCAAAGGTCAAAATTCAAGTAGTGAGTACAGTATTATCAGATGCGATTGCTGAGGACTGTTGCCAGAAGTCAACAAATAGTAGAACCATAGAATGGTTTGGGTTGGAAGAAACCTTTAAATATCTTCTATTTCCACTCCACCTGCCATGGGCAGGAACACTAGACCGCTTTGCTCAAAGTCCCATACAACCTGGCCTTGAACATTTCCAGGGATAGGGCATCCACAGCCTCTCTGCGCAACCTGTTCCAGTGGATGCAATATACATCCGTCTGATGATTCAATGGGTAAACAGAGATTGCTTAGATACTAAGATCAATGGCAGTTCACACTTCAGGGGAAGTTTACAGAAGGTGCTGAGAGTTGTTGGCTGATTCAAACAGCTAGTGGTGCTACTGGGCTACCAGCTCTTTGCTGATCCTGTATTCAAACTTTCTCCCTGTCTCTCCATAGGAAACTCTTACCTTCATGACCTAGCAGGAGAACGCATAAAAACATGTAGGTTTATATGCAAAGGGTCAGGGAAGACTGACAAGGGCAATGGAAAATGATTTGATTTCCTGAAGAATGTGTGAGATTTTAAAATACGTTTTTCATCTTTAAAGGTTAGCCAAAATCCATTGTAAGAACTTCAGAAAATTAAAGATCCTATGTTCTTTGCAACTGGCTCAGGTCAAATGATGTGTTTAATTTAAACAGCTTATCTTTTGAATATATGAGTAATTCAAGTTCAGATAAAAGTACGATACATGTAGTCACAGAGTGTTTCTAAACTAAAAATGTTGTTCTAAATTCTTCTAGGTATGTAAGACAGTCATAGAACACCACTTCAGAAAACACAGTCTGATAATGGGTTTCTTGGGGCTGAACTTGGCTCACAGTGTGCTCTAGGGAACATGATGACACACAGTGACCTTAGTGACAGAAAAACATAGAATGCATTTTTTCAGAACATGAAATAGTGGTAGCTCTGCTG
Organism: Pitta sordida; assembly: GCA_013390025.1. Taxonomy (NCBI): domain Eukaryota; kingdom Metazoa; phylum Chordata; class Aves; order Passeriformes; family Pittidae; genus Pitta; species Pitta sordida. The sequence continues at coordinate 45,250 of WEKX01008712.1, forward strand.
TCAGTTTCTATAAATGTGGGAACGGAAGCTGTGAACCAGACTTGTGTCAAACCAATCTCCTAATAAGCCACCAAGTGCATGTTTTTTGTTATTCCATTTTAAATATTCAGTTACATTTTTTAAAAAATGGGCAGAGTACCTGGACTTTTTTAGGCCTCCATTTTAAGTTCCATGTGATTTTTCTTCAAAGCATGAACACTAAACTATAAATCTAAACTTCTACCTCACGGTTTAGATAAAATTAAGGCTAGGACTGGATCCAAAACCTGTGATCATACTCCCCTGAAACCGAAATCTTAAATTAAAACCAGATCCAATTTTATGAGAAGGCTTTCTTTTTCCTTAAATTTGACTTGTTTGAATATCTGCTTTTCATTTCAGTATTTTTGTTTTAAGTCAGAAGTTAGGTTCGGCATTGAATTGAAAAAATCCTAGTTCATGTCTGAGTTTTGTCACTGACCTAGCACAGGATGGAATGTCACTTCAGATATTTCAATCAGGTGCAGAGTTGTCTTAAAAATCTCTAATTCATGTCTTTTGGACTCAGAGACCAGTTTAGATAGGAAATTGCTTCCTAAAAAAGGTTGTTGAGGAAACAAAACACATTGTATAACAGGATTAGGATCACTTTGAAAATTTAAGCTGTTAGTGGTTGCTTAAAAATAACCTTGTGGACTTGTAGTTGAAAATTACAGTTGTATTTTTAACAGTAGGTGTTGCTGTAAGAAAAGAGAACAAAGCACGCAAAGCAAACTGAGTTCACAGTAACAACATATTTGTGAAGAAAAAGGGCAGCCAAAATGCTTTACTACTTGAACTGCTTAAAAAATGACTGTTTGGACTTTTTGTGATTTAAGATTTGACATGGTATTTTCTCAGTCAGTTCTGATTAATTGCTTGTTAAAAACAATTTAAAAAAATTAACATTTTGAATATTTGGTCTGATTATAAAATTACCACTGAGAATGAAACCTTCCTTCTCTCATTGAAATTTAGATTGATATTCTGTCTGCATGAAAACTGAATGAGAGACATATGACTTGTGAATACCACTGAACTGGCTGGTATTTCAACCTGGTGGTGTAGGCAGTTCAGAACAAAAGGTAGGATTTATATTAAATATTTATGGTGCACTGCTTACCCTTGTGTCTAAATAGCAGATACTACTAGCAAAGCTCAGAATGTTCCTGTAGGTATTCATTTGGCATGTTGAGTTAGTTGCTAGATATGACTTGAGTGATGCTATCCTTTTTCAATATGTGGATATAATTCATTCGCTTGTGTTGCAGTAGTTTCAGATAGATTCTGATCAGAGAGAACTCACTGTGCATGTAGTGTAGGCACAGCAAAAAGCTATGTTTGTCCCGTAGGCCCCTGCCCTTGATTTTGAGGTACTGAGTGTCTGAGGAGTAGCAGAGCACAGGAGAAAAATTAGCAGGTTTATTAAATTTGTGATCTAGCAGTGACGAGAGGGACTGCTAGGAGACTGGTGGAAGTAGGTTTTGCTGAACAAGGAGGGGAGAGATGTCATGGCTATGCTTGTACCAAGTGTCACCTGGAATGAGAGCATTCTCCGATCCAGCCAGTGCTAACAGAAGATAGGTTCTCTTTTAATCTGTGCTTTTTCTTTCAAGTTTTCCCCTCCCTTATCTATATTACAGTACAGAACATCAGAAGAGAAAAACTGTTGCCATCTAATGTTTGGCAGGTTTACGTGAAAGGTACATGTAAAACACATCTATGGAGGAGCACTGCATGAGTGAAGACAAGCTGACAACCTGCTGAAAGCCCAGGGGCTGGGCTTTCCTTGTACATTGTGCTCAGTTTACAGTGTCATAAGTACTCCGGCTACTTGCTCATGGGGAAGAATAGAGAGCTTCTTCATTTCTCACTCTGTGGAGGTATATACAAATCAGGATCTCAAACGTTATTTCTTACCTAACAACATTGTGATACTATCAGCAATGAGAGTTCTTGGGTTGCTGGCATAAATAATTCACCACAATATGAAAGCTTTATAGGAAAAGTAATTATATGAAGTGAACCAAGATGCCTTATGAGGCGTGCTTACAATGACATATTGGAAGCACCAGAGCCTCAGCTGGCTCCCAGATCAGACTCACTAAAGCTATAGATTCCATGTATTTCTTTAAGTTAATAAAAACTTAGGAATATAGCAGAAAATGCCTTCTTTGATACATCCAACTTGTGACTTAAGCTGTGATATCTACTGTGAACTAGTCAGAGATGATGAAATGTAAATTGCAGCATATTTAGAAGTCATTTGAAGGTCTCTTTATGTCATGAGAGATTATATTATGCTGAGAAGTTACTGATGTAAGTTCATTTTGTACTAATTGACAGGCAAAAGGGTTTGAGCTATGTTTAAAAAGATATAAAATTTATATATGTGATGTTCAGGGTCCAAAATAAGTGAGTGAATGAATTAGTTCATTGTTGTATGGGAATACTTTCTGATCTCCCTAACCCATGCAATGCAAATTTAGAGAAGTGAGAGGGTTTAATAATTTAATTACTAATGCCTTTTGTCATTGTTTTGGTGCTATTAAGGTATGAGCTACTGTCCTTGAAAGAAATTTTAAAAATATCCACTAGGAACAGATAAAAAGTATAATTTATGGGAAAGTGAAAGAGGGCTAAGTCCCAACCCAGGGAATAAGCAGTAATAGCACTGACAGGTTAACAATGAAAGACCTTTAGATACTACTTCTGCATTATCTAAGGTTATACTCCACAACATCTGCAACCTCAAGAACAATGTAGTTAGACTAATAGGGAATTTTTGAGTTAGAACATGTAAAAATTGTTTTCAAATGAAGGAAGAGAATGTTATTTTCCCTTTACTGAACTCATGCATTCCTGATATTACTCTAAATTTTGGCTACATGTAAAAGATTGGAGGATAGAGTCTGATAGAGCTGAGATAAAAACTGCTGCTCTACAGTGAAGTTCCTCGTTTCAGTGATTTTCTCCTGGTATATTTTAAAAATACAGCATACTGAAACCAAGTTTCCTACTTAACATCTCTGTTACACATCAGCCTTTGCTTACAGCCTGGTTTTTTTAACAGTGCAGTTAGACTGTCACTCTATTGACAGGGTCAAACATGAGGTCATTCTGAAGCTCAGCTGAATCATTTATATCGCATCTGTCTTGGTGTAAAACTAAGAATTACTGTTAGATGATGCAGTATTAGGTGCCTACTGCCTTTATTGGTTCCCCTAAGCCAGGTTCTTGTGCACTAAATTGGAACTCAGTCATAAGTCACCACATTTGATCATGTGCAATTTACTACAATAGTCATGTAATCCCTTGATCTTGCCTCTTGACGTCTGGACTTTGTATATTTTTGGTTTGTTGGATGCTTGAAAACAGACCATGACTGGAAGGGAACACGAGACAGAAATGCCTACCAGAGGTAATCAGTTTTGCATAATGTAAGATAAACTAGAGTACATTGTTATGCTTTGCTTGATTTTAGAAGCAGAATGTGACCACCAGTGCTGTGGGTTGAAGATAGACTTGAAAAGGTTGCTCCAAGTCTTACTCCAGTATCTACTCTGATCTTTTGAGTAAATCCTCTAATTAGTTTTCATGTAAAATCACACACAAGTATACAAAAATCACATATTGTTCACTATCATGAAAGATAGAACTACCTGTGAGAAGCAGGAAATTGGACCTGATGATCCCTATGGGTCCCAAGATTCCCACAGCAGAGTAAGAACATAAAGCACCTAAACCTTTTTCCCCCACTGCACTGGTAGCAGCAATCAATGAATTTAAAAGAACTGATTTTTGTTACTTGCTCAATCCTCTACCTAGTAAGACGAATTCATGAGTATTTAAAGTTCTTCCATATAAGGACTGGATTCCTTTGAAATTAAATTATATAAAAATATGAAAACAGTCTGCATTTGAATCATTCTTATTTTTTTTAATATAGGTTTATTCAGAAAACTGGCTACCAGTTGAGGGCCATGGTTTCCATACTACGATTTGTGGTGTATTCAAAACAGATGAAAGCATCTCAAAGCCTGCTTTGTCCAAAGCCAAGAACATTTTTCAGCAAGAAGTCTGAACTTGTTGCCACATAAACATGAGTGATTTAACTTAGTGTCTACATATTTTGGGTTGGCAAAAACTACAGAAAAAAAGTAAAGCCAGAGAGCAGACTCTATGAAAATAGGAAAAGAAAGAGTAAGAGAAAGAGGAAGGTACGGTCACATATGTGTGCACCACAAACACACCCAACCTGGCAGTTCTTAGACTTGAAGTGTTTGTGTTGTGAGACTCTAAACAAGTAACAGGGTGTTTTGGTCCATCTGGAAAATTTCTTCCACTTTTTATTTTGTGACTTTAAGCAGCAGTCTAAATATTGAAGAAAGCATATTTGTATGCTTTCTATTGGCTGGCCCAAAACATAAAATTAAGCCTTACATCTTCTTCAGGGTTTTTAATTATATACAGATTCAGTGAGATACTTTCTAAAAAAAACAAATGTGTCTAGGACTGTGAAATGTAGAAAGGTAGTGAGAATAGATAATAGACTTAACAGCTATAGATGTGTATATGTGTGTGGAAAGGGTCAAAGATTTAATTTTGGACTAAGAATCATATGCTGAGCCATTTGACCCTGAACTTTACCCACATGATTTTGTTGCAGAGAATATCATCAGGTATTTTCAAATCTCCATTTTCTCTAGACTCTAAGGTTATGTCCTGGAAGTGCTCATGGAAGTAGACTGAGTATGGGAGCAGACACAGAAAACTGTGCATAAGTCTTCCTCTGTCATTGATGTCTTTTGGTGTTCTTGGTGTTGCTGAGCTGTATAGGTGTAACTCTCCGATTTTGTTTCCTTATCTGAGGTAGCGCGTCTAGTTAAAGTGTGCATTGGACTGTTTGCTTAAACGTCTTCTACTTTGCTTAGTTGTTCCTCCAGCAAAGTGATGACGATGACATGAAATGAGAAATTATTATGAAAAAGGTCAGACATCGCATCAGAAACAAACTGCATTTTGTGAGATTTCAAAGCCTGCATGTGAGGAATATAGATTCAAGACCAAACAGGAAAACTCACAGGAAAGTGAGTTCCAAATGTCATTGACAGAATCAAAATAAATTTTGGATCAAAAAAAGCTAGGAGAGTCCAGTAGTGCTGCTGTTTGGTTGTACTATGTTCTTAACTGCAGAATTATTTTTTAATATATATCTCACAGTTTGAGAACTATGGGTGAAACTGTTGGTACATTTGTGAAAAAGCAAAAATATTGTTTTAGAGAATTAATAATTTCACAGAATCACAGAATATTATGAGTTGGAAGGGACCCACAAGGATCATCTAGTCCAACTCACCATCTAACACCCGTACAGAGACCGAGAGCACATCCCAGAGCGGTAACACCAACCTAGATCCCTCACAGTCTAGCAGGCCACTCCGAGCCGGAAGGAGCCCAGGATCATCCAGCCCTACACTCCCCAGCTAGACCATGTCACTAAGCTCCTGGTCCAGTCTTCTCTTAAACACCTCCAGGGACGGCAACTCCACCACCTCCCTGGGCAGCCCATTCCAATATGCAATCATTCTCTCTGTGAAAAACCACTTCCTAACATTAATTTAGATAACTTATAAATAATTTGGAAACAGAACAATTCTAGAACCAGAAAACCCCCACATATTAATTTATGACAGCAGACATTAAACTGCAAAAATTCTAGTCATATCAGCAAAGATGAAGTCTAATTTGGGCATCTTCATAAGACATGGAATAGCATTTATCTGCAGTGAGAACATGGTAAAAGATTATTCAGAACCTGTTAACTCATAGTGAACTTGATTCAATGGCCAAGACCACCTATTAGAGTGAAAGCTCAATGTTTGGTTTTGATAAGAAATAGAGCAATTAATGGCACCATGAGTAGTAATTGAGTTTGTATAGCTGACAAGATGTTAGACGATTGTGTCAAACGGTCTCCGGCACAGCATCTGACAGGATCTGGCTGACTGAAGCATCCTTGAAGAGACAGCAGCTACAGAGGCACTATGAAAGAGGTTCAGAACTTCCTGCCACATGTTAAGCTGGTGATGGACACATGCTCAAGCAACATTTTGGTTCTGTGTTGCAACCATATGCAGGTGCACATCCCATCATCCACAGCCCTGGATTTCCTTCAGAAATAAATGTAGGTGTACAACAGAGAAAAGCTTCAGTTCATTTTGGGCAGATACCTGATTTGGACAGACAGGGAAGTGATATTCTGAGATACGTGCCAAAATGCCATTGCTCTGCATTTTAAATAGCCTATGCGAGGCAGAAATTGGAAGAAATAAAGCAGTTATCTAGGCAATGAAATTTTGCAACTAAGAAAAAACCTGTCTAAGAGAAAGCTAAATGGGCTATGTATCTGGCACAACACCAATGGTATATTTGAATTTTTTTGGTCACAATTATCAAGACTTCTTTTCAGGACCATTTTTGATTGTTATACATAACAAATACTGAACATAGAT
>WEKX01008712.1:51980-69243 GCA_013390025.1 Pitta sordida
CATACTGTTAGAGCATGCCCATCTCTCCAGTCTGTCAAGGTCCCTCTGGAGGGCCTTCCTACCCTCTGGCAGTTCAACATTTGCCCCCAGCTTAGTATCATCTGCAAACTTGCTGATGATGGATTGAATTCCCTCGTCCATGTCATCGATAAAGATGTTGAACAGTATATTTCTGTAGGATTTTCATTTGATTTACCAAAAAAATATTCTACAAATATACATTTGTAGAATAAATTATGTCCCTCTCACTAATGTATTTTCTTCTAGAGTACATATAGCATAATGAAATACATACGTGCCCATAGATTATCAAGTACAATGGCAATTTAAATGTGATTTAATGGCTGAGAAAAATTTGACACTTTATGTCCATAAGAAACAGCTGAGGAAGCACCACAGGAGCTCTAATCTCATATTTAAAAACTAATGTGCGGAGGATTTTTATGCTTTAATTCTAGATCAATTGCAAAAAAATATATAATACATGCTTAGAAGTATAGTAGTTTCATTTTATTGAAATCCATTATTTTATTAGAGTCATTAGCTCAAATCTATAGTAAAATTTACAGTTCATTTAATGTATATGAAGGTAATAAATTGTTCAGTATACACCAAAAGTTTGAAAGTTTATGCCAGTACTTTCTGCAGAGAGGAGATGAGATGGAATAGGAATATATAACAACTTTTCTTCTCATCTCTGTATTTCTAATGTTCAAAATTATACTTTTAAAGTAGCTGCATATTAAGCTGGCATACGAAGACTTGAGATTTAAAGCTGCATTCCATTTATATTAGGCACTCTGTTTGTAGATTTCTGACATATCTAATTTTAAAAGTGCTTTACTAATACTATATTTAAAATCAAAACCAAAACCAGGAGCCTTTTAAGGATTCTTTTATTTTGTGCTCCTTGTTGGATTTTTGTGGTTAGGGAACTGCATTTTTGTTTCAAATCCAACAGTTCTGTTATAAGAAAAAAGCTAATGATGGAGGGAAATCTTGCCCAGGGATGATTCCTAGTGTATTTCAAGTGGAAGAAATATTGGTTATAGAGACAAATGACTTGCCTGATTTCAGGCTTTACATGCAGAGTAAAATTGAGAATTTGAAACCTGGAAGAAGCTAAACTGTGTTAACGGTAAGGATTTTACCATTGCATCATCAGTGAAGTTCATAATGTCAGACTTTCTGTAGGTGGCCCATGCTCATAAATTGTTTTAATTTTGATACAGGTCTCAAAGTTGTGTCAGGTGTTTGCTCCTGCAGATACACGATTTCATCCATATGGGCAGTGAACTGAATTTTTTACCAACATCAAAAATTCCCTTGTAAAAATTGAAACATATGGATGCCCAGTGCATTGAATACATTATAGCAACATGGTTGTACAGTTGAGATGCAGAATTTTCTGCTTATTTTAAGCTTGAAATGCTGTCTTTCTCAGTGGTCTGGATAAGTAATTTTTTAATTTTTCTGCACCTTTTTCTAGTCTCACAATATTGATCATTCACAAGACTGTGAATGCCAAGCTTAGTAAAGGGTTTTAAAAATAAAGTCTAATATAATGTCACAGACTGTACCTGTTAAGAGGTTGGTTTTGTATTCATTGAACAAAGGCTGTTCTTAGACAGAAGGAGCCCACCTGCTCAGTTGAAAATGGTAGCCCTGCAGCCATTGCAGAGAATGTCAGCAATGGAAAATCCTTGAAGGATTGCTCCTCACCTCAGCTAAGCATTACATATATTGAACACTTGGGCCTCCACGCCAGAAAATGCATGTTGTGCAGGGAGAGGCCTATTCTGAAAATGGTTGTAAGAATTCCTGCCAACACCTGAAGGCCTTGAAGAGTAAATGGCTATGTAAGAGAATACAGTATTCTGGTTTGGACAACCATAACTCTCTGTGATGAAAACTAGAAGAGTAGGTTACACACAACTCTTCTTTCTTCACAGTATTAAAGGAAGTAGCATGAGATGATCTGTGCATATCCTTTGAGTCCTAGTATGTTATACTGGCTGTTGCCAGAGAGCATGTGACAAGCACCATATCACCAGATAAATCTTTCAAGCAGGTAAACTAAATCAGTTTTATTGGGCAGAGAAGTATGCCATGCAAATCCATGTTGAATTGCAGATTTTCATAACTAAGAAACTTGTCTTCCAATCCTTTAGAGGTAAGCCTAGTTGTCTATCATGTTGGTTAGCCTTGGTGGTCCACCGGATAATTTTGTAAACACCAAGTTAGAGGGTGTACAGTCTTTAAAAAGGGATCCTTTTTGTTTATCAAGTTTCTAAACATTAGGGCTCAGAAGAGAACCCCAGGAAAAAAGGATTTGGCCTGTGTTCTAGGAGAGATGATATCATTTGGAAGTCATTTGGTCACAGAAGAGATAGGAGGGATAAAACATCTGTTGACTGTTGGGAGGCTTGCCAAGCAAAACAGCAGTTGCAGTTGATAGTTAGGACATGCTAACAAAACCAAAGAAAGTAATAATTGTGTACAGAAGCGTACAAGATACATGCTACACATAGTTTTCAAAAGATGACCTTCAAACTAACACAGCTGGAATTTTTCTGTGATACAGTTGTATCTGAAGTCTGGTTACCTATCTACACTTTTCATGAAAAAAGAAAATTGGAACTAAACGAGTTTTTCTTAAATAATTTCTATATGCATAAACCCCCCTCTATCAGCTGTTTGTCTGCCTTACATATAATTTGGAAGATGTATTTTACTGGAACTAAGAGAGAAAAACCTGTGAGACAGAAAAAAAAATACAATGGTATTTCAAATATTACATAATCACAGAGTAGTTAGGTTTGAAAGGGACCTCTGGAGAGCATCTAGTCCAACACTCCTGCCAAAGCAGGGTCATCTTGAGAAGGTTGCACAGGAATGTGTTCAAGTGGGTTTTGAATGTCTTCAAAGAGAGGGACTCCCCAGCGTCCCCATGCAGCCTCTTCCAGTGCTCTGCTACCATCAGTATAAAGAAGTTCTTCCTCATTTTGAGGTAGAACTTCTTGTATTTTAGTTTATGGCCATTGCTCCTTATCCTGTCACTGGACTCCACCGAAAAGAGTCTGGCACCATTCTCTTGGCACCCAACTTTGAGATTTTCATATGCATTAGTGAGATGCCCCCTGAGTCTTCTCTAGACTAAACAGGCCCAGCTCCTGGAGTCTCTTCTCATAAGAGAGATAGTCCAGACTCCTAATCACCTCATGGCCCTCTGCTGAACATGCTCCAGTACCTTCTTGTTTTTCTTAAACTATGAAGATCAGAATTGAACACAATACTCCAGATGTGGCTTCAACAGGGATGAGTAGGTGGGCAGGATAGACTCCAGTTTAGAACTTGCTTTTAATTAATCCTATCATTTTCAGAACTTGTGGAACAAGTTTTAGGACAGGTGAATAAAGTATCGTAAAGTATCAGAAGATTTTCCTCTCCATCATCGTAACAACTTAGGTGACCAAGTAACCATCCATAGGTGGGACTTTATGACAGCTTTGCAGAGGTCATTTGCACATTTCTAGTCTTCCCAGAAAGCCATAAGAGAATGACTCTGAAATGGGCCAGTGAACCTCCTGTGTTAGCCTATGAAATGTTCCAATGTTGTGGTTTGACCCTGGCTGGATGTCAGAGACTCACCCACAACCTCTCCTGGAGGAGAAAAACAAAACTGGTCACAGGCAAAAACAGGGCAAACTACAAGTGAAGAATATAAAGGATTTATTTATTAACTAACAAGATCAGAACTGCAAAGGAAGCATCATTTAAAATGCTTTCCCCCCACCCCTCCTTCTCTTACAACAGATCTGATATTCCCTTTTTTCACCAGGAGACAAAGGGGGAGCAGGGTAGGGGATAAGCCAGGCTTGTTGGTATTTCTGACCAGATCCAGGGTAGGAACCATCTCTCTGCCCTTCCATAAAGCTCTTTCTCTCTCATGAGAGGAAAAGTCTTTCATGACCCTTTCCCAAGTGAGATCTCAACCTGGGGACGACAGTTCTTCCATCCTCTATTGTCCGAGAGTCACAGCACAGGATGGAGGTTTTAAGTGCTACTCTGCTCCTTCATATATGAGCCCATCCCAAAGTACATAGTTCAGATCCTACCACAATGCAATTCTGTCACAAAACATCTGTCCGAAGGATCTCTGCCGAGCTCTCAGCTCCAGGCCTGTGTTTCTGGGCTCCCAAACATCTGCAGCTTTGCAGAATAATCCTCCATCTTCAGTCGTGGCCTCAGTGGATTCTGCATCACTGGTTCCTCTCTCTCTATTCCATAGGCTTACACCATGGTCCATCCGTTCCACAAGCAGCAGCGGGATGCCTGGAATAACATTCCTACCCCTTCTCTAGTAGGCCTGGGGGGCCTTCATGGCTCTCAGCTTCTCCATACAGGGCCTGACCCGGCACACTACATCTTGCTACTGAGGTTTTTTTTCTTCTCTCTCAAATATGTTTATTCACAGAGGCATTCCTATCTCTGCAACCTTGAAACACTGGCAGCGACTGAGGCCCAGGCAAGAGCTGAGCTGTTAACCCCCTCGCTGCCAGAGCAGCAAAAAACCTAAACCAGGACATCCAAATACATATTCTGGTGTAAATCAGATGTGGTATGACATAGGCTGCTCTTTCAGAATTAAGCAGAATTAATTGCTGGAACATTGAACAGTACCTATAGATCCAACACACATTTGGCAGGGCACCCCTCCATCTCTGTCTCATAAACAGGCCTCCATGGTGAAGTCAACCTTTGCATTGTGTTTGTGGGTCATATGCCTTGAATCCATCTCTACTGCATTAATTAATGCAGATTAATTTTGAAAATGATTCTGAATTATTGCCAGCTATACGCTTGGATTTTTGCTGCTTTTACTGCCAATTTTATTTAGTAAAAAAAAATAAAAATTACCAGTTGTTAAAAATCTTTCCTAGGGTAAACTCTTGACAAGCCATCATAACAGAAAGCAATATTTCCAGCAACAAATGATATTGCAATCTCACATACAATTAATTTTCCTTATGAATTAGGACAATGAAGAAGCAATTGGAAGTGAGAGAGAGGAGGGTAAAGTCAAGGGACAGACTCTTCATCTACTGAGTGGTGAAACTGAGCAGGTTTTTCTGAGATGAGACAAGATGAAATCAGTACTATTTGTGTATGCAAGTGTAGAAAAACATTTTTTCCACAAGAAATATTATGAGGAGTTAGGGCTTAGAAATCTTCCTTCCTGAAAGAGTAATTTTTTTACAGAGGAACATCCCATAGCTTGGATGCTTCTCCTTCTCCTGCCTTGCAGAGCAGTTAACTCCCTGAGAAGGTAACTCTTACACAGACAACCTTTGAGCCCTCATGAGGGTGAGCCAGGTAAGGCATTAAGAAGGCTCAGAAAGGAAAACGTTTTGCATTCTTTTCATGCCTGGTGTTTGACACCGTAAGGGCTGTTAGCTTTTAGGTTCTTTCGTTTTTAGTGTTCTCACCTTTGGAATTAAATTTTCCCAAATCCTTCCACTGCCTGGCACTTTGGGGGTACCTGTATTATCTTTCTTCAGAGTTTATCTAGTGTCTATGCATATGCACATATACTTCTCCTAGTCATCCACTGTTATGTGCATTAATTGATGTCTGAAGAATGACAAAAATACTCCCTAAGGATATCTTCATAATTTCCAGAAGTGTGGTAAGTTCCTTTGTCTTTCAGGAAACCACTTAGTACTGGGGCTAGTTTTAATATTTGGATAGATCTTTTTATCAAAGAGGGCTAGTTCACAGGATCACAGAATCACACGCAGAATATTCTGAGTTGGAAGGGACCCACAAGGGTCATTGAGTCCAACTCCCAAGCGAATGCCCATACAGGGATTGAACGCACAACCCCAGAGCAATCGACACCATCCTCTGTCCATCTGAGCAAATCTCAGGGTCGTGTCATCTTTTTTTTTTTTTTTTTTTAATTCNTTTTTTTTTAATTATATAACCTAATTCCCACCCATTCCTTCACTGTCTTGTTCCCTTCTCCTATAAGCAATAACCACAGAAGATCACAATGTGGTTACAATGACTCTTAGCTGCTAGCTAAATTATTTTAGAATAAAGGCAGCACTTAACGTTCAAAAGGTTAATTCAATAAGGTATATTGGTGGAATATTGTGAAACTATAGAGAGCTTGTTTTTTAATTTTTTTCCCTTTCTTTTTCATAGAATACTATTTAGAGTACTCTAATGATTCTTTTCTCTTAAAAAAAATCTTCAGGTCACAATATATTGTGGTGGGAAAAATAATTAGCACAAAATGTAAGTACTAAAATTAATTAAAACAATTTGATGAATCCCCCTATTCTGGGTAATACAACAGTGGACCTCAGATGGACACATCTCTTTAGTCATATGTGTCTGGCCATCTCATCAGTAGAAATATTTTTCTTGCTTTATTTCAACACTCCACCTGTGGTCCCGGGTGGTATCACAAAATGCAGAACCACAAGAAAAATGAAAACAGCAGAGTCTGTTAAACTTATCAATGTGTCTAAGGATTTATGATAGATTGGCTCTCAAAAAGGCAGGATGAGTCTCCCATACCTTTCCATGAATCTTAAAAAACCCCATAGTGAACAAAAGGAAATTAAATATAATTTCTCCTGAGCTTTAATACTGTTAAGATTTATCACAAGTCATCAAGAGCTGAAAAATACAGCTTTAGTTTCTTGACAGTATTCCTTAATCCCTGTATCTTCTAGTGCTGTCTAGTATTGGTAATGCTGAAGTCTGTATAAGAAATAAATTTCCCAATTAACTGGAAATAATTTTGATGAGTTAAGTATTCCTACTCTCACTTCAAAGGTCTTCTGAAGATCCGTTATTCAGATCCTGTAAAGATTCTTTATATAGAAGATAAAATTATGCTTTTAATAGACCCACTGCTACTTAATCTCTCGTGAAAGTTGTGGCCAAACAGAAAATTTAGGGAAAGCCCACATTTTCTAAAACCCCAGACAGCACAAATATTTTAATTTCAGAATTACTCTTCCATCTGGGTAAGGGGGTATGTGGCTCTCCTCCATGTCAGTGTCTATGGAGGACCTAGTTATGTGTCTAGGTTTACTCAAGGGGATTGCTAAAAACAAGTGCTATGAAAGAACACTGCCTCCAGAAATACATCGACAGGCTGGGAACTGCCCCAAAGAGGCTTTAAGTGTGAGATGAAAGGGACAATTTGGGGATTCAGGCCAGTAAGCAGTACAGGGATGAAGATGTATCTAATTTTCCCTGTTTCTGCAGGAAGAGAAGTGAGTGTCCTGAAAACCAGGAGCCAAGAACAAATGAGTCCGAGGCTGGGCAGAGAGCTAAGATGGATTATATGATCCTTTGGATTTTGAGGAATGACTGTGAACTCTTTATTACCCCTGAGAAAGGTGGTAACTTGATCACCCCAAGTCCTTTGAGCAGCCTTTCATTTGCATTTGATAGCAATTAGAGGTAATTTTTTTAAAGAAAAAAACCCATCACTTAATTTTTACGTGTCTTCAAATGTGATTTTATATAACTGCTGAATTTTACTATTGTTATTTTCATTTTTTTCAGGATGAAACTCTTACCAAATGGTTTACTTGTAAAACTTATCATTAAGCATAGCAGCATAAATAGCTATATAGTGACCTTTGTGGAGTTTTTGTTTTGCAGATCCTGTAGAACTTTTTACTTATTTCATAATCCTTTAAACTGGTGAAATATGCCAAGTCTCTCCCCCCCCAGTTTAATTTTCTTGCTTTGCCAGTGTATTTGTAAATGGGTGGAATCATGTGTTATTTAAATAACGATTCCTGTCTGAAAGTAATTTCTGCCCTGCCTGTGGAAGAACTGTTCATGGAAAAACAAAACCTGTGGCATCTTAAGGTTTCTATTTGAAATCCCGAATGGAATAAATAGAGTGGAAATAACACCTCAAAATACTGCGTGTTGTAATTCCTTATTCTTTTATAAACATAGAACTCGAAATTATTAAAGGGTTCAACTTCTGGCATAAATAGTTTCTTCTTCCTTTTAGTAATTGCCTGTGTTAGCCAGACATGGTGACAAAAAACTATGATCCTTAGAGTAGTATTTATAAATCTCCAAGCTGCATCCAGGTAAACAATTTCAGGATTGGTGAAAATAAGTTTGTTCTTGCAAGATATACATAGACCTAGATATAGTAGACCTAGTAAGAATATAAAATTGACCGTGAAGGAGATTTGGAGTGTTAGAAACTTGCAAGATTAACCTTGTGGTTCCCTTCTTATCAACAATACATTAGAAACGCATGTATTCAATAATGATAACAGAATGGTCCAAGAGCATGCAGTCCTAGGCACCAACATGCTTTATTTTAATATTTGTAGTAAACGATTTCTTCATAATAGATTACATATTAGATACATATATAAATATATATAAGAATGCTGGGGAAAGAATCATGTTTATATAGACTCCTGGAATTTTCCCTGGGACATTTTTTCCTTCCTTCCTGTCCAGGTTTAGAACTATCTCTAGAGTATTATCAAAGTGATAAAGGAAATTGTTAAAATTCCACTAAAGCAAGGTAAATATTATTTTTAACATTGGATTAGAGTAAGTCTAATCCAGCCTGCACAGTTAGGGATTCAGCACTCTCCACAGCACTACCTCAATTCCCAGAAAGAATGATTGTAAGCTGAAATATAATATTCTGCCAGGAAATCACTATTTCCGAGTTATTAGATTCTAGCCCTGGTTGAGACTGAGGCAAGGAGACAGCACAGGAAGCACTCAGAGTTCTTTGCAAGTGTGGTTCTACATTTTTTTTAAATAGTCTACTTCCAAAAGTAATGGAGATGATGGACTGCAGCAACTGAACTGCAGGTGCAACAAGACCCTCCTGCAAGCTGTGATTACTTCCTCTTTTCCTGTTGAAAGTGCGAGCACAAGTATTTGATTTTGTTCTGTAATGCTCAGACTTGAAGTATTTGTATTTCTTGCAGTATGAAGTAATCATATCTATTTTTTGCATGAATCCCTGTGTGTGGGATGCAAAATGTTATGTTGCCTTTGAGCAAAGCCCATGAAATTTCAATCTTCACTAAACAACTGCAGCCCAGTCAGAAACTTGGATCAAAAAGCTTATCTGGTTTCTGAAGTAACTATTTAATGCCATACTCTCTCATGCCAAGGAGCTTTGTAATACTCATTGAGAGGATGTGATTTTTTTTTTTAATCATGGAAATATTGGTATTTTCTTATCTTTTAATAAAGAAACCTAATTTGGAAGAAGCATCTGTTTAGTGAAGGCCAAAAAAACATTCTGTGATGTTGCTCTTTTGCCACGTGACTTGTAGTTCAGTTATTGCTCTTTCTCTCAGCTTGATTTCCCAGCAGACAAAATCTGCCCCTTATACTTTTTAGGATAAATCCTTAATGATTATTCTTGGGACAGTTCTGCTAGTTACATTTGACTCTTCTAGTTAACAGATCAAATTCTGTACTGGTCAGTTTTAATGAGAATATGACATATGACTGTAAGGATGTTTATATGGGATTATAATAATTTTTATTACGGTCCAGTTAGAAATAGGTAGCTATTGTAAAACCCCATAACATGTTTTCTATCATAGCAAACATTTGCATTGTTAGTTTTTGCAAGGGTAAAGGACTGCATCAGCTGTGAAGAAATAATTAAGTTCCTTCCTATTATATGACTAAGTAGGAAAGAAAAACAAGTCTTTTTTCTGCCTGCCCATAACAATCAAGTTATTGATGGAACAACTCTCTAGTGTTTAGGTAACTCCAGGTAATGCTATCAGGGAACAAGTAGAGTACTCTTAATGTTCACTCTTCCCGCTTTAATAGCTGTTCTTGAAACTGCGCTAATGATAATTACCTTTACACAAATCAGAAGGATCATAAATAGTATTTACTTTGGCAAGTGTCCTGCATTTTGTGTTTCTCAAGAGGCTTGCTATCTTTGATAGCAACATCCAGGCAAGTCTGTGCCACTGTTTAGTGAATTTGATTATTATCTTAAAATGGGTCATTGAGAGGTTTGGACTAAATTTACAGTTCAGTCCTTTTGGTAGACTGAAATGTAAGTCTTGGAGTTTAAAGAACTAGTGTGTGAATTCACACAGTAAATTCAGGAGGAAGATACAGTAATACCTCACCCTTCACAAGGAACGGGTCTCCTGGGAGTGTCGCAAAATGTTTAATTTGCAAACACGCAAGTCATTAATATGCATACAGGCCACACCCATCACTCCAACACCAGCCAATCAGGAGCATTTTCCACTCCTCCCCATGGGCTCTACCAGCACAGGGGAGCAAAGGAAGCGTTTCTGAGCCCTCTCTGCCTAGGAAGACTCCCCAGAGAATCCTTAGGCTTCACTTCGGCCAAGTAGCTGCTTCCACAGCTGCCACTGGGCTGCCTCTCATGCTTGGGCTGCCTCTCATGCTTGCACTGCCTCCGCGGTGGAGAAGCTCAGCTACCGCGGCAGGGAAGGGGTGTCCCTGGGCTTTGGTCAGTGCTCGTGGAGCCTGGAAAACCTTAATTTTGCAACACTGCAACACCTGGTGCCCCTTGTGGTGGGGGGTGGCAGTGGTGTCAGAGTTTCTTTCCCTTTAACATCCACTGGTCCCAGGAGAGGCAGCGCTGGCCGTATGGACCCATAAGCGGGAGTGAGAGCCCCTCCCCACAGGGAGTGCTGGTGCTGCCCCTCGGTGAAGCAGAGGCATTGCGCATGCATTGGCCAGGAAGCTCCATGAATCACTGAGCCAGATTTGCGGATAAAATTTCTCTCAAACCAGCGAGGTTGCAATGGAAGGGTTGCAATGCAGCGAGGTATTACTGTATTTTCAATATTCCAAGTAAACTAGAAACACATACTTCCATGATTTCCTTTTCTCCTCAGTATTTAGTTCATGAGGTACAATCTTATTTCTCATCACAGTAACCATCAATGGGGAAAACTACAAACCAGTCAAAAGATATAGCTGAAGTAGCATATTTTTTTACTAATGTCAACTCCACATTTTTTCACTGGAATTCTTATCAGAAATTGAAGATTTAGTAAAGGTAAAATATTTGCAGAAATTCTAATTTCTGTGAATATTAATTTAAAAAAAATTGGAAAAATCCATAGCTATGATTTTCTTGTTGTTTTACCAAGTTTTTAATGAGAAGAACAGCTGGATAAACATTTTTGCTCAAGTTAGTAGTACGCTATTAGAGGTGTGAGATGCATCTGCAGCATAATCTTCATTAAATAATCATGTTGTTTTCCCCAGTAATAAAATTCATGCTAAAATATTGGGGCTTGCCAGTCAAAGCAACAGAAAATAAAACAAGGAGTCTACAGAAAAACACAGGACTGTTTCATTTTTTTTTGGATCTTGTGGAAGAATATTACTTTTAAAATTGCAGCTCTGCAACCTCATCTGTCAGGTTAATTTCACCAAAGTTTTCCATTTCCTTCTGTTGAAAACCATTAAAATGATGGTGTTTAACATGAAGCCTCATTTTGGAGCACTGTTTTTTTAAGACAATTGATATGACTGAAAGAATTTGGTTCTCTTTTCAAAAGTTCCAGGATATTAATTGTTCAGACATAGTTGTCCTAAAGTGACCTGTTAGTTAATTTTGATTAATGTCATAAATTCTTTTTAAGACTTCTTCTTAAGACTGGATTGATTGTTGGAGAATGTTTATTCTCATCCTGTACTCATTCTGCACAGGATACTCTCCATGTACTATCTCCACTTCACTCAGGTGGACAGAGTTACCAAAGAAAATTTATTTCCCGTAATTGTTCTGGACCTTTAATCAAGATTAAGAAAACAACAAAATGAGAGGCTGCCCCAGTTTGAGTACTGGCAGATGGACCAGATGATTTACTGAACTTAGGGCAGAGAGAAAGCCAGCGTCTCTCTGGCAGTCAGGGATGTGCAGGAGTTCTAATGGTTGCCAGCCCGGGTTTGGTTTGGCCCAGTTAAGGTGAAATACTGTATCTTGTATCCCCTTGGACTGATTTCTGGTATGGAAGAAGCAGAAGACCTGATTGCTTGAATATTTTTACTACTTGAATTTCATCTTGAATACTGCGTGCAGTTCTGGGCTCCCCAGTTTAAAAGGGATGTTGAGCTGCTTGAGAGGGTCCAGAGAAGGGCAACGAGGATGGTGAAGGGACTGGAGGGCAGGCCCTATGAGGAGCGACTACGGGAACTGGGACTGTTCAGTCTGGAGAAGAGGAGGCTCCGAGGGGACCTCATTGCTGTTTACAACTACCTGCGGGGAGGTTGCAGCCAGATGGGGGTAGACCTCTTCTTCCAGGCTGACGACACCAGAACGAGAGGGCACAGCCTCAAGCTACGCCAGGGGAGGTTTAATCTCAATGTTAGGAAGCGGTTTTTCACGGAGAGAGTAATTGCATATTGGAATGGGCTGCCCAGGGAGGTGGTGGAGTCGCCATCCCTGGAAGTGTTTAAGAGAAGACTGGACGAGGAGCTTAGTGACATGGTCTAGCTGGTCTAGCTGGGGGGTGAGGGCTGGATGACCCTGGGCCCCCTCCGGCCCAGAGTGGCCTGCTAGACTGTGAGGCATCTAGGTTGTTATTATACTCTGGGATGTGCTCTTGGTCGCTGTACGGGTATTAGATGGTGAGTTGGACTAGATGATCCTTGTGGGTCCCTTCCAACTCATAATTTTCTGTGATTCTGTGATTCTGTGATTTTGGGGAGCCGATACGCTGACATGCAAGGTAAGAGACCAGAGATCAGCCGTTCTCCGGTGCTCTCTGCAGGGTCAGTGCGGGTCCGTGGGCTGAGTGGCCGCCCAGGTGAGTTGCACTGAGGGGGCAAAAGGATGTCCGTGTGCCTTGGTGCACCCATTAAATTCTTAACACCGAAGTGGCATTCTCATCTCCTATTTGCAACAGCGTTACCCTTAATGTGAAGAGAAAAATATGTATTCTATCGTTTAAACCACTGGCGATTGCTGGTCGTCCGGCAACCCCGAAGGCCCGGGGAGCTGCCGGCTCCAGGCAGGTCCGCGCCGTCCCTTCCCGCACGTGCCTCGGGCGCCGCTCTGCCGCTGCGGCGGAGGGACAGCAGAGGGCGCCCGCGCACCGCCCGGCGGGGGAGCCGCGCAGGGGCCGCGCCGCGACATCGGGGCTCCAGCTGTACCCCAGGACCGCGGTCCCGCTGCCCCCAGTGCCACCGCTCCCGCTGTCCCGCAGGTCCCATAGGTCCCGCAGTCCCTGCGGCCCCCACAAGTCCCCGCAGGCTTCGCCCAGGATGCGGGAGCAGCGCCGGCAATAGGACCAAACGGCAAACACCTGAGGAAAACCGCCTTTTCAGGTCTTAATTCCTGATATAATAGTTTTCAAACATTTCAAGTGTAGATTTCAAAAGGTAGGAGGGAAAAAATTGCCATGTCTCTACACAGGAGGATCCAGGCACAGATGTGGTTCTGCACCAGTACTTTTTTTTAAGTGTATGCCTAGACATTTATAAATGATACCTGTTTTAGCCTGTATATGTACAACATTTCTATTGGTCTTGAGAGGTTTTCCTATGTATTTTATAATACTAAAATATTATTTATTTAGAGGTTTGCTAAGTTATATTGTAGAGCAAGTCGCAACATGGCACTTCCAATATATTGGATCAAAGGCGGTAGCAAATACTCTGTCAAATGCAAGAACTTGACTTTCCAGTATGATAATTTTCTTTTTAAATACCATTTTCTCTAGCAATGTGCTAGATAACAGTCATGGGAGGCTACTGGGGAAAAAAAAAAGCACCTTGTTTTCTATGCTTTAAAAGCATTTGTTTGCTTCTGGGCAGGGTTAAATCTGACTGGGAATAATGTCTTTCGTTTTGGAAATAGAGGTATGAGAAATTTGTTATGGAGACATGAGAGGGAGATCTTGTGGTCTGGAACAAGTTTCAGGTCTCTAATTCCACATCCTCTGCAATACATATTTACAAGGCAAATAATTTGTATATAATGTGGCTTTACCCAGTGGAGCTCCTCCTGATCTATACACTGCAGTTGAAATCAGAAACAGATATTTGGCATCTGGTTCTCGTTTTGCACATGGGAAAAATAGGAACCGAAACCTAACATCTAAACTTCAGCCCATATATTTTAATACTTTGAATGAGACATAGCTCCGGTAGAACAGACTTGCCTACTGTGGAGTGGATACGGGTTAATTAATCGACATCCTTTGCAGATATTTTTTAAAATGCACAGCACCAGAATACAGAGCTATCGATTGCTTCCAAACACCTCCAGTTAGCGGTGCTTTTCTGACCTCAGTGATCAGTTTTAAAACCCATGTGTCTTCTGTAATTTGGTCTCAGATGCAGAAAAGCTGCAGCACTGGCATCGAGATGTACCATAGCAGGGTTTGTGGTCCTTCCCAATGACTAGGTTATATCATGGTTATAGTTCTAGATGTTAATATATAGAATAAATGATAGGCTCTGAAGTAAAGCCCTATAAATATTGAGCATTGAAGGGATGATAACATCATAATTAACCAGAAGGACAAGGCTCCAGAGCTTGCTGGTTGTCACCAGGATGTTCTATAATTACAGGTTTGCTTGTAGTATCTTCCTCTTTCACTTTTCCCTCTTTATAATTCAGAGAACCAGTTAACATTTTTAGTAGAAAACAGATTGCTGGTGGAGGAACATAATCTGACAGCTAAAAATTGTAACTATCAACATTGGCATTTTACAGAGCCTAAATCATTATCTGCATCAAATGTACTTGATTGAGTATGACAGTTCTGTCAACAGAGGATTAATGCCCAGCAGAAGGGGTTTTTGGCCAATCCTACTTATTCTTGCATAGAAGCCAGGGGTGGCAAAGAAGGTAATTCAGGACATTTTAGCTGTTGCATAAATTGAACCTTTATCTTTACAAAGAGTTGATGACTGTATTTGGAAGATATGTCAGGATATATATCTATATCTATATCTATATCTATATCTATATCTATATATATATATACACGTAGTATACTCCCTGCCTTAAGAACAGGTTCATTTACTGCATAAAATCGAAAACAGTGATTGGGCATATCCAGACTGGTAGTTGCTGATTTGAAAGAGTAATTTTACGACTATAGGCCCCTCAGAGCTGTTGGTGGATGCTGGCTTCCTGCATCTGGTCCGTAAGAGCATGTCCAAACCTCTGTACTTGTGATTAAGACAGTTTCAGAGGTAGTAAGTAATTAACTCTGAAATAAGGGATAAGTCATCATGTCCGATCAGGTCATATCCTGATGTCCTACATAATACATATGAGTGCATTTAACTTCAAGACAAGATTTCTGTGTTAATTCAGACAGAAAGTGTCATAGAATAGAATCACAGTATATGCTGTCTTGGAAGGGATCCATGAGGATGATCGAGTTGAAGTCCTGGCCATGCACACGACGGCCCCAAGAGTCACCCCTTGTGCCTGAGTGTTGTCTAAACTCTTCTTGAACTCTGTCAGGCTTGATGCTGTGACCACTTCCCTGGGGACCCTGTTCCAGTGCCCATCCACTCTTTGGGTGAAGAATCTTTTCCTAATATCCTACATAAATCTCCCTTGACACAAGATCATGCTTTTCCCTTGGATCCTATTGCTTTCATGACTTCTCTGACTTTTTATTTTTATTTAAGTTTTTGTTTTTTTTTTATGCATACCAAATGCTTTGCAGTGGTATTATTAATTCATTGCTTGTTTTTAAAAACTTTTGGCAACAAAATCTATGAACAAGTGTGACACTGTTTTTTCAGGAGACTTGCACATAGTACCTTTAAATGTCAAAAAATAATGAAGATAGTGAAGAAAATAAGTTTTGTAATCCAGTGGTCTTGAACCGGAGTTGTGTGGACCATCTCTAAAAGTTTATGTACTTCTGGAATTACTGTTGATTCCAGTGCTGTGTTCCTCATATAACTCCAAGGCACCTTACCATAATTAGTAACCTTACCAACAGAGACATTAGCTTTTGAAGCAGACGTATTTTTGGAGTGGTTTTACCCCAATAAATCAAGATTATTTGTTTTCCTCCTTCATCTATATATACATTACATCGCACCAAGGAATCTTTTAAATGATAAATACATCTAAAAGGAGGAACAAAAAAGTCCCAAGACATTAGCAAGCAGATCTTTTATTAACTCTGCTTTATCTGCTTACACACAGGCACATGAAACTACCTTGCAATCTGACTCTAATTATTACTATGTCATCTGCATTGTGATTCATGTGAAAAGGAGCCTGGAAAGGAAAACATTCCAGCGAACAAATCTGTGAGTGTCTGTCAGAACAGATGAAGATTTCCCAGTGTGAAATGGAAGGTGGAAGTGTTTGCATCTTGATTGGCAAGGAAGTGCTTTGCTGTCTCTGTCACAAGGCTCAGAGGACCTTGGAGCCCTGCAAGTCTCTGTCCAGAGGCAGTAGCACAGCTAGCCTCAGTTCTCAGCATCCAAGAATGGAGAAGGGGAGTGATCTCATCATTGTTACAGCGGACATCCATGAAATGCAGGTTGCATTGGACACAGTTTTACAGGGTTGCAAAGTTATGTTTTATTTCCATTAACATTCAAATCTACTTTATCTACTCAGAGGGAAGCTGAACTGGTTGAGATAAACTTCAAGTTCTAATAAAATATGTCAAATCAACAGTCCTGATTGGACACAGAGGGGGGTATAGTAACTAGAGATGAGGAAAAGGCAGAGATACTTAATGCCTTCTTTGCCTCTGTTTTTAACAATAAGACAGATTGCCTGCAGGACAATTGGATTTCTGGACTGGGGGAAGGGGTAGGGTTGCAGTATAACCCCCCTGTAATCCAGGAGGAGGTAGTTAGAGACCTGCTGAGTGGCTTGGATCCTCACAAGTCCATGGGACCAGATGGGGTCCATCCTAGGGTGATGAAAGAGCTGGCAGAAGAACTCACAAAGCCACTCTCCTTAATTTTCCAACAGACCTGGTTTACCAGAGATATACTACAAGACTGGAAATTGACTAATGTGACACCCATCCACAAGAAGGGCAGGAAAGATGATCCCAGTAATTACAGACCTGTCAGCCTGACCTCAGTCCCGGGCAAAGTCACAGAACAGATAGTCCTGTGTGCTATTACGCAGCACCTGCAAAATGACCATGACATTAGACCCAGTCAGCACAGATTTAGGAGAGGTAGGTCCTGCCTAACCAACCTAATCTCCTTTTATGAACTG
>WEKX01008713.1:2611-89830 GCA_013390025.1 Pitta sordida
TACACAAAGCCATAAATTTAAATCTGCAATATTTTAAGTTTGTTACAAACTTCAGGCTTTCAATTTTGAATTAGGTTGGAGGTTGAAATAGCACCTTCCTTCAGCAATGCTACCTTCATGAGAACATCTTTTGGTTCAATTTCAATATATCCATTGAGACAGCCTAATTATTAAAAAAAAAAAAAAATCAGAACCCTTTTTTCTTTGAAATAGCCAAAATACTGCAGGTAAGAAAATTACACACACAGTACTTATTCCTCCACATTTATTCTGCACATTTCTTCAAGAGATCCTCTCGGCAGATACCATTTCATATCTCAGAATAAACTGCATATCATCCATTATGTACTTTCAATGCAGACTCAAGCTGTATACATTTTCACTGAATTAATGACATGCATCATGGAATTTATTTCCTGAGATTTCTTGTTAGCATTCTGGCAATGATTTCTATCAGCGCTACTTTTAACTCCTATTTTTAAGTTTGAATATAGACTTATATAAGCAGTGAGAGCAGGGCCTAACAGCATTAAGGTGTGTATTGACTGCATGAGAAAAAATACACAGGAGCAAAATGGAAGCACACTGGGATAAGAACATAATCATCAACATGTGCTCTTCCAACTAGATAGATTGTTCCACAGAATAAATTCTGCACAGTGAAACGCAAGTTCATCAAACACATTTCCTCTGGTGAGGTCATCTCAAGAAAAATAATTTTATTGGGGGAAAAAAGTCAAACTTGGTGAAGATAGTTTTATAAAAAGGCCATTTAGGGTGTCACACATTAGTGACAAAACTATGTAGCTAAAATTTATAGGAATACCAGGAACTGGTAATGATCAAATAAATGAATGAAAAAGCAAACAGAATTAAATAAAAATTCACAGTAGTTCAAAGTGATTAACATGGTCTTGTCTGTATGCCTGGCATGTCATCAACCAGGAACAATTTCACAGCCAAGATGACATAATTATCTACAGATAATTACTACTAGATATAAACTACTGGTATATAAAAATGCCATTTCTATCAGTTCTGTTATGGAGACTTTTACCATAAATTGACAACACCATGTATACATCTATTTAGTCAAAGTTATAAACACAAATTTACTTAAAAATAAATTCAGTATTCCTTATCAATGCAATCATGACATTTACTCTAAAGTTCTACGACACTACATACTCTATGTTCTATGTATTCTGAAGTTACATATTTCATGAGTGTTTCATGAGCCAAAAATGTAACGGCTGTGTAACAACATCAGATTTTCCAGAATGTCTTTTTACCCAGCCACACTCATTAATCAACAGCCTATGATACTGAAAGTAAGTTTTAATGCAGCATTTGTTCCTTTAGTGTGTTCTTTAAACACCTTCTTTTAGGGTGTTCTAACAAGGCAATCAGGAATTCCTACAGCAAAACCATTTCCATGTTTTATTTCATAAAATATGAATTAATTTTACCACTTCTGAATGAATGATTTTACCTAATAAAGGAAGTTTTCTTCTTCTCTCTGAGTTTTTGGGAAAGTTGTTTGAAACCTCATGTTTGACATTTTGGAGTAACATTAATTAACCTGCAGGCAAGTATACTTTTCAAATCTGCTAATACTAGATTTTACTTTTTCAATGGACTTAGCTAAAGCTTCCTAGTTATTTTAGAATTGTAAAGTTTCTTCAACTTGGAGCTGTAACCATTTTCTGCTCTGACCGAAGCGGAAATCAGCACTACAGTTTGAATTCAGAATATATCACGATGGTCAGAAAAATGAACAAAGGTAAAAGAAATTTTCGATTTTGAACGGTACCCACACTGCAGACTGAGATTTGCCACAGCAGATGAGATAAAATATGGAACAGATTTACTCCCTCCCAACATATTATCACAGAAACTTGAAACCATTAAGGAATCTCATGTTTTTTGTGAGATGAATGTATACAGATACAGTTCAGATGCAAAACCAGAAATATTATATGAGAATTTCTCTCCTCTTCAAATAAAGACCAAAAGAAATTAAGTCAAAACAAGAAAAAGCCATTACATCAGCACATCTGAATTACTTGGGGGCAGGGGTTTGTTGAGGGGGGAGAGTTAAATGTGCAAATGAGGACTTGGCTGCTGGTGAATTGCTGTAGTATTTGCATTGCCCTCCAAGGACTGTTTGCTAGATTGCTATTCATAATTTTTTGATATACAACTAAGAAGAAAAGTCTGCCATTTTACTTCAAATCATATTTTCAGGCAAACACAATTGTCTTTTCCTTAATATTACGTAACATTCCATAAATGCTGTTTACAAGCAGGCTGTTCATAGAGATACCAAGTTTACAGGGATATAAGGATGTATCTGATTTTATTTGCTAATTTGTTACCATGATTTTGACAAGTCACCAGAGATGATTCTCAGAGTACTTTTATTTATTAGGTTTTCTGCGATTGTGACTGAATGCCTATAAACATTTTACTGTTGGATTTACCATTCAATTCAGCATTTTGTTGCAGAAATGGCATCCTTTAAGGCATATCCAAAACACAATATAACTGAAAAAAGACAGCTTCAACTACTGAAATTGACTTTGAATTGGTCCAATTAAAAGTACAGTACAATTACATTATACTTGACTTAAAATACACTTGACTTAATATATTATTATACTTGACTTACAATACAGAATAAGATGGTTAACTAACATGTTCTGCCAGTATCTAGCAATATCTGAAAAGATTTATCAAAGTTACTTCAGTGTGTCCAAAATTACATCAGAAACGAGACAGAACAGATGTGAACCCATTCTGTGCCTACCAACTTGCCTACCAGCCTTTGGCAACTTTTGGTGTGATGACAAGAGCAGATCTCAGAAGCCCCAGCAGAACCCTCTGTTAAGAGATGTGGGTAGAAAAGTACTTTTGCTGTGGAATTTTTGCATTTTAGATTTTTTGACTTCTAACAAAGCTGATTATCGGGTCTCCGAAACCTTTCTTGGATCAGGAATCACCAGTTTCCATGAGGTTTCTGCCAGCAACCCAGAGAATGCTGCAAGTTCTGCAGCAGCTCTCAAAGTCAAAAGCTCAACAACTTCCATCAGAAGAATAAAAGCTACATAAACACAGAATACTTGTCAGTGGCTTAGAATTTCAGACCAATGTGTGAATATAAGCATAAGCAGCTTAAAACTTAATCAGGCTATAGCTAACCAAGCAAAATAAAAGCATTTAGAATTGTTTAGACTTAGTTATATGATGAGGGCTAAAGTGATAAATCTTGGGATTATGGAAAGGAAGATCTCAGCACAATATCCATATGTAAACTTATCTATGGAAACTCATAGACATGGATACCTCTGATATCAAACACTTACCCTTAGTATTTAAGGCATTTATATCTAGAAACTTAAATTTCCCCCCCCTCCCAATATTAAAGGCAGACAAAAGTACATTTAAAAAACCCTCCAAACAATACGATCAGCTCTGAAAAAACCCAGAATCCAGGTAAAAAAACCAAAACAATAGCTCAAAATATAAGAGCTACCTATTAGAGTCAAGCTAAACAGAAGCCCTGGGAGTAAGTACATTTGTTTCAAAGCCTTCAGAAATAGGTTGAAATCTTAGAAAAAGATTTTCTAAGCATTGATGCAATTACTCAGGTAACTGCTTCATGTAAGACTTGCTTCCTTTCCCACAGCTCAACAGATGGAATGAACCATGAACAAAACCGTATCTGCTTTGCATGGGAAAAGTCAACAGCACCTGAGCCTAGGATTTTAGCAGGGAAACCAGTGAGGTCCTACAACATTTTAAACCAAGTTTAACCCAAACACCAGAACTACTGAAGTCTTACCTGCTCTGCTGAAACGTTCAGGCCCCTATCAAGAGGCTAATGATGGCCCTGATTCAATCCAGAGATGAGCTGATTCAAGGAACTCAAAAATCAATTCATTTTTAACACGCACTCCTTTTACCCACATTCCATACTTGAAACATCATGCTTTATCAGTATATGATAGCTGATATAGAAGTTAGATGGCACATGAATAAGATGCACCCTGCACAATGTCCATGTGAAACCACCTATTTTGTCATCTGCTTCATGCTCTTACATTTCCACCTCCTTTATGTTCAATTTGATATGAATAAATTAATTCAGTTCATTTGCTTTGATGCATTTTCTCTCAATTTACCATCGAGAAATATTCCATAACATAATACCATGGGATATAGAAATACAATTCCCACACAAGCCAAGAATACAACTAAACTGAAGGAAACGAGACGGACATTTGACAAACCTAAAGCAAGGGAAGACTGTAAATCTGAACTCAAAACACTGAACAAGGCACAATATGAAGACAAATGTCACAAAAACACAAACAGAACTAAGCAAGTTGTTAAGACTTCACTTACACTGACTTAAAGAGCAAGCACAAGTTTTTCCTGAAGGATCATTCTCTCTCTCAGAACCAGGACAAAAAAGGAAATCTGAACTTCAAAGTTCATATAGGGTTCTCAGGGCTATTAATTCTTCTTCAGCTATTATACTAATCAATCTAAATTAAACTTTATTTTCTATGTATAGTAAATACTTGTATGAAAATGCAAATGTAGAAATACTAAGCCTACAGAAAAGCAGAAAAACACAGTAGCAATACTATGAAAAAGATGATTACCTGACATATAGGGATCTCTTCTGGCTGGTTCGCAAAGATCCTGATCCTGAACTAATGCTACTGTTCATCATCTGCTCCCGTAAATCATGTATTTTAGCTTCAAAACGACTGTATTCTGCAAGAAAGAAAGGCATGGCAATTACTTCCCCCTCAACTTCAGCAATTAAACTGAAATCAAATTTGAAGTAATTATGATTAGATATAGCAAACCCACAAGAAAGTTATACTTGAAAACTGCTGCTTAAATCTGTGACAGTAACTATTTTTTTGAAAGTACGACAAATATTTCTGTTAATAATTACCAATTTCATAGTAATAAAGTGTGATAAAGGTAAATTTTAAACCATGACAAAACAGAAAACTTCAGAAAATACATGTGAAATACATCTTTATATTCAAGAACTATGTATTTTAAATTTTAAATGTTAAGAAATGGTAATGAAAAGTGTCCGTATTTTAAAATTACTGGATTTGAATTAGATGAAGAATTTAACACTACGAGGTGGGAAATATGCAAAGTATCTTCCAAAGTAAGACCACGTTCCCCTGGGAGCTCAGGAAAGGAAAAAAAACCTCCAAAATTCTGGCATGAATCTCAATCCAATTGTAAATAGCATTAGAGATTCAAACTGCCCCCACAGAATTATGTACAATGTTAATCCTGGAAAAACAGATTGTGCTCTTAAGCAGCACTGTGTACTAATAAAACTAAGCTAGATGCATTTGACTTTAGCTACAAACGCAGGAGGTAAAACAGCAATAGTTCACTCAGGACAAACATTTCCTGAACGAGGTACTTACATGCCGTCACCATGAAATACGCATCAACTCAGACTAGGTTACCTTTTTTCCTTCAGCTGAA
Source organism: Pitta sordida (assembly GCA_013390025.1). Lineage (NCBI taxonomy): Eukaryota > Metazoa > Chordata > Aves > Passeriformes > Pittidae > Pitta > Pitta sordida. The sequence goes on from WEKX01008713.1 coordinate 8,144, forward strand.
TAATTTGGACTTCAGGATCAACAGATCCACTTGTAAAACCTTCCTAGTCAAAGGAAACCTTCTGCAGCCACCACCTTCCCCAGGAGACCATGTGATGCCAGATTAGAACAAGTCACCACAGGGAGAGCCGGGGTGTGTGTGCCGCAAGCCGCTGCCGGACTGGGCAATGAGCTGCTGCTGCTCCCTCACTCCCTGCGGGCACCACAGGGAAATGGCAAATGCAACACTGGCACAAAGGGCTCGAAACTAAAAAATCTTGAGAAAAACCTCAAAGCTATGATTGCTTCAACAGTCATCTAAATACTCTAAGTGTTTTATCGCATTACATTCTGTAGCTCTTTCTCCCCACAGTGAACACCGAGGCTTACAACAAACCACAGGAGAAAAAATATTAGTTACAGGAGTCTGTTGGGTGAACCAGTTTGTAACACATCATTCAATCATCAAAGTAACTAAAAATCTGATGCTCTAGCAATAGCATCTATAATGAACCCTATCCAGTTATGACAATATGAACAGTCTCTTAAATCACCCTCAACTTTGTCCTTTAAAAGAAAAAGCTAGTAGTTTTTAAGATAATACCTTTGTTTTTTAAACATCAAAGTCCAGGTAAAATACCTCACCAGTACTACATCAGATTGATGATGTTGTTTGACACGAAAACAAAAACATTATTTCCACCACTGCTAATCCTATTACTAATAACACAAGAATTTATGATGACAGGACAGTAATCAAGAGGGAATGTGAGAAAACAACATCTTCACAAAGCAACATCCCTTCAGGGAAGGGCTCAGATGCAATGAAAGAACAGGCCACTCTCGCTGTGCTACTGCTGCACTGCATGGCCTTGGCTAAGTCACTTCACTTATACCCAAGAAATTATCTTTTAAGCTTCTCACTGTTTCCTGGGGACTTCTTACAGAAGATTTTTCTTTATGCCCCTGTGTGAAAGGAGAGCAAGCACAGAAAAGGTCAGATAATTCAAGCATTTTCTAGTGCTAAACCCTGTTCTTCGCAATTGCTAGTGCAAAAAAATGCAAATTTCTGTTAACAAACTACCATGTGTCATCTGCTGGAAAAATCAGATTTTTTCCTATGCAGCACATAAATGTGAGAGACTTAACAGGGAGGCTATTCTCTCCTATTGCTTAACTCTACTTTATGCTACATATCATCCTCAGGTTGCTGGTCTTGCAGTTTCCTGCAGTAATCGAATTTTTCTCATCAGAACTCCTGGGAACTAAGTGCTGAATGAGTGACAGGGACATCTGTAGGAGTAAGAATTTCACCATAGAGGCTCTTTCCATATGAATAAAGCAAAAAAAGGAAACTAATGGGCTGGGACTGAGAAGGCTTTATGTTCAAAAAGGCGTGCCAAGAAATGTCATGCTTAGGAAAAGCTTAAACACTCTGTGCAGACAGAATCTGGTGAGCTTCTCTGATATAGAGCAAGCTAAAATTTGAGTTATATTTGCCTTACAGAAGATTTTAGGAGGAACAGGATGGAGAGAATTCTAAATAGTCATTGGGTTTGGAGGTGAAGAGCAGACAGGATTTTACTTTTTAAAAAAAGAAATCTAAGTACAGTCAGGTCTCCTATATCGCACACCCGCGGTCTTAATTTGGACCCGCGCAGCCCGACTTCCACGTTGAATGGCGGCCGCGCCGCCGCCTGTGCTGTCCCTGCTGCAGCCCGAGCCACCGCCGCCGCCTGTGCCGCCACCCAGGCCGGGGCCACCGCGCTGGCAGGACGCGCGCGCGCAGTTGCACAACGGGTCTCCCACTTCGCTAAAGAACCCTGCCACTAAGATCTGAAGCTGCAATATGGGAGGCACGAAGTGCAAAAGGGCCGACTGTATTAGATACAGATGTACTGAAATTAATGCCGGAGACCAAAAATAAGATAGAAGCAGGACTCTTGAAAAGCAGTATCAGTCTGAAATCCAAAGGATCAGAAGCCATCCCCTGTTGAGTAAGAGAGGGTTGGTTCAACTTTGACATTATAAAGCAAAGTGTGAGCTCTGTTAATTTGTCTAGGACAGGTTATATTTGTATCTCTATGATTAAGAAAAGCTTGGCTGAGAGGGAATATGACAGATTTCTGATGTAGTGAGATCAGAGTAACCAAACAGAAAAGATATAAACTATCCAAATAAAAAAAGTGAAGCTGATTTTAACCCAAATGTAGTAGGCTGGTCACAGGAACTCCACCTACAAATATGCTTCCAATTTCCACAGCCATAGAAACATTGAGATTTGGAAATAGTATTTTAATAAGTAATTATTAAAATTATAATAAGTATATATATATAATACTTATATAATAAGTAATTATTAAAATTACATAAGTGGCACAAGAGAAACAGACATCCACACAAAACAAAACTAAACATACGAAGAAAACTACACAATCCAACCCCTTAATCCTTCCAGGTAAGGACTGATCAGGCTCTGAAACCCTATGCATAAGCAACACTAATTCAGACTTAATTCAGAATCTCTTGTAATGTTCTGGATTTTAGGAAAGGTGATGACTCATCTAATAAAGTGTAAAAGGCCACAAGAATAACATGAAACATTAAAATAAGAACATTAGAATGATGTCATCTTTTCTTGGTCAGAATTTTCTCAAAGTTTCCAGTAAGTTTAGAGGCAGGGAGAGAATAGTACCTGCTATCATAACAGAGCTTGAAGAAGCACAGGCATCTGCCGCTTCAAGTCAGAGCATATCCCACCATCACCAAATGAAAAAAAACCCCAAAGCCTACACAGGTTTACACATAATCAGTTGTTCAGAGCATAGGATGAATACATCTGGGCTCAAGTTTAACTTTAAAATTGTCTGCATAAGCAGATGGTGCAAAACTAGACTAAATCTGCTCCATATCATGTCTGTATGTAATCCACAGCAAGAAACAAAAAGGAGAGGGGGAAAGATTAGAAAGACCTAGAAGATTACTGTTCCCAAGCTGCTAAAGTGATGTTACCTAGAAAAGTGCAGTGTTTTCAGTGTCTGTTTATTTGAACAGAAATAAAATCTCTAGAGAAATGGTCTGACCAGTGAAACTCTCCTGGACTGCCTATCTGGTAGGCAACAAGAACAGAAAAGTGCTAAGTTGTCTGTACAGATTCACATGTTATTCCAAGTTGGAAGGGACCCACAAGGATCATCCAGTCCAACTCCCAAGCAAGCGCCCACCCAGGGATCAAACTGGGCACCACACTCCATCCATCCGAGCCTCCCATCATCTAGATCATGTCACTGAGCTCCTCATCCAGTTTTTCTTAAACACCTCCAGGGATGGCGACTCCACCACCTCCCTGGTCAGACCATTCCACTGAGAGATCCCTCTCTCTGTGAAAAAGCTCTTCCTAACATCCAGTCTAAACCTCCCCTGGCATAGTCTGAGGTCATGTCTTCTTCTGGTGCAGGCAAGAGAAAAGAATAAAAGGCCTCAATGAAATGGATCTGGTCTGGAATATACATTGCAGTAAATGGGGCAAAGGAACAGAAGGCAATACATAGGATGGAAAATTCAGCAAACAGCCCAGAAGGAACAACTCAAAGAAGCATGGATGTGAGTATAGGGAACAGATGGCAGCACAGCACTGAGAAACAGATTCTTACATATATGGAACCCATATAGGGCTGAAAAAGTTCCCTTTAATTAAAGAAGTATGCCCCTTGCTTCCCTCCTGCCATCTGTCCATGGAAAGTGCTCCTTTAGCAGGGCCCGTTGGATCTGTCAAAGCAGGATTCTTCTGCAGTCAATAACTACTATTTTATATTCTTTTCTCAACTCTCAGAATACTCAATTTTCTTTTTCATGGTGCCTCCAATCAGAAAAATGGCATCTGGATGGACGCCATCATACTGATCCTGTATTTATCTTCAATTTGTTTTTCTTCTAAAATGCATGGACCACAATAAAATCATCATAAATAATTTTTGAGGAGATGATATTTTGCTCCAATGCTTGTCATTTTTTATTAACATTACCTGGGACAGACCACAATGCATTACAGATGTTATTGGTGGCTTTCATGCACTCTTATGTGTAATCAGCTTGTACCTCATTAACCATTTGAAAGACTGGACCAAGGAATTTCAAAACAGATTAGAAAAATTGCATTTGTATTTAGTTGAGAACACCTGCCAAAGACTCCACAAAACTCAAAGATACTACATCCAGTCACTGCTGCTGACTACACTAGAAATGCTGCTGAAGAGTTACCACGCATTCACAAACAATTTTATTTAGTGTATTAAAGAGCAGGACTGAGGTTTTAAAGGATCAAGACACGTGTAAGCCGCCTTACGGTGTCTACCAGGGCTATATATAGCAAAACCCTTTTTCTAATCTTAATGGGCCCAATTTCAAAGATACTTTAATTGACTAATCTAGATTACTTGCCAGTGAGTAGAATCAGGTACAAAACAACCAAGAACACAAGTCTGGAAAACCGGAGACTGTGTACCCAAAAACAGAGCAAACTTGTATGGTGTTGTTTGGTTTTGGTTTTAGTTTTTATTTTATGAAATCAGGACGCACTGATCTTTTTGAACCGCCTTTGTTTAAGACAATCCGTGTTCTCAGCTAGAAAGCAATGGAAGCTCAGCCTTGATACAAAGCAATTATTGAAAACTAGGTTTTGCACAAGCATTATTGGCTTTGTGCTACCACAGTTGGACTTACACAGACAGAAGATTTACAATATATTTGAAGACAAATGCTCAGAAAACAATCTTAGCTTGTATATATGAAGATGGTACCATTTCCCAGAGCTTAATTATTCTGTTTTGAATCCCACCAGAAAACAGTGCACAGATGCAGCATCACAAGCAGAAAAATTAGCCACACACTGGCCATTGAATTGAGAGCTCAAGCAAAGAGAATGTTGTTCCCTCCTTTTCTTATTTCTTTTGACTTTTTTTTTAAGAGAAAGGAGTATGAAAAATATCAGATTGTCATACTTGAATTGTATTTTCAGTAAATAAATACAGTCCTTCGAAACAAAAAGAACTCATTAAAATCCACCTAAAAATGTGACAAACTAGAAATATTTTTGATTGAACTATAAACCTTGAATAAATTTTGCACTGGAGGATCCTTATTTCCATTAATAAAACTGAAAGAATGTGTGTTAACTACATAAATGAATAATGTTGGTTCAGAAACAGGCATTTGACAAAAAGTACCTTAACATCTTCACTTGATATTTTGGCTCCACCTTCTCCTAATCTTAAACTGATCTACCCAATGACCTAAGAACATAAAGCTTATCTGATCACTTAAACATCTTACCACTCTTTCAGAAAAGAATTGGATGTATAGAGCTGGACTTGATCAGCTGAACCACAAAGAAAAGACCGATGTAGATTCAAAACTAAATAACAGGCAACCAGTATCTCAGAGAACAAGAGACGACTGTACTACTTCAAATTGTAATTTTTTTTTTTCAATGTCACACAGATCCTCGGGAAATAGAGAGGGCTGCTACCTTTTTGTGTCATGACAGGCTTATCTGAGTTTTGCTCGGCTTCGGGGAAAAGGTGAGGTGACCTATGAATGATTGCTGATGACAATAGACTTGGCTTGCTTGCTTTTTCAAGGCTCCCCAAGGGTCACCTTCACAGTTCATCTAGAGTATATGTAACTGTAGTTAACATTATACATATATTTAATAAAACCCAGTTCTTATCCAGCAGAATACAACTATTAAAAAAATTTAATCCACTCAAGTATTTTCTATCCAATTTCAATCAAACATTTTCATATTTTTAATCTGTTTCTTTGGCTATTTTCTTATTTTTAAACACTTAAATGCACTCAGGCTAAAACAGAGTTATGGCAGCCTACTAGCACCTCATACCTTCTTGAAATGGCAAAATCCAACCTTCCAGAAATTCTGAATTTTGAGGTAACACTGTTATTATGGCATACTCAAAACACATAAGAATGTCTCAGATGCCCTTTTAATTTGAATGAACATAACAGTAGATGTCAATGTGAAATGAAGATCCCTCCAAGAGCTGTACACCTCTGCAGTCCTATACTTCTCCCTTGCTGCTCCTCTCTTCACTACATTCCCTTCAAGCATTGTGACTCTCAAGCTCCTGTACCCCTGCTATGAAACATGGTCATAATTCTGACCAGCTCTGAATCCTACTCCCAGGAGACACATATATCCAAATTACCTAGTGCTTCCACTCATTCTTCCACAGTAATATGACAATTTTTCCTTGCCATCCTACCTCTGCAGAACACCCAGAGACAGCAGTGTGACACTGAGGTGCCTGCAGGGCCAGGGAGCAACAGAAAAATTAAATGGATTGGAAATCTCTACAAATCAAAATGGGTTATCAAAACACTTTTGTGCACTGAAGCAACATCACTTGCTTTGCACTTTTTGCAGCAGGTCACACTACTTAACTTTCAGTGGAATTCGAGGTAAAGCAAAATCCCTTTCAATTCAGGATTGATATCTTTAAGGGAGGCAGCAATTTGTAGTACAAGAGGGAGGGAAGAAGGAAAAACTTCCAGATAAAGAGGAACATAAGAACAGCACCCTGACTTCCCAACCATACTTCTACAGGATAATACCCATTTCACAGACTCCTGTTCTCCTACCACAGACCCCTTCTCTGCAGCATCCAGCAGGTCCAAACCCACTGATCTCTGCAACTAGGGAGACTCTGTATCCACACCCACAGGTGTGTATGTGCCACAGGAGGATGTACCAGTATAACCCAACAGGTGACAAGTTTACAATAGTAGCTCCTGAGTAAGTTGCAAGATAAAGCCTGGAATCTACAAGGAGAAAGCCTATGCCCATGGAGTACAGTTGTGGTACAACACAAGTGGTGCCTTATGCATGAGCCACTTCTGTAAATAGAGCACATGTTTACATTCCCTGTTTGACTTTTAGCTATCCCAAAGAGTGCTACTTAATAAGTTTTTGAAATTTGCTTCAATACATTACAAAAATTTTGATAGGTATTACTAAAACTTAACAAAAAATACTGGAAAGTAAATGAACGTCCAGAAGGATATTTTTAGGAATGTGATTATATTTGTTTTCACCCAATTCTATAATCAAGGAACATTTGGACACTTATGGGGAAAAAAGTCTACAGTTAAATAATTTGAGCCCATATTTAATAAAATCAATTTCATTCAGCCATAACAGCCTACCCCACAATCCACGAACTAAGGTTTGCTAAACCATGGGTTTGAGGAGACAGATATGGCAAATTCAACCCTGTGCAGGAAAAGTGTTTTTCAGCAAGTAACATTTCTACAGCCTAACTCAGGCTTTCCTATGAGAGAGCCGCTTGCAAAAATCCTCTTTCCCCAAAAAATCTGAGTATAAAGACAAACAGGAGATTTCTGACAGGAAAACAGGAAATGTGGTAGGATGTAAAAACATAAGGTAGCACTCCCCACCACATCTATGAACGTACAAACGGCCATACACAATTACAGAGAGTGGAATGAGCCGGTCTCAAGTGTCTTCCAAATGCTCCTATCATACTGAATCTCTTTACTCAGTTGTAATGAACCCTGATGGATGCCCAGAATCCTCTTGCTCTGTCCAAGCTGTCAGTGTCTTTTACAAGATCCTGCTGGATTTATAATTATAAATAAAATACATATGCAATACAAGTAGCTATAACTGATGCTCTCCATCTTTATGAAGACATTGAGAAATACTAATGATGAACAACGACCTTATGAACTCTTCATTTTAATACTTGTTAACCATTTTATGAATGGCAAAAATAAAAAGCAGAGATACTTATACACAAACATATTTAAAAAGTTTGCCAACTTAAATGAATGAAGTGAAGGGAAAAGACAACCATCTGCAGCTGTAACTCAAGACGTGTGAAGGTGACCAAAGAACATCTGCACTTTTATCAAATGCGTTCCATCACATCGATGGTATTTTCTATTTCCAAAGTCAAATCTCCAAGAGACTGCTTTCCTATGATAACAAACAGCAACCTTGAAGGAAATATTCTCTTCACTAATCTCTAAGATATGAACAATGAGTATCTGATCCAGCTTACCTCCCACACCAGACCTGAAGAAACTGACAGCTGGACTTCAAACTTTTTTCACAAGGAATAAGGCAGAGGTGTCAAGACATTAGACACTAGAGCTCTCTGAGGTAGGTTGGCCACGTGCAAATTCATACTTTGCCTCCAAAGTACAATGGATCTCAATTTCCTAGATACACTTTTCCTGCATGGCATACTTCAACAGCGTAATGTGCTTTCAACATCATCACTCCAAAATGAGATTTTAAGCACACCTTCAGAAAGAAAGGTGGTCACACAGACCAACCATCTTGGTGGGGGAAAAATATATATTTTCTTTGATGTGTCAGATAATTCAAGTACCAGCTTTCATATGCACCTCTGAAATGGGCCATAAAACTCTTTGAGAACTGCATTCTCAATACAGCTCAACTACACACAGTCTTGTTTGGAATGCTTAAATAACCATGAAGGAATGAGTACAGCTCTGAGTTTGAAATCTACAAGTGGCAGTTGTTGAGAAATTTCTAAGAGGCAGCGTATGTCGCTCTGGGCAAATCTCTGTGCAATAACTCAAAATCTCAGCAGTTAGTCAAGTACCTCAATACACATTGCAAGAAAATAATTCATCGATTTGGACAAGTGGCAATGAAAAAAGCTGTTACTTCCATTGAAGAAAGAGCAGGAACCATCTAAAATGCTTAGTTCTCTTTTTCTAAAGGGAAAAGAGTTTGACATGCAGAGTATAAAGGGCTTCTTTCTTTCTGAAAGCCTCACTCCTAGAAAGAGAGCACTGAAAACCTGCTGCTTTTGTATGAAGTCTGCAAACATTCTTTGGCAAGGAAAAAAAGTGTTTATGTACATTCTACCAGAGAAGCATTTGATCTGCTGCTAGGAGCCACATCTCAACGTGCCCTCCTGGCAGAAGAAATAGTGACCATAAATGCCCTCTTTGAAGAAAAAAAAAGGAGGTCAGGTGCTCAGAAGGACAACTCATGGATAAATAAAAGCATACATTTTATTTCTCATTAAGGTGAGGGACCCCTACCCAAGGACAAGAAACTCCTGAAGAGCCATCATATTAAAGAGCAAAGACAAGTAAGAATACAAAAGAACAATGTAGATTAATTCTCATGACATGACAGTGGTAACATTTACTGAAGAAACTGAAATTCTGAGATGATGAAAGCACGAAATTTATCAAGCCATGGCACCAACACTTGTACATATTCCCATCTGTTCACTTAGATTTATACAGACATGTATGTGACAACATCTATTCCCTTATTTGTTTCTCTTCTCCTCAGAAGAAGAGTTAGGTGGGAAGACACTGTAGATTGTCTTTCTCTGAGTTTCAAATTGAACAAGGGGATTTAAATGTATAAGGCAACCCTTACCTTCTGGACGGTACTGAGCTACAATAGTCACTGCCTGGCCTGCATTCTTCAGGGCTGCTGCTGCCTGCTCATGGGTTGCTGCTTTTAGATCCACTCCATTTACCTACAATTAATACAAAAAGTTCATTATGAAAGTTGATGCTGGTATTTATCACTGCAGAACACAGACCAGTAGAAAAAAATAAAACTGGACATGAACTAGTTTTCTGGCCATCTGGGTTTTTCCTGTTTCCAATAGCCTTACTGGAATCAAAAGTCAATAAATCCTCTATCACAGAATCACAGGATATTCTGAGTTGAAAGGGACCCACAAGGACCATCGAGTCCAACTCTTAAACGGCACCACTGCCTCCCGGTGGGAATCGAACCCGGATCTCTGGTGTGACAGGCGGGGACACACTCACCACTGCACTAAAATACCCCTCCTAAGAATTACTGTAACCTTCGTAGTATATCACGATCAATCTGTAATCACTAGATGAATTTTCTCTTTGTTTAAAACTTCTCTTTCTTTTTAAGACACAGAGAATGTTACTTTCTGTGATGGTTCAGGAACCCTCTCAGTCAAGGCGTGACTAGAGACCATTGTGTCACCACATTCAGTGACAGATGACAGCCTCTATTGGTCTGGCATTGATTTCAACACAGCAGATTTTCAAAAACTTTTTAAAAACTGAAGCAGAAGTGTGTGTCACATTTTCGGCCAAAAGCATTTTTCGTAGTTCAAACTAAAAGACGTGGTTTAATATCAACATTTTAGTTATAACAGTTAAGAGGAAAAAAATTCCTTTTAACTTCCAAATTGCAATGTAATTGTCCAAGGGAATAATTCTCCATAGGTTAAGTCATTTCATAAAGAGAATACAGAAAAAGTCCATAGACAGGTATGAGATAGATCTGTTTAAGACTAACAGGAAGTTTAGCACAGAAAAAGCACAGTTTCAGATGCTACTGCCAAGTGTCTCCATCTCATTAGAACGTTTATTTCTGAAATTTATAGTCTTCCAATTTAGACACACACACTGCTCAGCTACCAGACGAAGGTAAGTTCATGTCTTCACTGAATGTCTCTGAGACAGAGAAGTGCTATTTTAATCAGGTTATAGATGAGAAGCTGAGGCAGACTAAAGTCCTCAGAGATATTCTGGAAGTACATTAGCGTTTGTTCCACTGTCTCAAATTTAGCTCAGTTAAAAATATCCTTTGCATATCATTAACTGGCACTAATATCCAGGGAGGGGGATACTTTGGTTGCTGTTTAAATAAAAGAAGAAAGGAATCCTACGGAAATTATACGATCTCCTTTCCTGAGTTCTCCACTCAGATCTGCTGGCCCTCCTGCAAGGATGAAAGAGATGAAAATTCCTTCTCCGTCTTCTCCTCCAACAATGTTGAAGCCAAGACCTGTTGATCCTCGATGCAGGACGACCTTTCTAGGCTCCCTGAATGAAAGAAATAAATGTGAAATCTTGGTCACTCGACATGAGCAAATGTAAAATAAACAACTAGAAAAATTTCTGGCTGCAACACAAACACCCCTCCATGTTTTAGGTGAACAAATCTTTCAGTATGTATGTATGTTAAATTCCTATTCTGTTACAATTCTATTCAGCACTAAATGCCATTATGTAACACTTTTCCACATTGTTCAACAAATTACTAATTTCCCTTTCTGAAACATAAATTATAAATTCTAGTGAAGACACCATTAACGAAAATATGCCCTTACAGTTTCATTTACACTACAGTTTGTCAAGCAATAAATAAAGAAAAATTCAAGAAGTCTGCATAAGCCCTTTAAGAAAAAAAACAGATTTTGCAGCATTCTCAAATACATTTTCAATTTATTCAAAGCAACTGCAATTGAAAAAGTTCAACCTAAACCAATTTGTTGCACTCTTGCTATAGGATCCACTCCTGACTTCGATGGGGAGAGAAAAAATACTGATCAAGAGAAGGCCAGTCAACTTCTAATGCAGAAAGACTCCTAAGAAAAATCTACTGATCTACTATTTGATCCTATACAAGGAAACCATAAATGATCTCACAAACAGACATTTTGAATAAAGCAGAGCAACTATGTGCTGCATTTAAAAAATCACTAGAGAGCACTAAAGAACAATTAATGCACCTTAAGTATTTGGAGACATTAATTATTAATTTCCAGGATAAACTAAAAAAAACAGCATTTTTCCAAAACAAAAAATATAATCTAGTCCGATCTTTAAAAATGACTCAATTTCGACACTGGCTATGAAATCATCTTAGTGTCAAATTCTTAAAATTTCACCTCGATCAACTATTATATTCACTTTTCTCAGAGCACTATTATATTGCAAATAAATGACATTTTGAAGCTACATATTGCTCTGGATTACAGCAATACCTTCATAAAAAGTTAGAGAACATAAAGATGCATTATGTCTTAAAATAACACACAAAATTTATAAACTTCTTTTGAGGGTTGAGAGAGCAGAGGATGAGCAGGTAATTTAAAGAAAACCACATAAACATTCTCTGAATAGCCCTTGCACTTCAGAAGAAGTCTAAAAACACATTTCACAGTAATTTTAGAGGAATGCCTTAAAACCATAATGCTATCAGCAGGAGAGATTCATTCTGACTTATGTCCACCTAACCCTAAGGTAAAAATGAGTATAAACACATATCCTACTTTCCACTACACTAAAATCTATTCCACAATTTATTATGCCACTTAAGTTTCATTCCTGGGTAGACCCTGCCTTAGAAACTGAGTGACATTATCCATATCAGATGACGGTGTGTCACTGAATTCAGCAACAACATACTAAAAATGTAGTATAACAACCCTGTACTAGCAGAACAGAAGGGCAACCAAATTACAGGAGCTTCTGAACAAAAGATTAATGCAATCTACTCAATCAGTGAAGGAATGAGTGGTCTGTTAATGGGAAAGGATTAAGGGCTCTCCAGCTTTTCTGGATTTAGCATCCATTAAAACAAACTCTTGTATGTGGGGGCAGGGAGGACCAAAATATTGCTGGCTCTAAAATAAGAAAAAGTCTCTGGTCTGCTCATAACTAGCATCCTAAAAATCTATGTCAAGTAATGCAGCCTTGGTGGGACTTTGTGATTTTAAAACTATTGCTGGACTGACAAATCATGTGTGCACATACACACATATAAATATGTAGATCTAGTTTTCTCTTTACAACAATGTTTATAAGTGTTTAGAAACATTTGAGAACAAGCCCTGTGAGGAGTGACTACGGGAGCTGGGGCTGTTCAGCCTGGAGAAGAGGAGGCTCAGAGGTGACCTGATTGCTGTTCACAACTACCTGAAGGGAGATTGCAGTCGGGTGGGTGGAAATCTCTTCTCTCAGGCTGCCAGCACCAGAACAAGAGGACATGGCCTTAAGCTATGCCAGGGGAAGTTTAGGCTGGATGTCAGGAAGAGGTTTTTCACAGAGAGAGTGATCTCTCAGTGGAATGGTCTGCCCAGGGAGGTGGTGGAGTCGCCATCCCTGATGGTGTTTAAGAAAAGACTGGATGAGGAACTCAGTGACATGGTCTAGACAATGGGAGGCTCAGATGAATGGAGCGTGGTGCCCATGGCTCCTGCGCTGTGGGTTCGATCCCTGGGTGGGCGCTTGCTTGGGAGTTGGACTGGATGATCCTTGTGGGTCCCTTCCAACTTGGAATAACCTGAGAACCTGTGAAACTAACATCTCATTCTTGAAACAAAATATAGTATTCACCAGTATTTTGCTCACAAACACATCTTTCAGGAGCTTCACTGCTTAACTAATTTAACACTTAGCTTTGGTTATTCATTACCTGGTAATCTCATCATCTCCAAGCATTCCCTTGGGAACTGGTGAGTATCGCCCTGGAGATGCTGGAGGCAGGGACTGTCCCAGGTAGGCAGCTGGAGTGATATGGTTATCCACCGGCTGAGAATAAGCTTCAAAGAGGGGAAAAAAACCAACAAAAAATAAAAAGACATTAGGGGAATATGGAAAAAGAGCTGGAGGAACTGAAACAAAGGAGTGACCTCTTCCAAAAACGAACTATAGCAATTCAAATGATACATGAATATACTTCTAAAATGGTGTGTCAAATCTATATATTCACGAGTTTCCCAGCTAAGTCAGTAAGGAAATGTTTCAGTTTGATTTTTTCTCAAATAAAACTTCTTGGACTTGATGATCTCTATGGTCTTTACCAACCTTACTGATTCTGTGATTCTTTGGAAACAGTAACCACAGATAGTTGAAACTTATGAGGAGAGTCTGGAGAATTATCTGTTTTAAAGCAGTCTTTAATTGACTTAAGTAAATTAAGAATTTCAGTTTCTAAAATCACTCTAATCAGAGCACAAGTGAAAAATCTAACATTTTAATGTTAGACTTATTCCACACTGTCAAGCTGCCTGCATCTTTCTATTCAATGCTTTGATGTGGAGCATCCAACCACCTGCAGAATCCTTTGGACCATTCTGACTGACAGGTATGATCAGGGAGGGATGTTGCATTTCTTAGACACCAGCACAGGTACTGGTATTGATGCTCTTGTGCATCCAGCCACCAGCACACACCAGGAAACAAAAGAGGGGTTATTCTACCTCCTATTCTTCAAGGTAAGAGGCATGAATTTACTGAGAGGAATAAACAAGCTCATGAAAAATACAGTAAAGGTCAGTTGTTCTATTCACAGTTGGATTGATTAAAACTAGAAAGGTGTAATAACAGGATTTGGTGGATCCTCTTAAACAACAGGACATGAATTCTGTGCATGAAGTGCACCAGATGTTTTACCTGAACCACAACACACATACTAAAAGAAATTTAGCATCTTAAGGTTACAATTGATGGAAAATATTCTACAATACCAGAATTGTTCCAATAAATAATTCAAAAGGTGCATGATATTTTCAAGTTAGACACATCAACTTGAAGTGTCCATTGACCAGGCTCAGTTATATCCACTGTCTGTTATTACAAACCATATTCTACAATTGAAAGGCTTTTTCCTGCTGCAGGCGATTCCAATTTTGAGGCTTAAACATGGAGAGTGGGGATATTTGAGATATTCAAGCTTATTAAAGTTGCCAGACTCTCTTTGCTCTTACTCATTTGCTGTAGCTGATGAGGTGCCTGACCTCTGAGGATTTACACTAAACCCGAAGCTCTTTTAACTGAACAGACATGACTCATTGCAGAACTGATCAGGATATTCTCCTTTTTTTCCCCTTTCTAAGCCACTATCAGAATGTTTAGATCATATACAAACTTACCAAGAGTATTACCACATGAAAAATTTGCTAAATAGCCAGCTTTCAAAGCACCTGTGCAGGACTGATTCTGTATTATTCTCAGTTCCTAGTAAACCTGTGTGCAGTAAGTTCCATACTCAGTGGAAGTATCAGACGGTCAACATTTCAGCAAGAATTAAAATCCACTATTAACAGCCTGGGCAGTTTAAAAGCACTGGTTGATAAGAGTTCCTTTGCTATTGAGACACAGGCCTCAGTCAGTTGCATGAGACTGCACAGAACTTTTCACGATTGCTAAAACCATTTTCTAGAACAGCTGTAACATGTGTATGTTGCACCTTCATCCTTCTGCTCCCTGCAAGGATTCTATAGAGCCCACTGCTTAGTTCTTTCTCTGTCCCAGCACCACATGTAGTTTCTGTGCACTGGTAGACAATTTGGACACCTAACTTGGGGTTTTTTAGTCACACTGGAGTTTTAGCAACAGATTTTCACAATGATTACCAAACCACATGGCAATATTTACCTTTCACCATGAAAAATACAAATATTTTAACATAAAAATATCATTTACATGTATTCCTCAATATCCATGTTGCTGCACATACTTTCTGTTTGAAACACAACTGCACGTAAACAGTTGTTTTGTTTTTTCTTGGAAAAAACAAATGGAATGCAAGATTTCATGACCGCTTTTCCAAGTAGTGAAAAAGGGGTTTGGATTAAAAAACGTGAACAAGTGTTGAAAAGTGTAACAGCCCCGTACATTCTGTTCATGCACTAAATTATCTCATTTCAGAAAATGAATTTACAAGTGCTTTTAGCAAGTCAAAGGCAGCTATAACGATATGTATTTTATAGGAAGTAATCACATTTTTGTAACATTCTATATTCATTGACTTACAGTGCTTTACATTTGATTGTTTTTCAGGTTCCTACAGCTTTTAACTGCATCATGTTCAGAAATATACATACCACCTCCAACATAATTTTATTTTTAAATATTTTATCTTTTCACCTTATAACTAAAACTCAGATTTTGTTATCAAGCAATAAAACTACTTATTATTTCAGCGCTTTGGACTGAAAGTACTTTCCACAACAGCACTGGCTACATCCTTTATTAAGTTTTCCATATGCCACTTGATTAAAGCAGTTCAAGGTCAGTGTTCTCAGCACTATGAAAGCAAACTACAAGGCATAAAGGGGCTTGCATGGAGTTCCTGCAAAAAAAAACCCCAAAAACCCCAAGCCTGTACCCTTCCTAAAGCTGGAAATTGTAACTGAAGAATATTAATGAGGAACATGATAGCATGAAGAGGCAAGCTATCACTTTCTGAATCCTAAATGAGGTTTAAACTTCTATTTCCAGGTAAATATTATTACTGACGTAGCTGATAAAAGAAACTGTCTTTTCTATGAACAGCAAATTGTATGCATTAAATGAATTTGCTTTGACAGGAAAAGTCAGAGCTTAAGAAAAAAATTCATTTCCAAATCCACCCTCTCCTTCACATAACACAGCTCTTGACAAAAAGAAAAAAATGGAAGATTTCCTATAATTTCCGTTATCTTCATGCTGAGGACTCCAATCTCAAGTACAAGCTCCAAAATGGGAAACAAAATTAAAACCTTTTTGTCATTTATTGTTATTACATATTCTTCTCTTCCTGTACTTACGCCATTTAAGAAAAAAGGCATTCATGACTAGTGAGGAAACGGATTAGTCCCTACCTTGCAGAAAATGCAGATCACTGCAAAGTAATTGTTTAGACAAGCAATCCACAGCTCAAGGGTTAAAAGAAAAATCCCACAGAAACAAGAGAAACTGTCACAGCAATCAATTATTGTGGAAATACAAGGGCTTCGCCAAGACTTCGTCTCCCATACATGTCCCAATCTCTAGAGCTACAGTGCACAACCATCAGCTATTTTTTCCATGTGCATTCCCTGCTGAAGCTCTGGCCTCAGAGCCTCAACTCCTCCTTAACCAAGTTTTCAAAATTAACTTCCCTCACAGGCAGCTGGAAGCCATTCCCTCACTCCGGTAAGTATCAGTCTTCAGCCTCAGGTGCACAATGTTGGCAGTGTCTGTACCTTCTCAGTAAACTGCCATAAATCCAAATCCCAGAAACTTCTTGATCAAATATCCTTGGATTCAAAGACCCCAAAGAAATATAATTTATCACATTATTTAATTATCTATACAGATGCTAACTTATTTGGTCCTTTCTTCTGAGCCATCAGACCACCTGGCCAGGCCGTAATGTTGTGTGGCTGGTGCTCCTACCACACGAGTTCTAAAAGAAACCAGGATTTGCACCAAACGCAGACACTGAAATCTGTGAGCCTGGTTCTCAAACAGTTCTTCAGTACCCTTAGCTCTGCATTTTAAATCCCCATCACCAGGCCAAGTCAGGCAGCCCCATAACTAAACAAGACCAGTACCAGAGAGGAAAGTCTTAAACACAACCAAAACGTGAATCAGTTTACAGGACACTGAACATCCTCACAGTGATTTGTCTGTTACTCTTCACAGCCTCCAAGAGCATGAGGGACATGTTCTCCTCATACTCATCACCAAGGGATGAACATCATTGAGTCTCTAGGGCTAGTCCATGCCAGCCCTGGAAAAACACTTGGAGCCCCACTATTGCTGTGCTTTTAGTCTACAAGCTATAGGATCTTGTTCTGTTCAGCACATAATTTTCCTGATTAATCAACTTTCTTATATCTGATTTTTGTCCTGTATAATTTTTAAAAGCTAGAAACAGTTCAAATACAAAAATTGGGGTACATTGAAAACTTAAAAGGTGAAAATAAGTAAATCATAAAAAATAAGCCGAACTTACAGTTTGTGATGTCAGGAGGGGCATAACTGTCATTCATGAACATGCTGGTGGGTTTTGCAACTTTCAGATAAACAAAGTCAGATGTGTTTTTTAAGGCAGTCACTGCTTCTTCATGAGTAACTTCTTCTAAGCAAACACTGTTGACCTAAAGAGAAAAACAAACTCTTAACACATAAAAATGTACATGTTCATAAGACACTCACTGAACGCTGTTGGAGCACTCTGACCTTGAGAGTCTGTACTAGGATTCATGTGCCACAGAAATAATTGGTTCTATAAAATTATATAAGAGCTGCTTTGTGAAACATGAGACAAGTATTCCTTTAAAAGAATAAAATAAACTGTATTGATTGTAACATTGTAAAGAAGGCTGACATGACTTTGGAGAGCTAATGGGACAAGCCGGACACTGCAAATGTCCTAAGTGTGCACAATCACAGCACTGACAGTTACTGCAAGCATTACATCAAGTTTCTTTCAGCAAGACTAAATCCTCCATCATCTTGTCATGACATAATTAAGTTCTAGAACCTATAACGGGACAACATCAAATTTAGGGGTCAAAACCAGAGAAGTTCCCAAAGTGACTGATTTGTGTGTCAAGTAACAGGAACCAGTCTAACTACAGGCAACGAAATTTTTAAGCTCTTGCTATTAAGGTGAAACACCTGCACTTTCATTTAAAAACTTCAACGAGTACTGTCTCATACATTTACAGCCTTAGCAAATGGAGTTGCTGACTCTTTTCTTATTTTGAATAGAGAAGTAACTTCTGCAGATAATTCCAGGCAACATGGGAAATAAAATTTGTACTTCACTGAACCTGAGGGACCAAAGACACTTTCCTCTGATTACTTAACTTTTATACCATGTAAAAAAAGTTAGGCCTGGTCAATTGTTAGTTGTGGGGGGAAAACTCTGCTGCTTAGATATATCCTTTCCATCCGTATTTCCCAGAAGTTTCCTAATTTCTTCTATTATGTTAAGGTATAAGTTAGCATGCAAATTTTTGCATAGGTGACAAATTGTAACACTGGAAAGTACTTCACCATTAAAAGGAAGTTTTCCAGTGCCCTAGCATTCTGATGAGTCCTATAATCAAAAATACTTCCTATGGAAAAAAAAAAGATGAAATATGGCATGTGAAGAGGTGTAATTATTGTGCAGCTAATAGTAAACATTAAAAGAGAGTAAACTCTCTTTCTGTCTCTTTTTCCCTCCCAATTCTTAGGTAAGGATTTGTTCTTTCTTTAGGAGATTCTATGTAACTACCCACTGTAACACCAGCATTTGGACTCTATTATTTAAAAAAAAGCAGGATTCTTCAGATAAAGGGATAATCCCCTTATCCTTAAGCACTTTCAGATTTCCCAGCTCTTTACTTGTAAGTGATAAACTGATGCAGTAAGTCTTTTTACAGATGGGAGAACTCTGCACTAATCAGTTTCTTACTGCTGGAAGAGCAACAGAGCACGTGTTCTGCTGTCAAGTACAGTGACCACAGATGTACCCTGAGCTCTTACAGAGGCAGGTGTTGGTAGAGGTAGAAAGGTGGAAAAAATCAACCTTATGACAGTTAATATCTATCTATCTGGGCAACAAAGTGGCGGGAATTTAAGAAAGATGAAAGTTAGTTTTACTTTGTGCATAGAAAAATTCAACTTTGAAGTAACTGAAGCTAAGAAAAAAAAAACACATTCAAAAGCATTACAAACACTAAAATGCAATAGTTCACAGGTTATTGCAAGTTGGAAGGGACCCACAAGGATCATCCAGTCCAACTCCCAAGCGAGCGCCCACCCAGGGATCGAACCCACAGCGCAGGAGCCATGGGCACCACACTCCATCCATCTGAGCCTCCCATCGTCTANTCACCACTCTCCAGCCACAGATCCCCGAGCCGATGGCAATGCATGGAGTTGTTAAGTCCAAAGAGAAGCACCCAGCATTTGGACTTGTTAAATTTCACATTACTGGAACCTGCCCATCTCTCTGGCCTATCAAGGTCCCTCTGAAGGGCCCGTCTGCCCTCTGGCAGTTCAACATTTGCCCTGAGCTTGGCATCATCTGCAAACTTGCTAATGATGGATTCAATTCCCTCATCCATATCATCAATAAAGACATTAAACAGTTGGCTAAAGGCTGCTCAGATACCAGTACAGGGAGTTCCTTTCCATTCCTGTTTTTGAGAAGAGAAATAATCCCATTTTATATTCGTTTACAATTCCATCAGCTAGATGCCAAAAAAATAATAGCAGGCATCAGAAATAAACGTGATTAATTCAGGTTTTGCATGGAACACTGCGCTGGAGATTTCAAATTCCCTGATGAGATGGTCTTGAATGATGCAAATTTAACTTAATCACCAATTTCCTAGCAGTAACAACTCTTTTACTCATTTTTATGAAAAAAACACTCCACTAGTGGGCAGCTTAACCATATACTGAATCATGCCCCTATTGAGCCTAAAAGTGAATGACCATTAAACAAAATGCAGCTCTTACTTACAGCTAAAAGTTTGTCTCCGATCTGGAGTTTGCCATCTTTATGTGCTGCCCCTCCTTCAATGATTTTGGTTACATAAATGCTGTTGTCCCCAGGGATATGCTGATTTCCTACACCACCAGCAATACTGAAACCAAGACCTGTTTGAAGATAAAATCATTACTCAAGGAACCTTACTTTGCATTAATTAAATTCAAGTCATTATATAAATAATAATGTATCACACAAATATATTTGGTATTGGGCTCTGGCTGAAGCAATACTTAATGCCTTTTCAAGTGAACTCCATAATTTTCCAGAAAGTTCTAGAAAAGACTTAACATTTATCCAAGGACTGAAAATCAGAAGCCAAATCATTCACTTCAGGCCCTGTGAAGGATGCACACAGCAGAACTACAGCATCACCACCGATACTTATGGAACCATTGTCCAGTAAGTACCTATACAGAAACAAATCCTACATTATTATTGGTCTCTCAAAGATCCTTTCTAGGTAATTCAATGAAGTATTTTACTACAAATTAAAATATACTTAAAAATTACTAGATATTGTCAGAAACACGTTTTTATCATTTGAAAGAAAACTATGCTTTCTACAAGAACAGTTTCAACCCTATCACTCTTGTGACACAGAAACTTGATACTTCCAGCGTACCTTTAGGGCCTTTTACAAGTTTGATTTCCACTATTTTTTCTGTGACTGGTTTTCTTCTTTTGACATACAATCGTACGATAGATCCTGCTTCTTTCAAAGCTTCCACTGCTTTGCTGTGTGTCACATCACGAACATCCACCTCATTTACTCGCAGAATACAATCGTTCACCCTAGAGACAGCAACAGTCACGGTCAGCTGCTGTAGTACAGCAGAGTGGACACATTGGGTGCTTCATACTTGATCTAGAATACACTTAGATACATCTTAACAAATGAAAATACATAGATTTATCTCCTAAATTCTACTTATTCGAGACAATGCTCTAAAATTAATTATTAGGGCTTACATACAAATCAAGGATCACTAGAAAATATTTAACAGGAATATTCAATTCACAGCCAAAGAGGGCACCGTCTTGTATGTGTTTCATTTAAACAGTGTTTTGAACAGATGTTGGCACAAACTACCCCTTTTGCTTCGGGCTGTAAGAAAGAATTAAAAAATCCAGAACCTTGGAGGCGCACAGTGAGCACATACTAGTTTTAACTTGCGATGTAAAACAGTCAATCTTGATTCCTGCTTTACACAAGCAGTTTAAGTGCTGGACTTCCAGCCCATTTAACAGGCTGCTGAGCTCTCATTACACTAAGTGCACTGCCTGACCCACCTGTCACCATGATCTGCCAGATGTACCTCTGGCAATGGCCAACAAGCTGAAACAAAGCCTTGAAATAAGCATATTATGACTAAAACCCATAATACATCAGGTATTTGCACCTGAAACGATGGGGCAAGTTCTTGACAACACAAGGGAATAAAGGATGGTCCTACAATCTTATGTAAGTGGGTATCTTTGAAAAATTAAAACACTGAATTACCACCAAGCATGAAAGAGGGTTACTATTAAACTCGGCAACTTACAGATTGGAAAACTCACATGTGGATACCCAAGAATTAACTGTCCTACCTGTCCAAGCTTTTCCTTGAATTAAGGACTATGGAAAAAACGGCATAATACATTTATAGCACAGAATAGAAAAAGTTCACTTAATTTCCCTTGAATACAAATTTTATTGGTTTGGGAGCACTAATTGGTCCAGTCCAACATCTTTCATTATTTACAAAACACTTCCTTAAGGGAAAGATATTTAACATTTAACATAGGATGATCAAACTATTAAAAGTAACAGAAAATTATCTATCCACTATTTTAAAATATAATAATAACACTTAGCAACCCAACACAGAAAGTCATCATACCGTAATCTTCCATCCTGTGCAGCTGCACCCCCGGCTATAATTTTTGTAATGAAAATACTTGAATCATCCCCAATATGTGGGTTGTCTGTGCCACCTGCAATGCTAAAGCCAAGTCCTGAATTTCCCTAAAGATAGAGGGGAAAAAAAACGTACACATTTCTTTTGGGGGAAAAAAGGTATTCTAATATATTTACTTGATTCATGATAGAATCAAACGTACATAATTTTCACTGATAACAAAAACATTAAAAGACAGTTTAAGGTGTATACTACACATAAAATTTATGTTCTCCTTACATATATATAAGACATAATTATATTTTTCATTAAAGTAAGTCATCATGTAACTGTAAGAGATAATTGTGGAGTTGGAACTGTTTCTCATTGAAGTGAACCTGAGAAACTACATAAAATCTCCTTCTAATATGCTTGATATTTGGAATTATCCATACTAACAGTTGCTCCTCATTAAATTCTTAGAGACAAAAGTCTTTTTCCCAGAGTAGCCCTCAAATAACTTGTGTCCCACCTGGAATACATCCGCACAGATGCAGAGATTCAGACTGACATTTTTCTCTTCAAAGGTTGCCTGCCTTTACTATCAACTGCAAGACCTCTTCACCCTCTCAGAAAACACCAGAACTGCACAGGTATCAGATACAACCAGTTCTTTCTGTCTTTTTGTTAACAGTGCTGCTCAAGACAGCGGAGATAGATCTCAACGTGGAAAACCTAACAAAGAAATGCATGTGACAAGGTGTCACTTGAAATTTCAGTATAAAACTTAATGCTGTAAGGAAAAGCCTATCATAAATGTCAATCAAGGAGATAAAATCAGAATTTGTATTAGTGCTCTCTACAAGTGTAGATAACAACATCAATGTCTTGGGGAGATCATTCCCCTATTTTACACTTCGTGGTCAAGGATTTTATTAATAAAAACATCTATTCCTGCTTTAGCAACTGGATTTACTTTTTATTCTTTACATTAAATAATCTATCTAAAGAAAAAAAAGAGTAGGAATTGGTTTGGATTGCTATTTAGCACTATCAAGAGGTTAATTTCTCATATTAAAGTAACATAAATCCCACTTCAAACAGTATAGAAAGACATTTAGCATGTTACCCTTTCAAGAGTAATTTCTTCATACTCATAATCTGCATCCGTGCCATTGACCTATAAAGAAAGAAAAGTGAGACTTACAGAGAATTCTACACTTGACACAACACAGTTTGCTTGGCTGCCACTTCATTCCCATCAAATCTCAGCTGATTCACAGTGACCACTGAGCTCAGAGGGGACGTGTGATTTTCACACCACTCTGTATATATGAATCAGACACTCTTTTTGTCTGAGTTTAGAAGTTGCTGTTTCAGAGAGCAGACTGTTTTACACACACACTGTAGGGCAGAGGTCCTCTGCTTCTGATTGCCAGAAAGAAAAAATGCTCTTGAGGTCCTCAGGCCATACAACAACTTGAAACTGAGAAAAAGGAAAGAAAGAGGATGTGGGGTAGAAAAGAAACTGTAAGGAAGAACAAAGCATTTTCCACCTGTTGTTCCACACAGAGCAGAGAAAAATCAAAGACTGATGCTTTATACAATTTCCCACAAGAAATGGGTAAAACTCTTCTAAAGCAACATTTAACAACTGTTTATATTACTGTATGTCATACTACACATGGTCAACAAATAGGGCCAGAGAGAGAAGACTTCAGAAGGATGTTTTATAAAGCTGATGAAAAACCCAAATCCTAGAAAGAAGCCTCATCATCCTCAGCTTAGAAAGGATACCCACATTGTTTGTTGCCTACAGAACTAGGACAGAATCAAACACCAGAAGCAACAAGAATGAAAACTAGAGCAAAATCAACTAAATATCAAATTCTTAACCATATTTAACATGTAAGAGTTGGATTTTCCCCCCCCCAATGAATAACACATCTTGAGACTCAAATTCTTTCCTTCACAGTTAGTTATGGTAGTGTACATCCCCTGCAGCTACAGGCAATTCCCTATTTCTAGCCTTTTCAGATGAAATATTTAACAAGAAATAACATTAATACTTTTATTTTACAAAGTACCTTGTGTATCCTTAAGCTATTCTGTATCTGATAGTCTTCTGTACTCTTAACATTCATGGTTTTAGAAAGATACACAATATATACAGAATAAAGCATTTTAAAATCTGATAGTTTTCTAGCAGAGAATTAAAAAAGGGAATTTATTTCAGTCTAAACAAAATTAAGATCAAGCCATCTTATTCTTCCTATGTTTATTTGAATTACTTAGAAGATCCAAAAGCTGGCGATGCTACAGCTCTTATAGACTGTCTAATATCAAGCTCATTCATCCCTCATTCTCTAATTATCTCCCTTAATTCAATAGCAGCCATATCCATTTCAGACGTAATAAAGATTATCTTCTGCCTCGCAGAGTACCTCAAAAATGATTATGCCCTTAATAGTTTGTGCAGTGGAAAAGATACTGCGGTTTTAACACATGATATTTCTCCATTAAAAAGGGAGGAGGTCTTGACCTTCTGAATACACAAAATTGTACCTATTACTACACCACCACAAGAGAAGCCACTATGATCAAGAAGTTTTCATGGTCACTTAGTCCTTGAGTTCATAGGTTCACAGGTTATTGCAAGTTGGAAGGGACCCACAAGGATCATCCAGTCCAACTCCCAAGCGAGCGCCCACCCAGGGATCGAACCCACAGCACTGGAGCCATGGGCACCACGCTCCATCCATCTGAGCCTCCCATTGTCTAGACCATGTCACTGAGTTCCTCATCCAGTCTTTTCTTAAACACCTCCAAGGATGGCGACTCCACCACCTCCCTGGGCAGACCATTCCACTGAGAGATCACTCTCTCTGTGAAAAACCTATTCCTGACATCCAGCCTAAACTTCCCCTGGCATAGCTTAAGGCCATGTCCTCTTGTTCTGGTGCTGGCAGCCTGAGAGAAGAGATTTCCACCCACCCGACTGCAACCTCCCTTCAGGTAGTTGTGAACAGCAATGAGGTCACCTCTGAGCCTCCTCTTCTCCAGGCTGAACAGTCCTAGCTCCCGGAGTTGCTCCCCACACAAATTGTTCTCCAGTCCTTTCACCATCCTTGTCACCCTTCTCTGGACCCTCTCAAGCAGTTCAACATCCTTCTTAAACTGGGGAACCCAGAACTGCACACAGTACTCAAGATGTGTCTGACCAGTGCCGAGTACAGGGGAAGGACAACCTCCCTGGACCGACTGACCACACTGTTCCTGATACAGGCCAGGATGCCATTGGCCTTTTTAGCCACCTGGGCACACTGCTGGCTCATATTGAGTTTCCTGTCAACCATTACTCCCAAATCCCTCTCCATTCTACCACTTTCCTGCCACTCATCTCCCAGCCAGTATTGGTGCATGGGGTTGTTCTGTCCAGGAACGACAACAGGTGCCAACTGAAGCAGCCATCCAGCACTACAGTACCTTGAAAATACTTCATGATGACTGATCAGAATGCAGAGCTTTTTTTTTCTTTTCTTTTTTATTGAATAGATAACAGCGACAATTAATCATTTCCCTATTCATTGCCATTAGGCAAAACAAACCCAATTTCAATATATTTAAGCAGTCTTCTTATTTCCATGCACAAAACTCTGTAATCCAATTTTAAAATATCATCTTGATAAACAGGAGCAAGCAAAAACTCCATCATTTTTATCTTCTGCTTCTGCTCAGTCCTATAGTTCCCCTCTTTTCTTCTTTTTTAAATGAACTTGGAAATTATTTATCTAACAAACAGAACCAAACTTTTTTAATGAACATTTAGACTGCTAAAACCTTAGGTATTTCCATTGCATGAAGAAATGCTTTTATGAGAAGTTCAACAGAAATGGCACATTAAATATTAAAGCCTCTGCCTGCACAGTTGAAAAAACAGATTGTTCTCTGAACATTGAGCCCCTGGAACCTCAAACAATTGTGTTTTGCACAGTCACAAGCTGGTACTCACAGAGAATTTCCACCAACAATCTACAACTAGGGGGGAGGTTCTCATGAAAAAGCTATTTTAGGATTTCAAATTACTATGAGGACAGATGACCAAATCAAGTACAACAGAGATAAAACAGATAACAACAGGTCCACAGAGCCACATACATAAAACATGATCTAAAATTATAACTGAAAGAAAGTGTAGGCTTACATATGTTGGAGTCTCCAAAGAATCTGTATTCACCAGCACTGGAGGGGGATTTGCCTTTAATAAAAGAACGAAAAAAATTTCAGTGTAAGAAAACACAATATTAATGACAATTGTACAACATTTAATTTGCTGGCTTTCTCCAAGTCCTGTTAATGGTAGTCCCTGTCTCAGAATTGTACAATTTACCTTCTAATTCCCTTGTTTCTACCCTGAACAAATCATTTTTCTGACAGAAAACCACACGCTTAGAGAAGTCTGAAATCATGTTTTATATCCAAGTTCAGTCATTTATTATCATTTTTTTTCAAAAGAAAACCTGATTTGATTCCCCTTTCTTTCTATCAGGAAGATTTCTTCCTCCCAACTCACAAATTGCAAAACGGAAACTTGCAGAAATGCAGCGTGGGGAAGAAAGGACCTAAGAAACCGACTTCCAAAAGCAAATCCACAGCAGATATTCACCCACCACACAGCAGCACATGCTGCCTTCAGAAAATTGGTATTATCAAATCATAAGCAGTCAGAGATTATTGCTACCAAAATCTGAAATAGTATTAGCATTTCTGCAAGCCAGGAACCAGTAAAGGAAAGGAAGTTAACACTTTTAGTCTCTTTAGTGCGCAGTTCTAGACCCCAAATACTGCTGATATACTAAGTTCAGAGGCAGAAAACAAAGTTAATCTCCTTATTGCTTCAATGTAGCTAAGATTTTTTTTCAGGAGAATTGCATTAACCTATTCATATTCTGCATGTTTGTTTCATTATTATGACAGCAACATACTTCTGAAGAATTAATAATTTTTAGAAGTCCCCAAAAGTTAGGAAATTATCAATCAGAAGTGCCTTTCAAAATAACCTCCCCTCATTAGACAGGACTAATCAATATGCTGTCAGGCTGCTGTGTCAGAAATTAAGCCTGTGTCATTCAGTAAGTTCTAAAATCAGGTGGTATCTATGCAAGTTAACAGAGTAGACTATTAAAAGTAAAAGGAAACAGAAAGGATGACACTTATGAGTGTCAAAACGCCAGCAAACAGCCTCCTCAGAGAGCAGCTCTCTCAGCAGCAGCACAGGCACAACTCATGCAGCACAGAAATGAAGCACCAGTCATTAGTGTCACAATGAAAATCTCTGGCAAAACAATGTTATCCCTCACAATCCTTTTCTGCCATTAAGTTATATTCCAATTTCTGCTTCTTATTCAAGTACAAGTTCCATTAAATAAGAGTAAATTAAAGATAAGATCCTGTACTAAAAAACCCAATCAGTTATGCATCACTGTAATTTATTGTTACAGGAGCCATAATTATAATTGAACCATATTTATCGGGGTTTATGTTTTCTTCTGAAAATAAAACATGCATCATTTAATTCAGTCATGTTCTTTTCACTGCATTTTGACATGTATTTGTATTTAATATTACAATTTTGTAATATCCAATTATATTTAACAAACACAGTGCCAGTGAAAGCTGGTTTCCCATTATTTCTTTTTTTTTTTTTTTTGAGGCAGACAAATGTTCTCCCTTTGATGTCCTAAAAAAAAGACAACTAGGTAAAAGCAAATCTATTAGTAGGGGAAGTTTATATGCAAACAGCATGTTTGAGACATAAGCCAGCCAACCAAAGCAAAGCCCCTTCTCTAAGTTACATGATTGCTGCTACTTGGTGGAGAATTCAGATAAATGGAGACGGAATGTTCGGAGCAATGTACCATCATTTCCAAACACAAATGAGAAACGCTTTGTGCCAGGCACTCCAAAGGCCGTCATGGCTGCAATAGCCTGTGCACCTCAAATCTTTATGTGGGCAGAAACCCTCTCTAAGAAGGGAATATTTCTAACACTAATCAAATCCAGTCTTCCTGCTGGAAGGAAGGTGACACATTTGTGTACACACACATCCACTGGAAACTACTCTATAAAACACCCATTTGTAAAAACTTTGGCTAATTGTGGACACAAAAATTAATATAGCAACCACAGAAAGATTATCCATGTTGCAAGTTTCAATAGTTTGAAAGCAAAACTTGAAAATTACTGATGTGTATGCTACAAAAATATTTTGGTAACATTCTGGGTACCTTAATTTCCTTTTCAAGTGCATAAATACCTGTCACTAAATAATTCCAAAAACTGATCCATATTTCCAGAGGGTGTGCACTCATCATTTCAGATTTCTGCACTGAAATTTAAAGTTACAAAGAACTAAAAGCAGAATATCATTCTTCATGCAAAAATGTACCTGCTGCCAGTTCTAGATTATTCCATAGTTTTCCATCCTGGGGTAACGTACTCCAAGTTACATGCAAGATATTAACATTAACTCATGTATACTGCTATCTCTTGTCCTGACAGGGTTTGGGTTTTGTTTCAGGGGGTGTATGGTCATTACAGGACCTAAAGGATGAAGGTCCAGAAGGGAAGCACATTTTATGAGCCAAGTACATTAGGAATGGAGGGGTGAAAAAGTGCCTTTTATATTCTAAATGCCCCCAAGTAATGCAGTAATCTCTTGAATATCAGGGGGTTGGTTCCAGAAAGATGCCACAATAAGAGAAGTCTGCGAAGCAATAGTAAATAGGGTAAATAGAGTAAATATGGTCAATAGGGGAAAGCCGGGGGAAAGCCCGCGGTGTATTGAAGTTGTGACTGGTGAACCGCGAGGTAGCGAGGGGTTACTGTGTTAACGTGAGCAACTTCACACATGTGCAACCAAGGAAAGACATCTAAGGATTAAGTATTTCTATGAGATGAGACAACATTTTTATAAATACATAAAGCAATAACACTTTAGTAAGAGTGGAATGGCTCTAAAATTACTATATGAACACAAAATATCCTATTGCTTCTTTCCATTCATTTGGATGTTTTTTTCATTACTTATTGCACAACTTCCTAATTACTCCCACATGAAAATATCAATATTTTAAATGGACTAAAAGCTGCCATAAAGCAAACAAAAATTAGGATGAAATTCTAGTGTATTACTCATCTGGCTATTTCACAATTCATCTCAAACCCAAGTGTTAGAGTGCCAAAAGGTGAATTCCAACAAAGCAACAAAATAAATAAACAAAAGTTGACCAAAATATAACAAAACCACTCCCCCAAAAAAGGAATAAAAACCTGTGGTATGGTGGATGGGATGACAGTGGTCTCAGCAGGGACTGGTGGGACAGGGATCACAGGGACAATGGGAGAAGAGGAAGGAACAGCTTCTGTGGGCTAAAAATCACCAACAAAAGGTCAAAAATCATAAAAACCAGACAAACATTTTAAAACAAACATGATTCAAATTTAACAGCTTAAACAAACTCTAAAACTAGCACATGGATTTGGAGACTGTAAATACGATGAAGACAAACAGCCTCCTTGCACTGTGGCAATGTTGAGGAACCCAAAATAGTTTGACATGTCTGCAGACAAGCAGGCTTTTGGTCTTAGGAATTTTCATTAAAATAACAGCCAGGAAACCTACTGACACCTAAGCTGCAAGGGAACAAGATTACAAACAACATTTTGAGCAAAACATTGACTACAAAAATGTTGAGATGTTCACATATTAGCTGTCAGCAAGCTGCCAGCAACAAACTGCTGGCAAATGTCATCGAAATTACAAGCTGAACAGCAGATCAAAGTTCTTGCACCTTAGTTGTCCCAAGGCATTCTTGCCATCTTAACTACTGAAGCACAATGACAAATGAAAATATTAAACTCTGAAAATTAACCAAACCCCCAGAAAATAACAGCTGCGAACATATTTTAAAACTTCAAGGTATTTCAAAATAATGCAAAGCAACACACACCAATAGCAGACACCAAGTTAAAGCATAAAAGCAAATAATAGCCCAACTTATTAAATGTACATATGGTATTCCTACATGGTTTTTTCAGCTCAAAGTCAACCTGCTCAAAATGAACAGCTGGTGACAAACATTGCAATTATTGAAAGGTGTAAGAACAAGATATATTTGCTTTGAGAGGTAATCACTAATGTCATTCAAGCATTCCTATATCGATGGACAGCAGCACCATATTTCCAGTGTTTAACAAGGAGAATGAGGGAGAACCTAAACTAGTCTAGGAAAATATTAATGTGTGTTTTGCAAAGGATGAAGGAAATGCTCAGTGCAACAAATCTGCAGTTACTAAAAGAGCAATGCAGAATACAGATCAACGCTCAAGCAATCCCTCAGCCCTAAATATGCAAAAAAGAAGTCATCTCTTTAAGTCTGCCTTAATCCAAAGTAAGTGGCTTCCCATGTATGTACACACTAAAAATCCTATTAAGCAGAATTTCAAATAGACACATACTACCAACCACAATGTAGCACAACACTACGGTTGAAAAGGTGAGCATTAGCCTTACAGTTACCACTCCTTCAACAAGAAAAGATGCAAACTAAACTGTACATATTCTTAGCTCATGACCACACACTCCCCTGAACTTTAACTTGGCAAAAAAACCCTGACCAAGTTACAGTGAATTTTTTTATCAGCCCATCTGCACCCCTCTCTTTGCACCAAAGGTCAGCTTCCTTTCTTTTCCCAATTCCTAACACCCTCCTCTCTATGGGCTTCTCATTCCCAAATGCTGCAAAAATCCTCCCAACCAGCTTCAAATGTTATCATTACTATTTCAAAACCAGTATTGTTCAAAGTCCTTTAATTCTTTCAGGGTCCAGTTTCATAAGTTATTAGTACTGTTGATCCATTTTCTCTTTGTGCTGTTGGTTTAGTATCCACTGACTCTCAGACATGGCTCCCTGCTCTTCCAAGCATTCTGGCAGTGTTGCTCATGAGCGTCCTCCACTGTGATGGAGGAGGCAACACGAGGCCACACGAGGAAGGAGGCAACAACACTGGCAACCATTTTCAAGGGATGTGCAAATGCAAATGAAGGTAAGACTGTCTACACTTGAATATTTCATGGAAACTGATGGCAAGCACTACAAGGAGGGGCAGTGTAAGAAATTAAAAGATTTTTATTCATCAGAGAAAGAAGACTTGGAACTTCCTTATAACAGAGGAACAATGATTTTATTTTAGTAAGACACACAATCAGTCTGAAAACAATTATACAATACAGGTATCTGTGACCAGCACCTGAATAAACTCTAACACCCCAGAGTATCATCTCAATGCTCCACTTCCCAGGAATTTTCAAGAAACATTAGTAATTTTTATGAATTGTCAAAAAATACCTCGAAGTACTCTGTCAAATGAAAGCTTATCCTCAAAATAACTTTGAAGATGTCTGACTAAAGCATTTAATGATCCTGGTTTAAATGGACACAAACTAAGATAAACTAGAAAGAAAGTTACAGATAATTAACAGCCCTATTTTGAATACATGTGAACTACAGCACAGAATTACAATACACTATAATGTCAGAATGCATGACCTGAACTATAACTCACTTGAACAGATCTGCCAGCCTAAATAAACGTGCGATCACCTACAATAAAAAGTCATTGTTACAACAGTATAAAAAAATTACTTTATATTTATCAAAGTGTAAGGATGGGCATCAATATTTATAACAAAAAAAATCACTTTAAGTGGTATGTTTACAAAAGCTAATACATATAACAATAACTTTAAGTGATCAAACGAGTGTCTCCAAATCTAAGCCCAGATGTTTGAAAAGAAAGAACACATCCGTTTTTTCATGTTTAACCAACACACAGTAACTCCTTCTGTGAGGAGATACCAACTAACCTTAATGTAAATCAGAACATGACACACATGTGGATCAGCTAAGCCAGCAAATTCTACAATGCTGCTCTTTGTAAACTACTGAAAGATACACTTTGGAAAACAAAAGGTAAGCAAACCAAGCTTTCCTCATTTTCAAGAAATTACTGTAAAACCCAATGCTGTACACAATACAGCAATCTTGACTGGAAAACACAGAAAGCAAGTATTTCTTTGCAAATACAATTTCAATTACTGTTTCTTTGATTTCTAGCAATAAAATATGAAAGAAAACTAAGTAACAAAGTCACTAGAAGCAACAGGGATAGAACTACACAGAGAAAAATGTAACATACTTTCTACAATTTTGGTAGATTGAAGATGCACATCCAGAAACACGTAGTGCAGCACCTACCTTTCCTAAAGAACAATTGGAACAGGAGCCATCAGACACCCAACCACTGGCAGCTTTTACTTTTGCTGTGCTTTTTGTAGGACTCTTTTTTACACTATCCCGTAGGTTTACAAACTTCCCTCTGTGTTTGGCAGCCACTGGCAGCGTGGATGAACTGAAAGGGGCACGAGTGCTCAGTGCCCGCTGCGTGTGCCGGAACGGCTGCTTTGGCTGTGTGTGAGCCTTGGGATGTGTTTCCATTCTGAGGCTCCTTGTCAAATCATTGAGCTTGAGCGTTCCCATCTCACGGCCATGAGTAGTCATGGAAGTAGCGACACAAATAGTTCTTCTTACAAAAACCAAGCAAACAAACTATGGAGGGAAAATAAATGAGAATATGTTTCCTGAGGAAGTTAAAAATATTTTTCCTTTTGATTATGGTCAGAGGAAGAAACCCTACATGCTCCTTTAGCTTGTACTGCACGTTGTGTGCTCTCTCCCTCTATTTAAAGGGCACCATCGAACCACCACACGACAGTTAATTTGCTGGGCATAAATAATCAATGCAATGCACAAATTATTGAATAGAGGGCAAAACTCGTCTGACTACTATAAAGAACCTATGAAAGGTTATTTCTCCCAGAAACTCCTACTATCCCTTAACGTTTTTGTATTTTACCAACTCAAAACGTCAAGGTTTACAACTAGAAAACTTTAAAATTCCTCCCTTTTCTAAATGCTTGGGGCTGAAAAGGGGCTGAAAAGAGATGAATTTATAAACAGTTTATGATTAAAATATGTGAATTGTGAATGAGCAGATACATGGTACAAGATTCCAACATTAAACTTTCTTTGAAAGTAAATTTGTTTATAACATAGTAATAATAAGAATTACCTTGTGTTAATAATTTTAAGAGTTGCATTTCCATGAAATAGAGCAGCACTGTGAAACCAGAACTTCAAGGTTCACACTGTTTAAATAAAGTACTTTTAAAAATGTTATGCCATTTAAATGAATCTGCGTGTTTTATTATTCATTAAGTTTTTAGTGTCAAGGATGCATGGTCTCTATATTACTTTTTTATTCAAATATTCAATCCAAAAAAGCTCCAAAATTACTCCTTCCTCCACCCCTCAAAAAACACACAGCTTGGGGTCAGCCAGAGCCCACATCATCTGTCTCTTGCCCCATGGCTCTGCTCTAGGAACATGCTGTGGATCTGAATATCTGGGGATGATGAGAATTAAGGACACCAGCCTATAGGAAACTCAGCTTGACTAGGTCAGCTGTATGTATTTGGACAACATGGCAAGAGTTCATCACTTCACAGCATTAAATCAGACTCATTTTCCGTCCTACTTTACACCTTCTTACAGCAAATGTGAATATCTAAATTGTGAGTCAGTGTAATTTTTTTACATATAAAGAAATAGACACAAAGACCTAAGTACAAATATTTCCAGTTGTTTATAGCAAGAATATAAAGAGATAAATGGGTACTGACAGATGTTCCTCTAATCACTAAGAGCTGCCATGTTACATCTAATCCGGGCAGAAGATGAGATCAAGAGCTACATAACATGCCATTAATGCAATACTCATAAATGCAGAGACAGGAAGGTTTCTGGCCAGTGACAGGAAACTGGAAATGTGTTGATCATACATTCTCAGAGTTGTGCCTGTGAATGGCAAGTCTGTCTGTCACCTCTGAAGCTGAAGGACTGTGTGCCACTAATACACGTGGCCAGATGCACCCAGGTTGTTTTGTTCCAGACAGGCCAAGAACCTCCACATTTTTTTAGTGAAGGGGAAAGGCAAAGAAGAAGATAAGCACATTGTGAATGTGCATGAACAGAAATAGTTCAAAACCAGCACATCATAACCTTTTCTCCTGTTAGAAATTCCCACAAATGTATTAACACTGCGAACTCTGAGACACACTGTCCAGACTGCAGGGATTACTTGGATGGAGGCTGTCTAGTTTCGAAGCCTCTGTATCAGTACCCTCTTTAGCAACAGTGCACTAGATGGCAGCTTTTGTAGACCAGAAACATTCCCTTTCCAGAGGTGTTCAAGATTGCTGGAGGTTTAGAAGGCTGCATTCATACCACTCATTTTATTTGCATATTAGTACCCAACATGACATTGTCTAATTACCAAAATGGAGAAAAGAAGAGGTTAAGGGGGTTGGGGTATAAGGCTTTTATCTTGTGTACATAATAAATATCAGAATAGGTGATGTTCCAGATTCAAAAGGAACATTTTATTCTTGGAGGCATCAACTTTGTCAAAAACACATGGACCAAGTAGTCTCTTGTTTAAAACAAAATAAATCGGTTTTTAAGAGCGCTAAGTAAGAAAATGAGGGCAAGGGGAAGAGATGTTGGACACCATATTCTTGGAAACTGAGTTGCCTGGCTTCCTATATTGTCCTCTAAATAGAAAAGGAAAAGACAATGCAAAAGACAAGACAAAGGAATTAACATCTCTCCAGTCTGCTTTCCTATGTGTTGACTTCAGTGGCAAACCAATGTAGATTATGCTGCAGAAAAGCAGCTTTTTTCTGGAAGTCCTCATGCCTTTGATATCAATATAGGATGTGGTGATCCTATCAATATAGGGTGAGGATGAGGTGATATCAATAAGGAATCAATAATTAAAATAAAACAAAAACTTGAAGGCAATTGTAGTTCCAAGAGCAACAGTCCAAGCACCACAACATAGCCAAGGAACAAGAGGTGCAGGCAGAATACCTAAGCCATCCAGTGCTGCACAGTGTGCCAGGGACATCTCCAGTGAAAAAGCTCAGACTGCATTGAAATTTCATGTTATGCAAATATGGAAATTGGATACACCATTCTGGTCAAAAAAGCATGGGAAGAGGAGGAAAGAAATACACGTATAATCAAAGTGTAGAAAGGCTTATATAAGACAATGATGCTGAAAACAAAGCCAAAACATACAACATAAAAAAACTAACAACCCTCAATGCTAAGGAAAAAAGGAAGATAAGAGAAAATAAGAAAAAAAGATTAATCAGATACTTGAGACACAGGGACCAGTCTGCCCAACTGCATTCACACAAGGTAAGGCAGAGCTTGCTTTGCACTCACACTGGCAGTGAAAAAAGAACCTCTGGCAAAGCAGCAGGACACAGGCACAACCCAAAGCCAGAGAATGCACTTATGTAACCGAGGCTGCACAGGACTGGCACATCGCTGCTGACTGCAGAAGGCAACTGCTCTCTGCAGACTGCATTAATTACTACCACAAACTTCCCTACTCTAACACCAAGTGCTAAGTGATTTTTCATAACCAGAGGGGGTTCAGGGTCAGGTTATGTTTTCCTATTAAATACCAACTCTGAACAATTTGTTGCTAACAGAAAGCTGAATCATCAATATTTAACTCTTTTAAATTACTACATCAAAAGTACAGTGCCCACTCTGCAGCAATCTGTTAAAGTGCCAGTAATCTTTTATAAGTAGTTTTTCATCAAGAATCATTTTCTTTCCACATTTTCTACCACCCACTAAGTAGCTGAATAACAATATTCGTAGAAAGGGAAAATAGTACTAATATGTGATCAACAATGCCTACTGCAAATGTTATTTTTATTAGCTTTGATGACGAACATTCATTACTTCAAAAAGCATTTCTAATAGCTGGAAGAATACTTCAAAAATAACTTTGTACTGCACCCTTACCATTGCCTTCAAGCAGACACTACAAAATCAGCAACTTCTGTTAACATGACTTGACTGAAGAAAACAAGCCCATATTCATCATCTCTTCTTGAAAGTAGGAAATACAAGAGTATATTCCAAACTGCACAAAACTTCAGAAGTGTCAGAAACAATTTTGATTCAATACCCAGTGACAAAGCTGAATTTAAAAAGCATACACTCTTTCTAGAGAGATATAATTTAAGGTCTGGCAGTGTAGTTTCGTATCTTTCCTCTGAAATACATCCTATAATGCCACAGGACATGTCACTAGTCAAGTGTGCTATTTTAAGAACTTTGCATCCATCTTCCCCAAAATCACAGAAGTCAATACTCATCTAAAAATACCTTCAGGGATTTACAGGCTGTTTTGTAGAGTCCAATGGTAGTAAGAATAAAGTACAGCTGCCATCCATCCTCATTCCTAATCCATGTTAGCTGTATGCTGCCCAGAGCATCCAACTCTGAGCACAGAGCTACAGTAAGAGTGACGCACCCCCTCTGCCATGTTCTCCCTCAGTCAGTGCCAGCCTGTGGCCTTGGCACATCCTTAGTACCACTATGTCCCTGACTTGAGTTGTTAAGCCATACATTTAAAGACATGCATATTTTTCCTGAGCGTATTTCTCCAGGACTTTAAAGAAAATGTAGCATCTAGGGCATTTGAAAATGAAACATTTCCCCATTGCCCAAATTTTCAAAGAAATCAAATTAAAAAATCCAAGTTTCACAAGGGCTAAGAAAGTGTAGAACTACCTGAATATAAGCAATCGCATTTCAAGGGAAATATTGACTTGAAATTCCAAACAACGTTCATGTATCCAAACCCCATATAACCAAATCAGACAGGTGAATGTGCCTGATGTATCTGAATTTGGAGTACTGCAAAGACACAAGCCCCAATTCAGGCCAGGCAGGAGTTATGCCATTGGTGATAAGCCAGTATAAGGAGTAAAATATGCAGAATACATAGGACAGGAAGCATAATCATCAAGAAAGAGAACACCATTAATACAAGCATGACTCAATGTTTTCCCCCTACAGGTTAATTATTTCTTTCATGCAAGAAATGTCTTCTCTTATCAATAGACCATTACTTTGATTTTAAAATGTGCTTCCCACCCAATGAACTCAAAATCACCTGTCTCCTTGCTCAGCACGTTAATGCAGGAACTCTCTAGTTTTCATATGGACACCATATTTGAGTATTCAAACACAGTGGCTAAAAATCTCAAATTATTTAAAAACCACTTTTGTAGCTTTCTAAGCACTCATGCTTTCAAATGCTGTCACAAATTTACATCACATGTACTTCATGTGGGTGGAAGTGTCACTCAGATTTCCCTAAGCCAGCATCTCTCATACTGGTTTTCAACAATAAATTGATTTACCGCAAACAACATCTTAAAAAGAATCAGATCAGGGTAAATTAGGAGCTTAATTAGGATGGTCTTCACCCATGGGTGGTTACAATTAAGCCTGCCTAATATTGTGCACTGATACAAGGATGCAGAATCTTGGGTTTCTGATTTGTGCTTCTGACACTCTTACCCCTTCAAGGGTTCTTTCTGTTCTTTCCCATGATGGAGCAAAGACTGGTTACTGTGATCTCCCAAAGATGAAGGAAAAAAAAAAATCCAGGTCTCTCCAAAGAGCTTTGGACAGAAATCAGGACAACGAAGAAGCTGAGTCTGAAGCCGAGTCTGAAGCCCATCAAAGGTCTGCCTACATCATGATGGGTAGGTTGATACCAAATGGTTCAACAAAAACATTTTGAGGACAGGCAGGTTATCTTGGAGCTGCAACATCAGTTCAGGAAAGTACTAGAACAAAGAATGAAAGTTTTTCTGGATACCTGAAAGAAAAAGGCATAATCAGCCAGCCCTTGTAGATTAAAAGGACTCGTCTGAATGGCTGTGACTGTACTTCGCATCTTGCCTTTTTCAGAGGGAATTGTGGCTCCTGAAAAATCACATCTATGTGAGCACTCAATTTTAAAGACACACCACAATCGTGCTAGATATGTCTAATCTGTAAGGGTTATATAGTTGCTTGATTTTGTGTTGCGGGTTTTTT
Organism: Pitta sordida; assembly: GCA_013390025.1. Taxonomy (NCBI): domain Eukaryota; kingdom Metazoa; phylum Chordata; class Aves; order Passeriformes; family Pittidae; genus Pitta; species Pitta sordida. The sequence continues at coordinate 46,215 of WEKX01008713.1, forward strand.
TTAACTCAGTCAACAAATTGATTCTGTAACCTAGTTTCCTCCTCAAACCCCACAGCATTTTACAATGAACTCAAATGAACTCAGAAGTCTGAACTTAGCACACAAATAAATAGCTTTGAAAGGGGAAAACAGTAACAGCAGAATATCAGTGAAACCACAGATGGTGACAATGACCTGAACAGATCTGAAGAAAATCAGCAATTTATTTACTGTTTCAATTCTTTAGGCAATCTTCATCTAGAAAAACAAACAAGACAGGAGCAATTTGCACCACGGTCGCACTTAGTTACTCTTACCTGCTGACGTAGTCTGCAGCAAAAGTAGAGTTTTGTGTAGGAGACAGACACCCACAAAGCAGAAAGAAAGTATCTGGTGGTTGTAAAATTTTTAGGTGCTATGAATCTCACGGAAATACAAATAACAGTCTCAATAGAACAAATGTTTCAGCAACCAACCCCTCCTCTCTGCCAAGATCTAAACCTGGACCTTTGCAGACTTGTCTTTCTGTCCACTTCTTATATGTTGTATTCAGAAAGACTTGATCTCAAATTAATTTGTCCAGTCACATGTCTCAGGGACGGAGTTAAGTCATATTTCAGATCCATAACATAAAAAATGTACACCAAGTTCATACTGTTTTTAATAAAGCTAATTTGTAACTTTTAACTTTCGTTTTTCAAACACTAAATGAGTGTCTAGCAGTGAACCCTATGCAGCAGATTAGTCATCTGTACTCACCAAGTAACTCAGCACTCTAAGTTCAAAACAGAATTACCAGGCATCTCATTAAGTTTTTAAGTGCTATTGAGAATGAATTTAATGCATTTAATTTGCAACCTAAAGCAAGACCTAGAAAGCTAACTCATTCACAAAGAAGCCTAAGCAGGAGTTTAGCATCAGAAAGAGCCCAGACAAAGAAAAAATACGCTCCAAGATTTTATGATAGAAAATTAATGGCAGCTCTTGGGTGTCAATATTTTAGCTTTTGAAATTCACAGTAGAAAGGGTATGCTGTGCTAGGAAATGGAGATGTGATAGACTGTTAACTCTATTAAACCAAAATACAATGCTAAAGTTTGGGTATTGTTTAGATGCTTGAACAGACACAACACTCATAAGCTCTCACAACACAAAATTTGCAATCACCTCTAAATTAAGAAAATAACTAAACTTACACTGAATGCTTATTATGGATTTTGTATTTATAATTAATTAAAATATAAAAGTCATCCTATTCCTCTGATACTGTGATCTCCCTCAAAACTAGAAAGGCATCAGTTAAACGTCAAAACTATCTCACCACTCTTTTCAGAAAGGTTTTTTTGTTAGTGATGTTTTTGAGTAAATCTACAAGAGCTACTATTCATAACATATAAAAGTTATGCATGTGAACCTCATCTTATTTAATGCATGTTCTGCTTGGTTTTGAGGACAAGAAATATTCAGGTTCACTTAGAGCACCCCAAAGTACTTAAGAGTACAGTCTTAAAATAAGGAGCAATTACGTGATCTGAAGGAACTTAATGAATCAGAGCCAGAATCTCCCACTTTAAGATGGGAATTTATTACTTTATTGACAACTGTGTTATTCTGTGAGAAATCTATTATCTGTCCAAAAATATTTTTATAAACTATGCCAATTTGCCCTAAAACACTAAACATGAGCAGAACATCATTTACCTCACATTAACAAACTGCAATGAGGAAACCACACCAGGAAAGTAATCTATAACAACCCATTAATTAAAATTCATTACCTTTCAGGACATAAACTTGAGTTACACATTATACTAAAGTCACTTCTCACTTGATTTACAGAAGGTTTCATACTCATATGGGGTAGTAGCATTTTATCTTTACACATGCTGAATTCTCCCCAAACATACACTACAACTTTCAATACAGTTCTGATGGCTTTTTATTGCTATCCACAACTCCAGCTCGGTTCCTCAACTGATTTTACTCATTCTTGCACCACAGAGACACTGGAAGCTCCTCAAGCCTGCTTGCACAACAACGAGGAGTTACACATAATACTATGTCATACTCAGGCCATTACACAACACACCCAGGCGCTGGGATGAGCCACCAGAGCCCTGCAACACTTCAGGAAAATCGGCAGTGCCAAACACTCACAGACTCCAGCAAATTAAAATACTGGAAGAGTTAATATGTTTCATGCCTAGCATTAGTTGAGCAAACTTTCAATCCTCAAGTAAATAAAGGCTAATATTTTCTCACAATGCTGTTTGCTAAAAGCTTCTAAAGATTCCAGAATTTGTCGGGATAACTTAGGAATGAATACAACCTTATGCACCCTTGCAATGGAAAAACTTGTACATCATTTGAAGTTTATGGGGTTGACTACAAACAATTTGTTTTTAAAAACAAGGTTAACAGACAAATTGACTTTTTGTCCACAATTATCCATAGGCACTTTATCTGGTTTCTGGGTTAATTGCACCGTGGAAACACAAATCAGGTTTGATTGGTTTGTGATCCATAGTGATCCAAACCCAGCACGGAGCACCCATACCTTGCTGGTGCACAAGCTGCTGAATCTCTTGAACAGAACAGGAAGCCATTAAATTTTGGTCTAATTGTGCCAATATAACAGTTTACACAAACATTTTTCCCAATTTCCATCTAGTTAAGCTATGAAAAAAACTAATCTACAATAAAATGTTTGAAATCTCTAGAAAACAAATACAGTCGGGCCTCTTGCACTTCGCGCCCCCCATATTGCGGCTTCAGATCTTATCAGCAGGATTTTTTAGCGATGTAGGAGACCCATTTCACAACTTTTGAAGATTCATTTTACATAATCTCTAACACCAACAACATTACATAACACATTTCTACCAATTATTCAAGTCCTTAAACATTGAAAAGCTAACAGGCATCACTTAAATCTTTGGATCCAAAACAGGTTATAAGAAACAAAGATGTGAGGTTATGGCCTGAATCTATTTATCCTTGTACCACAATTACTCAAAAAGCACTTTCGCCATTTTCACATCCTCAGAAAAACAAGATACCAAGCTCTGGCCACACTGTTATAACAGTGGTGAGGCCTTGGCTGAAGTTGTGAGCTGACATGTGAAGCCCAAAAGTTTCCACTGTCAGGTGAGTGCTCAAGCTGCTCCTGGCCCAGACTGCTCCAACAGACCTGGCCTAAGCACCTTCTGCCTCTTTGCAGTAATGAACTAACAGAAAATAGGGTCAACAACAGAACAGAAAAGACTCATCTGCCTCTTCAGTCCCAGAGAAGGCTATTTACTTTAAAAAACATCCTGAAATCTATTTCCAACACTGTTTTGCATTAAAAAGCTTTGAACAAAATGTGGAAGAACAGGTCCCATAACCTCGACTCTCCTCCCCTCATTAGGCTACAAACAAGCAGAAGCTGTTCTTTCACTGTTGAATCCTTGCCACTACAAGAACCCTGGCCAATTCCATGGGAACTCATGGACTCAGTGTTATTAAACACACAAGTCATCTCCAGCTCTTGGAATCCCTCCACTGGAACAGGCAGAAATCTCACACAGCCCTCAGAGGGAGCATAACAGCTCTTTGGCCTGGGTTTATACTCTTCCCTGCTGAAACCAGGGCACCCACTTGACAGACATTTTATTTCTGCAGGTGTTTTCTCCAGTGAGGACAAATGTAAGTAGAAAATCGTATTTTACAGTACATTCTACTTCATCTGATTATGCTTGCTGAAGTTGAAGGACAAAAATTCATAAAACTTGAGCACTGCAACACAGGTAAAAATGAGCATGTAAAGAAACAGGGTGAAACAAGCGAAAAATTAACACTGAAAACTATGAAAGAAGAAAGTGGACTAACAGATACGTAAAAACAAGTTATTAAGTGGTAATGCTATAAACCAATAACTACTTTTGTGCTTTAAATTTCAAGAACGAGAAAACAAAAACGTATCTTTCATGCTTATTTCTGACATTCAAACAGAAATTAGAAACTGTCAATTAAGTTTTTCAAGTCCTGCACTATCTCAAATTAAGTGACAGCAATAATGCATGGTATAAAAATTAACACCAGACAAAACCCAGCCTGCCAGCTTTTCTGCCATTTCCCAAGTGCATTGGAGTACAAGAAGATTCTATGTTTCCAAGATGGAAAACGTTATATCTACTTAAAAGATGGCAGAGCAAGTTTAAAACAAACAAAAAAAAGTATTTCTAATTCAGCCATGCCTTGGGGCAACAGCTGGGAATTCACCTGTTACTTGTATTGTTAATCACATTCTCTGAAACTATTAATCTAACCACTAGTCCTTTCCAGATGCATTTCAAGATTAATTCCTGCCACTCTGATCATGATTGATGCATCACTCAAGGGATGAATCTATCTGATGGCATTTTCTTGGAGATTTCTAGGTCAGGTGATCATGATCTCTGAGCAACACACAAAAGCCAGAAAATGACATTCCATTCCCTGCATTTAACTTGAACTATTGCCAGACTTCCAAACATCCTCTGCATGTTTATTCAGAATTTTTTTCCCTAATGTACTATATGCAAAAACATCAAATAACACACTGCACTACAGATAGAGATACATTATTCTGTGAGTTCATGTCCCTCCATACAAACAGTATAAGTTGCCACACTGGATGAAAGCAAAGGTCCAACCGATCAAGAATCTTACACCAACAGTAAAAATTGACAGATGGGCAAGTAGGAATTAGACATATGGCCAGTAATTTTCTCAGAAAACCCTCTCAGAACGTGACAGTTAAGATCTTCCTAAACCATTCTCTGTAATACGTAGCTATGAGCCACCTGCTCTTTGCAAATCCATTTAACTCCACTTTTAAGTAGTTCTCTTTTTGAGCCTTCAGAAAGTGTTTTATCTGAGACTTTCACAATTTTAGAAGAAATTTTACAGGGCAGTTGTGACAGACTTAGAATTAGAGAACTATTACAGACTTTCTAATTGAGAACCTTCTAATTTCATATTTATTTTCTAAGTCTTTATCCCCCCTCTTTATTCCCCCTCTTTTTTTTCTAGTTTATTTTTAAATTAACTGTCACTATAGGTAACTAGCTTATTGCTCTTAATACTTTACTACCTTCTTCCTTTTGCTATATCCCTTCTATGACACGGAAAGCAGAGCTCCCACAAGATTGAAAATACAGATAGAGAAACATAGTCAGATCACGTTCTGTTATTCTCCCCTTCTTTTATAATACCCAACATTTCATTTCCCATTTTCATTACTGCACTGTACTAAGGTGACATTTTCAAAGAACCATCAGTGACAACTCCTAAGCCTCTTTTTGGAATAAAAATACCTCATTTGTAGCCTATCACTGTATATACACACACAGAGGATTATCCTTCCAACTCTGCACATTACTGAATGAGAAACAATGAATTTTTGCACCCTTTCACTTTTATCTGCTATTCTCTGCAGCTAGTTTAGTTAACCTGAAAATAAAAATAAGTAATATAAAAAGAAAAATATCAATTGTATCTCTGCACCACTGTTTTCAAAGACTGCTGCAATTACAATGACCATATGCTGCCACGTAGACTTGTATCTACATATTCCTTGTTTCGAAGTGTGGAGGATCTGCAAGTCCTTCTTTTCCCTTTACAAAAGCAAGCTGACTTCTCTTCAAAATACCTGTTTATCCACCTACTGGTTAACTCTTTTTTAAATATAAAGAATTTCCTAGTTTATACAATAAGGAAATCAGACCTACTCAGTTGTACAGGGAGTACAGCTTAGCTCCTTTCAAAAAGGGCATCATATTTGCCTTTTTTTTTTTACACTTTTTGTTCTAGGAATATACAGACAGTTTAAGCAAAAACGTCACATATAATGTAACAGACAATTCAGCCATGTTAAACACAAGTTTCTTACAAAATCCTGAATAAATGTCATCTCCTATTGATCACCTGTGCCTCAACACATTCCGCTAAATTCCATTGGCACCTGAACCTAATTATTTTTAATACAGTAATATGAGTAATAGGAACTACTCTGAGCTTAAAGGTGGGACAGCCCGACCTAGTTTTTTTGCTTGGAGATAGGTGTGTAATGCCAAAGTAGATGCCTATCTGGGGATATAGTCTTAAATCTGTCCTATCACCACCCTGATCAGCAGTAACTCCCGGTCAATTTGCATAGCCCTTGATTTACCATCTAACTACTTAAGAGCCGCTCTGTAACGAAGCTTAATGTGCTCAAATTCTAAGAAGCTATACACAGAATTTTCCCCCACAGCATTCATCTTCTTACATTACAGAGTTAAAAGAGAATTAAATGCTGTAGTTAAGAAGTGCAATAAAAAAAGGTTTTTAGAAAATATGTATCAACTGTTTTCCAGAAGTTTACAGCTTCCAAAGAGCATTTTAAAGTCATTATAGTAAATGCTGGATCAGAGATTGTGATGTGTTTTGACATTATCAAGCAGAAACTCTACTATGTCATTATGGGTTTTATATAGGAAATACTAATTTATTACCTTGATTCGGCAATTACATCGTGTCCCACTAAGCTTTTAAAATACTTATTATATTAATATAATTCTTGAAAATTAAATTTCTATCTGACTTGGAATACAAATGCCATTTCCTATTAAATAAACAAGATCTCTACTTCCTGAAATTAATCTCTACATATTTATAGTCTGTGACCATAACATCTCCTGACTTTCCTTTGGATGAACTAAGCAAAGATTCTTAAGTTTCTCATTATAAAGCAGATCTTCCTGAATACCATTTACAGTTATAATCCCTTTTCTGAACACTCTGAATTCATCAGGATCCCTTTTCAGGCCATGTCTGCAGACTGGTTGCCCTGCACGCTACAGGCAGAACCCAGATTCTCCCCTCTCTCCAGTGGGAAAGCCAACTCCCTCCTCACCTGCTACATCAAACTGGGCAGTCAGATACAGTTACTTATCTAAGAAAAACAACTACGATTTACTTACCAAATTAAATTTGCTTTGAAGTGGAACCGTACCCCAGAAGCTCAAGCAATCTTTACTCCCCTCCCTACTCTGTTATGAAAACCAAACACCATTACCTGGGAGACACAACACAGGCTGCTCAAAAGACTTCCACAGGCATCGGTCTTAGAAAAACAATTTTAAATAAGCAAAACTCTGGGATGTGCTTTCGGTCTCTGTACGGGTGTTAGATGGTGAGTTGGACTAGATGATCCTTGTGGGTCCCTTCCAACTCATAATATTCTGTGTGATTCTGTGTAATACACACACTGTGAGGAGCACTGATAAAGAGAATAAAGGAGGAGAGGCTAGAAGACTCATTCAAAACATTTCCCATGGTATGGCGGTTTCCAGTAAACGCTACACAAAGCGATGGGAAAAAACTGAAGATTTTGTCAGAGAAAAATCCTGTACTGTATCGGCATCCCTTAAACCATCAAGTCCTATTAAACTCACACAACCACAGAGTTACTGGTCTCCAATAACAATATTACTAATAACTTCCTCATAGTTTAGAAAACAACCCAAAAAACCCCAAACCTTAAGCTGACCACAAGATGGGGGGAGGGGGGGGGTGGTGGAAATCAATAACCACTTCCATTGTACCAGTGTCCTGGTAAAATTTAAACTACTTTGCATAGAAAAGAACAGTAAGTCAGGACAAAATTATGTATGAGGTGATCTGGTTTTATTGAAGCCATCCTTTAGACATATCATTTTAAAAAAGAGACTGTTGCAAGGGACTAGACTATACATAGGAACAAGTTTAATGGAGCAAAAGATTGAAAATTCATTAATGCCAAGATCAGCTTACAAGAGAAAAAATGAGTCATAAATGTCTGTTATCTGTCTGGAGTACACATCAGCTCAACTACACCCTAATGTGCAGTTTAACACCAACAAAAAGGGAAGAGCAGCAAATGCACAACAGAAATAAGCTCTAGAGCAAGCCTGATGTATTAGAGAAGTGGGTTACAGGCTGTGAGATGGAATTCAATACTGACAACAAGTCACATGGAATAGCAATAAACGGGCACAGAGACACCCTGAGGAATATCAAACTGGGAAACAAGTCCAGAAGCACTCTGGTTGGTGGCAAAGGTTTTTTAAAATTATACACGAGAGACAGAAGGGAATCCTTGCTCTGCATCAGCTGCAGTCCTTAGAGTGCTTTTCTGATACTGAGCCTTGCATGTGCATCCACAAAAACCTGGTACATGGAAGGGAGCCTTAAGTCTTTCAAAAAGCCAAGTGGCACTGGTTGTGGGACTCCTGACAGTTTCTTGGGGGATAAAACCACTGTGTGGTCATATGGCCGTATTGGCTAGAACCTTAACGACTTCAGGACCTACTCTAGAAGCAATTTCCAATAGGTAATGTTGGTAAACCATAATGAAGTACAGAGGTACAGAACACAGGCAGCTCACAAGAGTCAGGAAGCACTACTGGACTTGTCTTGAAGGCCAAGCAGTTCCTGGAAGAAACTCAAAGAACAGCAAGAGATGACCACTTAAGAGGCCTGTGATGATCCAAAGTAAATAAAAGTATATTTTAAAAGATACCGCAGCTTTCTGAGTATATCAAAGAGTAGGCAATTTTTTCCTCTTTTTTGTCATGACAAACTACTTTCAGGGAGAACATTGACATGATTCATTTTGACTTGAATAGAAATGACTGTTACTAAATGCCATTTTGGGAGAAATCAGAAAAGGAAGGTTCTCAAAAGGCACATTTGGGATTCAGGGAAAACTTTCTAGATGGTGTGGTATCAACAAGTCATCAAGTCTCAGTACTGAAACTGGCCTCAGGATTACATTTTCTGAGCTTCCTTGACAGATGGCACAAGGTTGTCAGCCTTTGCAGTGAAACAGGAATGCTCCTATCCCTTTTGCAAGGCATACAGGAGAGGAATAGGCTCAATTGATCAGAAAGATTTCTCCTGTATTCTAACTGGAGAAATCTGTAAGTGTCCCTGAAATCTACAGAACTATGCAATCTTCACTTGACGTAAATTTGGAAAGACACATTACAAACAGGATTAAAGGAAGCATCCCTCCTCAAGGGAAGGATTCATCCACTGGGATCCCATTACATGAAAAGTAAACATGATGATGTGGTTTATACTAATAAACAAGAATGAAGCACTTCATTTCAACTGCATATGAGAAACACAAAATGAAGAGGTGGAGGTTTTCCTGGCATTTTCATCTTTTGTGGATCAGTCACAGAATCACAGAATATTCTGAGTTGGAAGGGACCCACAAGGATCATCGAGTCCAACTCTTAACACTGTCTCCCTGGTGGGAATCGAACCCAGGTCTCCCACACGCCAGGTGGGGACACTTACCAGTCAACACAATTAAAAATTAAACTGTATTGGAAATGCTTCACAATGCGCTTGGGCTTGAAGTTTAGCAAGCAACAGCATTTGGAAATTAGTTTGAACTCTCTCACAAGGATATCAGTGAAGACATTCTTCACCCAGACTGTCATGCCTCTGTGATGGCCAAAGTCGTGTACACGGCCCAGCCAGGCAGGCTGAGTCGAAGAGTTCATGCCATCATTATAAAGGGATCTAGAGACGCACATCTGGCATTTGACTGCAGCTCCACAAGGCAGGTTTGCTCCCATGCACTGAAATACCTGTGAGGCTGACCCAGTGCCCAGGTGCAAGCAGCAGGAATACACAGTCCTGGGTAGGTCTCAAAATATACCAGCAGAATAAAAAGATGCCAAGAGAAGGTAGAAGAATATCTATGAAAAAGGGATCACTGGTAATTATGGGATAATAAAAATCCTACTAGGAAACTCAAATGAAGGTAGAGAAGGAATAGAGAAATACAAATTACCTACTAGGGACTAGGAGCTTATTTAACACTGAGTAGGTTTATACAGGATAAGACCACTTCTGAGAACTAGAAAAAAATTCTGACAAAGATAAAATGATTCAAATATTCAGACAGAAAAGAGAACTACAGAAAATGCTTAAAAAATATATATAAAAAGAGAACATCAAGAGCCTACCTGCTTAACTGCAATTTTTAAAAAGCAATTGTTATTCACCACGACAAATTAAAGTATGTACTTCCTCTTTTTGGAAAGAGCCAGCCCCAACAGAGGTCTGAGGAAAAATAACCAAATCCTTCAGATAAGATACTGCATACACAGTGTGCACATAAAGATTTCAATTTCTTTTATTTAACAATACAACTTCTCTCCCTGAGTAACTATTTATCCCAGAAAGGCTGTGAACACAAAGTTTACCAGGACTCTGAGCTGGGTATAAACTAGAAGACTCTTAAATTACACAACACAGTACCTTGTCAACTTCCAAACATAGATGCTAATCATTCTAAAAGACAAAGCCATGGTTTCTAAAAACATCTAAGAAGTTTCTGTTGAACTAAATTATTCAAAGTAAAAGAAGCATCCTGCACATTCTTATTCCTCATTGAGAGTGCTCTTGATGTTGTAGACTAAAATAGAAGAACAGGAAGAAGATGGGTTTCACTCTGGATTCAGTAGTTCCATCAGACAGTAATTTAGTTAATAATTGTATTAAATGAAACATGTACAGCAGCTTTGGCAGCAAAACAGAAATGCTACACCACAGGAGCCGTGTGCAGTTAGCTGACAGCTGCTGAAAGACAGACTGGCCTTTCAAAACACTTTGTCAATCAATACAAGCCTCAACTGAGAGGGCAACTATCACAATATAAAATAAATTAACAAATTATATAACAGCCCTAAAGAGTCCTACCTCTTTCACAGGCTTCCACGCACTTGGCTTCACACAACAAGACCCTGTCAGTCCATCCGAGTTACTAGTTGAAGACAGAGGATTAAAACGGGATCCAGTGTCTGCCCTGCCTGCAGAGTCAGTGTCATGGGCACAGTGCAGACAGAAAGTCCCTGTAGTAGCAGCAGCACTCCAAAAGCAAAACATTCTGTGTCTCCTCTGTCTTTGTTTAGCAGATTTCTGACTCATTCTGGAAAAAGTAATTTTCTTGGGATACAACGAAGGAGAAATATGAAGAAAAAATATGAAGAAATTCTGTTATCAACTCTGAGCGAGACAGAGCTGTGAGAGAACAGGTGGGAGAAAGTGGAACCTAAACCCCTCTGGCAGGAAGCAGTGCCTGCAGGGAGCTGGAGCACCGGTTCAGTTCTCATCACCACTGCTGCAGGTGATTAGCTGAGGTAACAAAGTGCACATGCCAACACTGCAGTCACCCACACGGCTGGGGAAGGAGGCAGCACAGCCCAGTCACTGCCCAGGCCGACTGCTTGCCTTCGGGAGAGGAGGTTACAGCAGAGAACCAGCAACATCCTACCAAACCTACGTGGTGTTACATGAGCCATGGCAGACATTCTTAGGATCCATTGATATTAGTATGATTGCGAAACTGCATCAGTCTAAAATGTCAAGGAAATTTCACAGTCTTGAGAAGTTTGCTTCTCTATTGGACACAGAAAATGTTTACAAAATGAACCAAAGGCTCCAGAGACAGCCCCTTAATGCTCAAGTGTAAACTATTACAATTTCCAACTTTTTAGCCTATTGGTCAGAATACACATTAATTCATTTCTCTTATAGAATAAATTCATACCATTTTTATCTCTGCTACAATGCCATCCTGTAGAAAATGCAATCAGTGGAAGAACTAAGATTTGTAAAATAAATTCATGTTTTTACAAGAGTGCGATACCAAATAGCCAAAAATCAAAGCTTCTTTCTCACATGTTCATCATAATATTAGCTGCAATAAATAAATACATAAATATACTAAAACATAGAAAGGATTATAAATCACTAAACAATCAGTTTTTGAAAGCAGTACAATAAGAGGGATTAGAGTAGACATCTGATTTTTTAAATCATTATCTTTTTAATCCCTCTTACAATGCCTCTATGTGGTTACCTGATTAGACACAGCATTTCGTATGTGCTAGAACCATGCCCATTATTTCACGTGACTTTGAAAGCAATAGCCTGGGACCGACAGAGTAAAATTTTTATCAAGATCTTAAAAGGAACATACAAAAAGTCAAGAAATTACTGGGCTCCAAAAACTCAGAGAAGCAATTGATAAGCTCTGGTATTTAAAATGTGGGTGTGAGTTAGGACGGGTTTTCTGCTCTTTCTCCTATTTCCTAAAACATATCCTAGAAAATATAAGTACAAATTAGCACAGCATATTCAAAGAGCTGAACAATTTGCGGTACACAGTGATGTGCTAAGAATAATCTCAACACATTGCTGTTAGCACCAGTTTAATGATACGCGAGTTTCAGATAAATCAGTTTCTGGATTTGTAGCAAAACATGGGCCAAGAGCAAAACACTTTGAGACATGAGGGCTGGATTCACTGTCAATTTGGAAAGACTTTGGGGGAAAAGCAGTGCCCTGGATACAGATTATCTTTGCTGATGCAAAATGCATATCTCTTGTTCGTAAACACATACATGGTTATGCAAATGCAAAACGCGGGGTACTTTGAAGTGCTGTTCTAAGCTCATGTCATAGTTGTTCATCCTTGTGAGTATAAATTTGCTGCATGTTTGGTTTTATCCTTATATTCCATTTTATACATTTAGCTTTTGTTACAGGAATCAATAAATTTGCAGACTAAAATTTAAATACCAACTCCCAATCAAACTCCTTAATTACTCTAATGGAGTGCCTAACTCGTCATCACAGGGAATGAGAAGGGAGAAGAAAGAAGCAATAAAAGTCTCAAACTACTGAGCAGGTTAAATCAACTTCCTGGACTCCACCACCAACTTCATCCTTGCCTCTTCAGGCTACAAGACTCTCCACTCAAAAAAATACCCTACTCTAAAATCTAAAGACCCTCCTTTAGGAAAAGTTCTCTTACCATCTTGCTGGGGTGAGAGTGACCCAAGCAGGTCCCAGAGAATGGAAGGACAGGCATGTGGAGCCCCATCTCCAGGAGTTGTTTCCCTTTCATTGGCAATGGAGGGAACTAAGCAAGTACCACCATTGAAAGCCATCCAAGAAAGTCACGCAAATGAAGGTACAGCTTAAACTGGGGAGGTTGTAACAAAAAGAGGGGGAAGCAGGAGACCAGTACTTACAAAATCAATTTGATGGCTTTTAATCTGTTCAAAATCATGATGTCACAACAATAAGACTAAATAAAGCCCATGACCACAAGCAGAATTTCAACAGACCAGGTTAGAGAAGTACCTCATCATCTAATTATTTATTTGGACTCTGCAAATGTGATTACATTCAAATGACTGGGATGTATCTTAAATGAACAAATAAGAGTCATTAATAATTTTCAGAGTATTACAACATAGAACAAAAACCGACAAGAACTGCAAAACAACACTGCACCACAATGAACAATCACCAAATGTCTTTTTCTCTCCCTGAGGCTGGAACAGCTGCAATGGGAGGATAAGGTATGAGCACAGTACAGTATCTTTGAGTGAAAGTGACTTCAACCAGCTCTTATGTTTTCACATTACTTCTGAATATGCTCATTAAGGGTTTTTTAACAACCACTTCAAAACATTTTATCTTTTTCCCCTCCTTTTGGCTACGAACACGTATAAGCAGTTCTCTTTAACAGAAGAGCTGTCAGAGCTATGAAAAAAATTGCAGGCTTTCACAGAAGTATCTCTTTCATAGCAGGAAAATAGAACAAATACTGGGATATTTACAGAATCACAGCTTCAGTTTGAAGGGGTCTCAGGATCGCTATCTGGTCCAACCCTCACACAGAGCAGAGACTATTCCATATTTTATTTATCAGCAAATTTCAAGGCCTGACTAGTCAGTCCAACTGCAATTTTAAAGCATTCCAACGGTACTTTTTCAAGCACTGAAGAAATAAGAGCAACTATATTTACTCAAAATGTAATACTGTGTATTTTGACTAAAAAAACTAGCAGCACTTAAAAACTGTTACATCTACCTAATGCATCACTTCCAGTTGTATAATGACCCATTAGAGAAACTACAGGATATCTTCCACATCATGTACATCTGCAACAAGAAAGTGAAACACCCCCTCTACACTCCCTAGACCTTGTTTACTCCAAATTCAGATGACAAGCAGACTTCAGAGGAATTGACAGTTTATCATCTTTGAAACAGCAACCAACAGATACAAATTATCTTAACAAAACTAGTGTCTGAGGATAACAAATTTTTATATTTTTTAACAAGGTCCTGTAGTATTTCAGGTTAAGTAATATCTGGACTAACAATGAATTGAACTTGACAATAAGGAAAACAAATGTAACCCCACATTTTTAAATAATACTGACATCTTAGCATTGTTCCATAGATCTTTCTTTGTCATTATCCAGAGTATTTCCTAATGGAAGTAAGTTTAAACACCTCTCAATATCCACCTTAAGAACTCGTTCCAAAGCCACACATTTAAGATTTAGCTTGCTTGTTTTGACCTGACTTTCAGTGATGATTAATACAAACATCACTTAGTGTAGATAGACAGTGAACTTGAAAAATCTCATGTTTATCTGTGTGGAAGGCATTCATTCACCTCATTTATGGATTTTTAGCAGCCAAAAAACCTAGAAAGCTGTTACGGACTGGAATTTGATATCTTACCTAGAGTTAAGGCTTTAAACTATTTAATCCTTTACACACAAGTCCTTAACCATTAAATAAGTTTTCTTTATTTGATTTGATATCTTACTAGAGCTATAAATTGCTATTTCTTAACTACATTATCCCCCTCCAGAGCTAGGCAGCAGAACGCAAAGTAAATTTTTTAATATTTCAATATTTCATTAAAGTATCTCATATTTAAACTTGCTGGAGGCTCATCACTTGCAAAATTGCTTAAATAAAAATCAGAGCTCATGTAGTGTTTCCATTTTCATGCCTTAATACTAGAAATTATACAGAGCCTTGTAAAATATGAAAATGAAAGCAGACAGAAAACACCATTCATGAATAAGAGATTATATGAAATCATGCATATATAAATAATTGCTATTTCTGACTAGCAAGCAACCAGAAAACATGCAGACACAATCATCTGAACAAGTGGCATATTACCTGGGTGGAGCTGGCAGCGACAGAAATGCAGTCAATGAACCCATGTCTCCGAGTGAAAAATGCCACTATCTGCTGCCACCGGGAAGGCTCATTCCGCAGCTCATCTGTTGAGCCTTTCTTTGCCCACTGCTTCTGTTTTGGGCCTACAGAACTGTGGCTTGAGCCAGTGTTGCCTCGACTGGCACGAGAATAGAGGAGTGTGTTATTTCCGAAAATGTAATTCATCTCTGCGGCTCTGCAGGTGGTTGCCAGGCAGTCTTAATTCCCTACCAGCTGCTGAGTGGTGAATGAGCAGGAAAAAAAATGCAGATAGAATTACAGCAGCATCATTTACTAACCAGGAAAACAAAATTCTTGCTAGCTGACGCTATTATTCTTCCAAGGCTTTTCACCCTTTACATCCCCTCTCTACCTGTGATTACAATGATGAGCACAATCTTGAGCAATTTAAAAAAGAAAAAAAAAAGGCAAGCAAAGGTTTTTGCTTTTTTCCTTTTCAGAATCCACAAGATGAAAACCTTGCTTTCTCTTCCTAGCTGACAACAGATATTTAAGGGAAACTGGGTAGCAGGTACAGTACAACGTTACAAATTCACAGCTATGAGGATGGTGGAGGATGATAGCAGCTACTGGGTGGAGAAAGCTCGGATCAAAAATAACCAAGTTTCAATCACTGCCTGTAGAAAGATCCAATAGCATCTTTTCACTTCCTTCCTTGCATAAATTATGAACCTGAAGCAAACAAAAGAGGGAGCACACAGCTTAACTGCACTTGTTCACTGGTTCTGTCCTCCTGAAAACATTCTGTAGAGCAAGACGACTAACTCCATGTTCAAAACAAGTATTTAGGAATCCACTGTTACCTGGTTTATTCTTGGTTTTCCCCCTTCTTTAGTGCAGAAAATAACTATAAAGGGAGGTAATCACAGTGCCACAAAAACCTTTGTTTTGTGTTGGGTATCAGAGGCTGCCTAATGAGGTTGTTCTGCTGTGGTTTTGGGGTTTTTAATCAAGTACGAAGATTAGAGAAACTAAGATGAAACACTGCAAGTCCCCACTCAGTTGTTCTTACTCAGTAAATAAGAATTTTCTCTGCTTTCTTTACATTAAAAAAGAAATCAGAATAAGTTAAAAGATTATATGGAATTCATGTTACCTTACAGAACTCATCATTCAAATTTTTATAGCCTGCTATTTTTAAAAAATCCCTTAGCTCACATCAGAGAGATTATTAATGAAATCAGTGAAGTGTCAAGTCTTTCAGTACAAGCTCGCCTCTGGAAAGACAACACAAAGTTATCAAAACCATTTCTATATCAATACATATTTCTATGGTCATCATGACTGCAAGAGGGAAAACAGTTTAACAACAGCAAATACAATGAAGGAGGGCAGTAAAATTCCTTACAATGCTGCCACGATTCACAACCACACAATTCTGACTCATAATGTGCATTTTAGTGGGGATTGTCCAATCCCCCTCCATACTTCCTGGGGTGCAATATAGTCTGCTGCTCAAGAAATTCTTACTGACAGCTGTCCTATTCTGTGTAACAATTTTTTCCTGAGAGCATCTATTACAAGCAGAAATAATGAAAATATTAATATAATCTGTTGCAGTCAGATCAATGCACCATTTACTTGTAGTCACTAGTACAACTCAATAACAAACCACATGCCAATATTCTGAGCACATCTTTCAGACAGACTTTATTAATATTTATAAAATACAATAGCTTATCAGTGTAAGTCATATGAAACTCAGCCTGACTTGTGCAGTGTCCTCAAAGCTATGAGCGTAAGAGAGATAACGGGGGTAAAGAAATGCCTGAGACACAGTAGACACAACGATGCTTTTAAACGGACAAGCTTTTTAAAATGAGAATTCTTTTCATAAGACGACTTCAGCTCTACCAGAGCCCTACCTTCTTCCAGACACAAAGAAAAGACCCAATCTGAAAAATGCCATGGATTTATTACTGGAGACATTGATTAATCCCTGGCTATGATTGAAAATGTTTGGAACAAGGTACAAATTACACGCATTGAGTTCCAAGTCTTTACAAAAAGAGTCAAGGTGAAAATATTTTTTATCTTTTTCTACATATGACCTTGAACATCAACACTGCTACACATTCCATTAAATATCTTAAAGCACAAGAATTACCATAACTCCCAAAAAGAATTCATTTCTCTCTCTCTCCATAGGCTCCAAAGAGAGTCACATGGAAGAGTATTCTTGAAAATTCTGAAAGGAAGTACCACAATACACGGTCAAGCAACGCACCAAGTATCTATTTTTGTTGCTATTATATCTGTCTGTTCGGAGACAAGAGAGTTTTGCTGGGTTTCAAGGCAATTTCTTTCAAGGATGATTCTCACCCAGCCAAGGATCAACTGTGGCATCACTGACAAAGACATTTTAGAAATCAGCACTTCAGGAAAGCATCGTATGCACAAAAAACTTCCTGAAAGTGAAGCAACGAGGCTTTAATTTCAATGGAGACAAATCCAGAAAAGTACTTAAGGAAGCGGTTATGCAATGCTGCTGGTGATGCAAGACAGCAATCTGTGTCACCTACACTCCATATGGATGGTAATGATATCGAGCAAGATTTGCTGACGCCTAAGCAGATACAGTTGAAGTTATTTCTAGAAGGAGCCTGTACTGTGGTGATGAGACAAACCCTGATTTTTACAAGTTACAGAGCAACCTAAAGATGAAGGCAAGGCATAGCTCTAGAGATAACACAACATTAGGATAACATGAAGGAGTCCAGATTAGAAGAATGGTTACTTGTACAGTCAAAAAAAAAAAAACCAAATGGAAGGCCGTAAAAACAAGGGCTTGTTTCAGTCAAAGAGCAGAGGGTCAAACACCCACAAGGAAAAAGTGAAGAAGTTCTATTTGGACAGAAAAGGGAATATCCAGAAAAAGTAGAATCATCAACACAGATGTGGCAGCTGCAATTGCATCCATGAATGACTGCCTCCAGAGTCAGGAGGCTCATCAGAAAGCCCCAAAAGGAGAGGAGAAGTTCCATCATCCCCTTTTCATATTCTGGATATTGACCTGACGGTGATACAATTAAAGACAAAGCGAACAAAAAAACGCCATAAACAAAACAATGTATCAAAAAACTTTACTGCAAGGCAAGAATTAGGAATTTGCAGGTTTGAAAGAAATCAAACATACACAAAGAATCCCACCCCAAAGCAAACCATCACAGAATAAAGATTTCTATGTCAGTACACATACCTCTGTACAACTTAATAAATTTACTACAAGATTCATCAGCATTGCCAGTGGTTGCAGAATAACATCATCTGTTCTCTGGCCAATTAGCAAGATACAATAATCATAGTTACTAAATATAAACATCAACATCTAATACTCGGACTAGAATTCCTCTGACTTTGTATCCAAGCAAATTCATATTATGCCACATTATAATCTCTGAGATAAAGGATTCCTGGACATAACTTTACAAGCAGAATACATAACTACAAACTAATAAGGCACAGTAACAAAAACTGTTTGTAAACTGAAATAACAACTATATCTCAATTACCCTTTCTAAACAAAAACCAACAATCCCCCTGAAGCTTCGGAAAAGTGTCTTATATTAGTTTAACTGCTATCCAGCTAAACACAATATTGCCCAAAGTAAGCATAAGGAATAAACTGATAGACCTAACAAAGAAAATTCAAGAATCACCTAAAAAATGGCAGGAACTTATTTTCAGTATCAGTTAGGTTTTGACCCAAAAAATAGAAACAAAAAAACCATGGAAAACTCAATTTAAATACTCAAACATCAGACTGTGCAACTTGAACTCTCCAGCCATGGGAACAAAACCAGCACTGAAAATGTAGATACAAGCTCATGTTTATTCCTACATTTTTCAAACTTCTAGGTTTAATAAACATTCACTGGCACAACAAATCTAAGTCTCACTAACAAGCATATGCAATATTCTAAGGCAAAGTCCAGGATTTCAGGAAAAATAATTGTTAACAGTTTGTGCTAATATATGCTCCAAATGCTCTCTTAGCTTTTGAGACAGGACTGAAGGATAGTCTTGATCAAGTGTGATTCACATAGTCAATAACAGGTAAATTTTTTACTGCTGAAACTAACTTATAAGTAAACCCCCAAGCACAATTATTCTATAATGGCACATTTTAGTATAGATATTTAATATAAAATATTATTACCTTATTATTCATACTACACCTCAGACAACCTACCAATCTGTGCAGATTACACTGCTTGGTCTTCCGCACCCTGTTCATGAACCTCCTGCCCATTTTTTTAGCACGCCAGACTGATAAAAACATCTTGTGTTTAGTGCAGGTTTCCTCAGAGTTGCTTCAGTCATCAAAATGAGCCCAACTGCACCGAGAGCTCAGGGAAAATCTCAGGCGAAAACAGTGTAACCAGTTATTAAGAGGACTTGATGTTGATTACTGCATCTTAGGATTTTTCTAATGTTTGGATTAATCCACAGTCCATCTGTTACAGTTTTTCTTTCTTGTCTCTGTTGACAAGTATTTGTTGAGCAGATCCATATGGAGGAAGGGGCAGATTTGGTCAACTGCTTCTTACTATAAGACACAAACTGACACCTTTGCATGTACGTATTTGCACATTCTTCAATTACAGAAAGTTTAAAAATAATAACCTACCAAGAACTTGGGCGATGTCTTCTAATTAAAGACTGCATAACAACGCCTCTCAAGTGAGGCAACCGAACAATTATACCAGCCTGAAAGTGCAAATGCCTGAGGGTATGTTCAAGCTTTTCTTTATAATTCACTGTATTCTAGGTATGCTCGGAACAGCAGAAGCTCTGCCTTTCTGTTGAAGACGGCAAAGCTTTACAAAGGCCTCAATTTAGAAGGAAGTAACAGATTGCAACCTTCTCACAATCATAACCCATCTTGCAAATTACATGTCAACTGATTTTTAATTCCTAAATGGAAACAGCATCTTCGTCTCCTGGGTAATCTCACCTACCTGCTCAGACTGGAACAGGACAGAAAATGTACCAGGGCAAAGGGGAAGCTAAAATTACTTGGACTGTTGGACGGTTCAAACCAAAGACCATTAGAGAAGCTCCACTAGCTCTAAAAGACTTCTGGCAAAGCACTTCAGGGAATGGAGGGGATTGGAGGGAAGACACATCAGGAGATAGCAAGAAGGGACCCTATTAAGCTTATCAAAACAAGATTCAGGTTTAAGTAGAGAGGAGATTGCTCTGCACTAAAGGAAGCCTGTGTGAATACACGTATTTATGTAACAACTGTTTCCATACAGATTAATGGAAGGAGCCACGTCAAGGTGCTTGTTTGCAGTTGAAGAAGCAGTATATGCTGTAATACCTTTATTGGTGTAGCCAGAAACTAAAAGATTATCAGCAGGTGAAAAATTATTCTAAAAGTTAGAGGGTGACTGCAGATCACTCTGTTTATGGGTTACCACTATCACCTGCTAATTTATATTTCTGAATATAAGTTTTAATTCCTGGAATACCCGTTCCCTAGTAATTTCCACAGTTTTAGAGACAATGTTACTGACTGTAGTTTCATTATTATCTCCTGACTTTTCCAAACTGAGGGGTCAAACTAATCCATCCTTCAGAGTACAGTATAGCTGCCCTTGGCCTCTGACCACTCCTCCTCTTCTTCTACGTGCCATTTCTAGATTTGTCTTCTTAACCAAAATAACAAATGGTGCAGATTCCTAGAGTGACAAGATAATTTAAAGTCAAAAAGGCAAATGGAATACAAGGACTATCTCGAAGCAAATGGCAATAAAACTGCATTGAGATCATTATTCCATTGATCCATTATAACCCTGAGTTCTCATTCCTCCAACACGATGCAATGAGAACACAAGTTCTTCTGAGATCCTTCTGGTAACCTCTATTCATCACAATTACAGATATTTGTTAACTTTTAATTTCCTTTTGTTGTTGGTTTGATTTTGGTGGGATACTTTTGTTTGAGGTCAACAATTAAATCCCCAAATTACTTTTTTCTATTTTTCTGACATCTGAAGTCTAAACTTTTCTGAGGATTTTAATTGTGTGCATCTAAGAGAACCTATAAACCTCCACCAGCAACATTACCTTCATGCACATGCTTCAAGGGATTTGGACAGCAGAAATTCACTTTCCAATGCATTCATTGCTTTCTCATCTCTCAATTTTCCACACGCTCATTGATTCATTTTAGAACAGTTTCACTGTGTTTTGGCAGCACAGAAATGAGAGCGAGTTCCCAGTTCTCCTTTCCTTTCTGAAAGCTGCATTAAGAGGAAGTATCACCTTGCCATATTTCATTCCTGTGACAACACAGTCAGGATGAGTAGACTGTTATACAGCACTGCAGTGCTAATAGATAAACTGTTTCAAATCACAGTTAATTTAAAACCATTGAGCTTAAATGCCACTTTTCCATAGATGACTAAACCTGAAAAAAGTGGGCATACACTGAGTGGGCACAAGGCATTTATTTCATGGAGTAAAACTACATTTCATGTAGTCAGCAGCACTGCTGTGCTAGGATTACAAAGCCTGTTTGGAGAAAGTTTGGGGACCACTGTAAGAAACTCTTTTGAAATTACATATCTGCTACAGTATCAGATAGTGGTAACACAAGCACAGCCTGTTGTTTCTCAGCAAGAGGAAAGGTAAGACTAAAAGATTTAATTCTCACTCAAAAGGCACAGGATCACAGCACTACATCAAATAAAATGCCCAACTAACCTACTGTCTCCCTCATCAGCAAACACTGCAAGTGTAGAGTAACCCCTCCCTCCTTAATATACCATCCCAAGCTCCAAAAGAGATTCATAGAGCTAAATAACGTAAACTCTGTTTCACTGCTTTTATTCTAATAAAGGACTCTTTGCACTCCAATGCAAACTGAGCCAGAGTAAGTTTAATTTCTCCCACTGACGCTGCAAGGTGAACAAAGACAAAGCACAGGGGCACAGACACAGGGCACAGCTGCTGCTTCCAAGGTATTCACCAGGCGCTTCATTTGGGCAAAAGGATTCCTTTAGTTAAAATCTGAGAGTTAAACTTATGCTTTTTTTTTTTTTTTTTCAAACTAGGATTTCACTTTAGTTAGAAATATTTCATTGTTCACGGACAAGCAAACAGTAACTCATCTGCATTTAATGCAAATATTATGAAGTCACAGCTTTATTCACTGAAATAAATTTAGATGTATAACCACAAAGGATTCCTCCAATGTGCTTTAAATGGGCAAACACCACTAATTCACACATCTAAAACATTTTTAGAAGAGCTTTGGTACAGAGAAGTGAGGATCAGATTATACCTCAGATCAGAATCACTCAGCCAGAATGTCAGGTCTGTGCACCAGACCAAGCAGGCAGCCAGCAAGGAAAGAGGCCAATCACTGCACTGCCTGATCTGCTCAGCATCGTCTACTCCCAGCACCACTTGTACAGACATAACCGTCCCTGTGAGAACAGGAGAGTGGCCAGAGGTGCTGCACTAAATATGGGCAAGAGTCCACAATCCTGTAACTAAGTTAAGATTACTTCCCACAGCCACCCCACACCTATATCTCATAATTTCTGGACTGCTCTGTTACTCCACTGACGACTGCACAAAGCTATTCTAGAGACGTTAAATATTCAGTGATGCCTTTAGCTCCTTTTGGATGTACTATTCAGTCAGTAATTAAAATTTTCAAGTATAGCATGAACAAGCAATTTTAGGTCCTTTACTAGACTGGTAAAGCCAGTACCATGTTCGATCTAAAACATTTCTCTTTATCTGTTCATGTCTGCTCCACATGTAAGGAAGAGACCAAGTGCAGGCATTTCATCGCACCCTTTGAAGATTGGTGCTATGGTGAAATCTCCAGAGAGAAAAGAGCAAAAAAGATTTGATTAAAGAAAAAAAGAACTGCAGAGACTTTTCTCAACCAGTAAGTCCTGCCTCCAGTTTTTACAGATTATTACATGTTTTCTTTGGAGCTTCTCTACAACCAGTGAAATAATACCCCCAAATACCAATATATGATACAGAAACGTAATATTGAAGTATGTGGAAGTCCCAATCAGAGTCTACACTGAAATACTGAATTGCCATGCTGCATCATAAATACAGAGCTATAAATACAATGTTTTCCCTTTCATGCACAAGTTGCTTTAAATGAACACTACTGATTTTTTTTTTGTCCTGTTACACCATGGCACATTGTTTTGCAGCCTTGTAATAATCTATTATTCTTTTTTTTCCTTGATAGAAAATTTCAGCTTCCACTTCAAAGTTTAAAGACTTGCTTGGCATTATGCCATATCTGCGACAGATTTCACTTGATTGGTGTTATGTAATAAAAACAAACGTTGAATCCAAACCCCTCACTTCGAAGGTGAGATACAGCAGCCAAATCCAGTTACACTGAGGTAAATGCAGCATCGCCATCCCGTGGCCAATCTGGAGAGCAACGTATATTGCCTTAAATACATCAATCCATCAATTCAAATGGATCCCACTTCATTTCAGAACTTAAGGAACCTCACATTGCAACCACAAGTTTCTACGGGGAATTTGGAAACCTCATACTAAAGAAATTCTGGTACCAGCTGCCTATATATCTGAACAGATTCTTTAAAATGCTTAGGACAGAATATCTGTGAAGAATCGAAGTCTGACCATTTTCCCTTTCTGTTCATGATGCTCTACCATCAAACATTAAAAAAAAAAAAAAAGGCAGCAAGCTGTTGTACAGCATCAATCACACAATATTAAATAGGAAACAGAAGGCATGAAGCCTCCTGGGTCAGGAAGGCTTCTTCTTACTCGAAACATAAGAAGTAAACATTTCTTCTTAAACTGACAAAGCTCTAATCTAATAAACCTGTACGTCTTATTTAAACCTGAAATCAGTGCAGCTAGTATGACTTACTTCATAGCAATTGCAAACATGAAATATTTTAAGCCAATCTGAGGTGGCCCACTCCTTTGTCAAGAAGGTAAACCACCTCAAGTTACTGGAGTACTTAATGTGGAACATTTGATAAAAAGGAATCAAATGCTCATCTTTAAAAACTTGGGATACACATTTGTCTTTTTGGTTATTCAAAGCTGCTCTTCGACAAGAGCATCCAACTGTCCAAGTAAGTAGTAATAGCTGCTCTAAGACCTAGAGTATTTGAGAGCTTCCCTCAAGAACAAAATGCAAACTCATTAGCACCAGGTATCTCCCTTCCCTTCTTACTCTTCTATATTATTGCTCCAAAATGCAGAGGACTTGCTATAAACAAAAGGTATTCCTCAAAATCTGATTCTACTGCCCTCTGCAGCACTGCTTAGAAAGCAACATGAGCATAAAACCAGTGACTTGTTCCAGCTACTGATGCTGTGTTTGAAATTTTAAGCACAGTTAACATTTATATTTAAAACAAACTTCTCTTATTATTGTATTTGTGTAATAGAAACAACATCCTGTATTACATTTAGTTTCTTTAAGCAATGACCTATTGAACAAAGCTGATCAGGGTCTTGTACCTCAGCCAAGATTCTGGTCACTGCACATAAAGCCAACTGACCAAATAAATCACACAAAGCACTCGTAACTTGGCTGTTGTTGCTAAATTGCTCTTCTGCACAAGATATGCCAAAACTACGAACCCCCTGCAGCTCCTGAGGCCAAAAGAAGAGCACACCAGCTCTGCCAATAATACAGCAAGCAATCGTGGCTCTTTTCTGACAAGCTCAAGTTTAACACCATTTATTCCAGGAACTTCAGGAAACCATCTCCTGACTTAAAAGAAACTTTGTGAGCTCAAAGGTATTTTACTCCTAAAGGTTCCAATAAAGTCTTCCAGGGATCCATGAAACTATGGATGCACCCCTCACTCCAAATACCTTAAAACTGCAGACTGATTATAAACAATATATGCAAAGTAGTTAATTTCTTCAGGAGAGAAGCAAGATAGCAGTCAATTAGCATCAGAATTTAGAATTCCACAAAATGCTGGTACACAACTGAAACCTGTAGCACTCATCCCAGAAAAATTTCAATTTACCATACATTGCTGTGACATTAATAGAGAGAGCAGTCACCCGAAAACAATCAGATATATGCTATAAACAGTAATGAGATGCACAATATTTCCCTTACATGCATTCTTTCCTGTCAAGTGCACTTAGCAATTTGAGAAGGATAATTGCAATCCTCCTCAGAGAACTAAGACACACAGTGCTTTGAAAAGGCCTCACCATATTTAGTGATTATACTTACACATCACTTAACTCCATTTCCGAAATAGTTTTCTTTCTTCCACACAGTTTAACAGCTCACCTTTTGATCCCTTTATGCTTTCTGAAAAGCAAGACTAACTGCTCTAGGAATTAGGAAAAGCTTGTGAATAAACAGAGCTGACCTTAAGCACCCAGAGGAAAAGAAGTTTTTATTTCTAATGGTTGCACATAAAATGTGTTGTATTATTTTCTGAATAGCAATAAAATCAGGGAATTAGACACGTGAAAGTGTGTTACTCTGCATCTACATTCATAAGAAAGAAGAGACTGAAGTTCAAGAAAAATTGGAAATATAACTAGAAATAGAATAGGTTAAAAACAATTTTTTCCTTAAAATATCATAGAATCAAACAACTCACAGAATGATCTGGGTTCAAAGGGACTTAAAAGATGATATGTAGTTCCAAACTCCCGACCAGGGGCTTGGCCATCCTCAACTAGACCAGGTGGCCCTAAGCCCCACTCAACGTGGTCTTCAGCACTTTCAGAGTTGGGCTATCCACAAATTCCCTGGACAATTTGTTCCAGTGTCTCACCACCCTCACAACAGAGAATTCTCTCCTCTTACCTAATCTAAATCTACCCTCGTTCAATTTAAAATCATCCCCTACCTTGCCCTATCACTACATGTTCTTGTGAAAATTCCCTCTCCAGCTCTCTTGCACCTTGAGCTCCTGGACAGGGCTCCAAGGTCTCCCCAGACAGAAAGACCCCCAAGTCTCTCAGCCTGTCTTGTTAGCAGAGGTACTCCAGCCCTCTGATCATCTTCAGGGCCCTCCTCTGGATCTACTCCAACTGGTCCCTGTCCTTCTTATGCTGGGGGCCCTGGATCTGGGAGCAGAGCAGAGGGGCAGAAGCTTTGGATGCAGCCCAGAGCAAACTTGGCTTTCTGTGCTGCCAGCACATATGGCCAGGTCCCATCCAGCCTCTCATCCACCAGCACTTCCAAGTCCTCCCCAGGGCTGCTCTCAGTATTACAGCATTTGTTCCTTGCAGTCACTAAGGACACTACCACACATGAACAATTCATGCTAAAAATATGAAGCTGTAGGCCTACTACAGTCTAAGTCCATCTCATCATTCTAAAGCCCAAACACTCATCAGTATAAAGTAATTTCTCCACTTTTTCCTCAAAACAAGACAAAGACTCAGAGGTATTACAGAAAACAGCACTTACCCTGGAACACTAAAACAACTGTGCTATTCAGAAAATTATTAAACCACATCTACCTACTAATCCAGTAAATAAAACTGCCTGTTACAACCCACTCCAAAACTCCACAATCAGTTTGTCACCTTAATCTTTAAATTTGTATTGAAGTTACTGGAGTTGTCTTGAGAATAACGGCATTTCATGCTGAAAAACTCCAGACACTTATATTACACTTAGCTTATTACATTTTCAACTTAATGCTTCAAATACAATATTTACTAGAAACAAACTCAGAATTGATTCTATAGGATCCTGATAGAAAACCCAAATTGTAACTTATGGCAGGAACTACCATGCCCCTCAAAACAACACCTAGAAGCTTAAGTTACCTGTATTTGCTTTCTGGGCATTTTACTGCCATGCACATTTAGTAAAAATGTGTGCAAACAAGTCAACACTTTAATGCCTAAAAAGTAAATTTTACAAATGAGCAGTTCCATGAAAAAACACAAGCAAGTGTATTACCACGAAAATAAATTCCTGAATGGCATAAGAAGAGATCATTCTTATTTTAACTTCAAAAATGCTTACCTTTACTGGTGAAATATGAGAATGGGAAACAAATCCATGGACATTCTCAATCTGTGACAGATTCTTCTCTGATACGTGAACCAGCTCTGGACCCGTCACCTCATTGGCAATGTGTGGAGAGCTGTGCTCCTGTGGAGGTGTATCTTCATCCTGATAGCGATATTTCTGAAGAAAAAAATTATAGAAAAAGATCAGTCCACCACAGAAATGGGAAAATATTATCCAGAAAAACTAAGTCAAACAGAAACAGTTACTCCTCTGAACCTGCTGACTTCAAGGCAACAAAATCTATAAATGAAAGTTTCAATTACTATTTTTAGTTTAAAGACTGATCCTGTCCAAAAATAGGACATTTAGTACAGCGGTCAGTGTCCCTGCCTCTCATGCGAGAGACTGGGGGTTCGAGTCCCGCCAGGGAGGCAGTGGTGCTGTTTAAGAGTTGGACTCGATGATCCTTGTGGGTCCTTTCCAACTCAGAATATTCTGTGATTCTGTGAAAATGTTCCAGCCTTGTTAGTCTGACCTAGAATTAGTATAAGGCTACCTAAACCCCAGCAGGGTTTATTATGTCCACCTACATACTACTGCTTAAATCAAAAATAGTCCTTTCCTTAGTAATTCATTTCTATATCACAATACAGCAGGTGACTGCAAGTAACCCGTTTATCTGTAAGCACAGGAACACTACACCAAGGCAGTACCTCACCAACTGTGTATAACTACTAACCCTCTTAACAGTTATCAGAACAACACCCTGAAAAGAGTTGACATTACCCTCTAGAGCAGACATATTAAACATCAGAGGCAGATAATTATCATTGAAAGAAAGTGTTGGCCAAAAATACAAGGGAGCATTACCAGAGCATTAATTAGATCACACCGGCAATTAAAGAAAATAAGCATTTGAGCTTCAAGAAGCACAGGAAATATCTTACAGCATCAGAGAAAGCAGGAATTCTGCTGGCTTAAAGCAGGCTGCTCCACTAGTGAAGGCAGTATTTGGGTAGGTTTGTGACCCAAAATGTCCCTGCCAGATCTCAGACTTTGATTCCATTATGAAATACAGGAAAATTATTTGAAAGTGGATTTACTTTCCAGATCATCTCGGACAAGACCCTGTAGAGAGCTAGACGCAGAGCATGCTAGTTTTGTTGGGGATTTGGGGCGGGGGGGGCCACACACAACAACATTCAAGCAAAAACCCCACCATTCAAATTAGTCAAATAGTCACAGGTAAATCCAAACTAATTTCCTTTAGAGAACAGTCAATCCCTTTAGACAAAACACAGAATTACCTCGCTTTATTTCCTGAAACCAGACACATTTACTAGAAACAGGTATCTGAGCACACCTGAGTGCAAACAGGCTCTAGATTTCACTAATAAATATAAGTTTACATTACACAGTGTATCTGTGCTTATAGTAACATAGTGCATATGAAGTTTTGCTTGATCAGTATGTCATTATTTTGAGTAAAAATGAAAAAATGTTGTGGTAAAGAACTCTCTCCCCCTAAAAGGCATTGTCAAGGCCTACAAGCTTCTCCAAAACACCCCAAACCCCTACTTTAAAAATGAACTGCTATTTGGATTTTGATGTGATATTCAATATTAACTTCACTATTATTTGCAAAACACTTAAAACTACTACAAACAACAGAATTAATGTTTAAAATATACCACATGAAATACTTACACAATAATACTTCAAAATACAAGTAGAAGACAAGGACCGAAGTGCATAAAATCATAATATCCACACCACTACTTATTTGGAAAGGTACCACACTACCTTTGCCCTTTACAGAAATTACTTTTGAGCAAAGTGCTTCAAGTGAAGGAAACTATCTCATAACAGCTAATCCTCCATCAATGTGGAAGTGTTCAGTAGTGCTTCACTACGGAGCATCACCTTGTGATGTGAGGCACTGTATCCAAGTGATCTGGCAGGTCAAACAGGCACCACTCAACACTGCCCTTCCCCTTCCTCTCCCAGGAGCTGCCAGTCCTTGACTTATTCAGTCAGCTGTTCCAGTCATACCAAGTTAACTCTGCTGCTAAATATGAAGCAAAACCCCATGCAAGGTCCCCTCCATAGGAGTCTAAAGACACAGTTTCACAGTACAGCCCAGCTCACTCAAGGACAGCCACTGCCCAAAGGAGCAGAACCCATTCAGAGCTCTTGGTCAAGTTGTAGAACTTCATCTCCCTGCCCCTCACTGTAAGCACACATCTGACTTCAGATGAGGAGCAAGCTCAGCAAACTAATCCAGCAGAATGCTTCTTCCCTCTCCCAGCAATACCAATTTTTCTGTAGTTGCCTGAAGTGTTCACAAGCTGCGACAAGCAGCAGTGCTGGCACAACAGCAAGAAAGCAGGTGAAGAGTAGGGCTGATCCATCAGGTCAGTGGCTCGGAGCAGAGCACAACTCTGCTGACAAGCAAGAGAGTCCAATCCTGCCCCCAAATCAAGGCTCCAAGGAGACCTTAGTTCACAAGAGCCATCCAAGCAATGGACACATCACAGGAAACAAAAAGGGGTGGCAAAGCAGCTCTGAGTTGCAGAAAGAGCCTCAGCTGCACTCCTTGGAAGCTTCCCAGCACCCAATTAGGTAGTGGCCAAGAAATTTCGCTACCTTTTAAAAAGCTTTATGGACTGCTCTATAACTGTAATTTTAAGTCCAAAGCAACCAAGTGCTAAACATTTAACACAGACTTCTGACAGATATAAGGCCCCAAAGGATTCTGTTGCAATACAGAGGTGTGTCAAAATTAATTTAAAACATTTCTCTTCTGATGCAGCATAGTTAACAGAATATCTTCAGGTTAGATTATGCCTTCAATGAGTTTAGAACTGTCACCAAACCCTATGAACTAAATTATTTACTGATATAAACTACTGAAAATTCCCTTTATTAAATGTGTGCTAGATTCAGGAGATGAGAAGATGGGCCCGATTCACCACCATGAAATCATTGTTTAGGTCCACAATATCCCTGCTTCAAGTTCTAGGCCCAGCAAAATTAGAGAAAAATGAGTGAACAACGTATCTGCAACAATATGCAGGACAAACAAGGATTTTGCAGAACAGGGATTGCCTGTTCACAAACAAAGTACCAGAAAGTTTTAGGAAACTCATTCTAAAAAAGATTCACTTTAGCCTCCCTAATCTCTTATCTGTACTTTAAAAAGAAGATATTTCAAACGGATTGCTACATAATCCATCCCCCAGAGACAATTAAAATGGGGGTTTATTTATTCATTTTTAAAGATCCTCTCATGAGAAATCTTACTGAAAGAGAAATGAAAGGAAATTATTTAAGGATCACAAACAATCCCATGCCCTGAACTCACAACCCATATTCAGAACAGCATCAAACAGCATCAAACACAGTTATTCCAGAGATTCAAACCTTACAGAATGCCATGTTCATGGACAGAAAACTAATTATGCCAGAACATCTTTAACTACCAGGTGATTTAATGACCTGGTAGTTAAAGGAAGTAAACTGGATTTTGATGTGCATCAAAATCCAATTCATATGAGATGTATGTATCAATCCACCACCTTAAGTGAAAACAAATTTGAAAGCACAATAATGTATCTCTTTACACATTAAGAAAAAAATAAATGCTAAAATATATTTAATCCAAGAGTGAATGGATAATTTTATTTTACAAATTACATGTTCATAAGTTGATTTCTTAAACTCACTTGCCTTCTCCAGACTTTACCCCTCCCCACCCACCAGCCAGCCGACTCCCATGTTACTGCACACTTCAAACAAGACAACCGCACAACTCGGGAAAATGTGCAGTCTGTCTTACAGTCTGTCTCTGGTGCAGCCATGTTTTGAAAGACATTTAGAATAAGTGAGGATTTTAATAAATTAATCATTTCAATTGGATAAATATACAGAAGCTCACAGAGCCAGACCCTCTCTGATGCTGTATGACCAGGCAGCACGATAAAAAAGTGGCTTTAGAACATTCGCACACTACTCTCCAAGTTTAAGTACTTGCCCTTGTTCAGTCATTGCTCCACTCTACAAGTCAAAACTAAATCTGAAAGGACTCTTCAGAAGACTATTTCAGCAACTGAAGTTTTTGTGAAATGTGACATGCAGCATCTCCACTCCTGTATATAATTAGGATGCAGTTCCAAAAGAAAATGGGGAGAAAAATCTCAACAGCTACAGCTCTCCTCACATCTCCTCAAAACCAACCTTCTCAGCTCTGGCATCCAGATACTATTCAGTAGAAAGTAACTTCCAATAACTCTAATAACAAAAGCAACAATACAGAGAATATTCGCACAATTTTGCTAAAACAAAACCAAACCACAATGAATAATATATTAAAGATACTAACATCATTTGTACAAGTCTTTCCTCTAGTCTAATGGAAGTGTAAAACCAGAAATTAGTGCTTAGGAAAATAATAGTACTTTCCTAATGAAGGAGAGGGGAAAAGGACACAAAGCTAAAGGTAAGCTCCACTATTGAAGAACTGAAGTCAACTTGAAAACCTTTTGTCTGCCAAAACCAGGAAGATTATGAAAGCCAAATAAAATCTCTTTGCAGCTGAACAGCAATTCACACTGAGGTGCTGAAAGCCTCACAACAAAATAAACTTCAGTAATATAACAAAGGATGACAGTATTTGTGCCTTTTTAGAACTTCTTCACTCATATCAAATAGGATATTCAGTCCTACATATTTTCAGTTTGCACTTCAACATATGATAAACTGAATGACTTGAAATATTGGAAGAGGTTTTTTGATCTTTGAGTTTGCTTTTTTAAACACAAGTTTGGTACTCTGAGTAACTGCTTCAGTCTCAAATAAAAGCACTAACTATTCTTTTATTAACTAGAGCTATGACAAAGACATACGGCATTTCACCTTCCTTGGACAGTTTCAGCTTGACATTGTATCTTGAATAAAGCTGCTTATAACATGCTTATTTAGGTCACAGTGTTCCATCATATGTCAAAATGCACAGCCTGTGTTAAATGTAAGTATATATGTAATGCTTCATGTCACGGATGTCCACAAAAATAAATTTAAGATAAGTACATACATTTACAAAAACTCCAGAAATATTTATAGTGAAGTTCATTTGCCCCCCCCCAAAAAAAAGGAAAAGTGACTAAAGCAGAACAGTCAGATTGTGAACATTACTTTCATGGGGTCAAAAGGGAAAATTGAAAACACGATTTCATGCAATTACTTGGGCGAGATATTCTGTTTCTTTAGGTCAATGACTGGTACAGATAGCCTGGTATTACTGTTTCACACTGGCATTGACTCAGTATTCAAAGGCTGTATCTCCTCAGAGGACAACAGCATTTTACTTTTAGTACTACGTAGCTCTACAACTTTTATCCAAAAAATGACAAATTGGTGGGTGCAAAATTCCCCTGCACTACCAGCAAGCCACTGTTGAGAAATCACAAAGGGAAACCCTTCAGTTCATTTGGGATGCAGGTACTATGAGGTAGTAAGAATGTAGGCAGCAGAGAGCACTCACTCTGGATTAACAGCAATCCATGTTTATTTGAAGACAATCAAAGCCTGTGTATGAAGAGACCCAGACATTTTGGAGCAGAGCCCTGCTGAACTAATGGTGCTGAGGCAACTGAGGGTTGTCTGGAAGGCACTCTGGAGAGGGACACTACTGAAGGCAGTGCTGAGGAGTTGTGCCGGCAGGGACTGGGAGGCCACGGGACACTCCGCCATGGCTCAGCCCCGGCACAACATGCCCAGAGTGGATTCCCGATGTTGGCTGGATATTTTTAGTTTGCCCTTAAAGTGAACAGCATCCCTGCTCTGCAGCTCAACGGGCAAAACCCAGCCCGAGAGTATTCTTGTTTCATGGCTCCCTTCCCAAGTTCATGTTTAAACATTAACATATCTTACAAATAAGAAAAGGGGTGGGTAGGTCCAGAAAAACAAGAAGCAAAGAAATCTTAATGCTGTATCAAGTAGTTTCCAAATTGTACCAATGAACAGATGGATACATAGTCTCAACTGAAAAATGCTTTGGACACAGGAAGGACAAGCAGACTCGAAAGCAGAGTCTTCCTCTTGCAAATAAAGCATTCAACTTTGAGTTTTACAATATTTACACTAGCAAAAGAGCCATAAAAATTCAGATCAAACTTGCCCAATCTAGGTGAGTGACATTTACTCAGCATCAACATTTTGTGATACGTGTATTTATGTATAGAAACGTATCACAGAAGCATATATGTGTATATGTGCACACATATAACTGATCCCACTTAAAGTAAAATTCAAGCAAAATATTTTTCACTAAAAATAACAAACACTGACTTGAAAACACTGAATATGTAAAGTAAGTTATGGAGAGAAAGACTTCTCAATTTCTGTCTCAAAAGTAACTTCATACACATATCCCTTTAATTGTAAATGGATTTTCCAGTACTTAACATTTTCATCATATCCTTGACATTGCATGTTAATTTTAGTGAAAAAAGCATTTTTGACACAACACTAAATAAATTCGGTTTACTACTCTGAGAATTACCAAATTATATATGTTTTGTTACTCTGAAACCTAAACAGTTGCTGTAGTCCTAAAATGACTAAATGCCCGAGGGCACTGTTAAACCCAAACCTGCCACTAACAATTGCTTCCATCAACATGATGTCAGGAGGCATTTCCAGCCCTGCATCTTAGAGCAAGTCTCTTGTGTATTTAATTCTCTACAGGAGATGAAAATGAAAGCCAAGTGCAATAAACTGATTACATGATGATTAACGCTGATTAATGGAGAATGACGACATTTTACATGCAGCATTCAGTAAATTCAAAACGTTGTTCAAAGGGATCTTTAA
The DNA here is from genome assembly GCA_013390025.1 of Pitta sordida. Classification (NCBI taxonomy): domain Eukaryota; kingdom Metazoa; phylum Chordata; class Aves; order Passeriformes; family Pittidae; genus Pitta; species Pitta sordida. The sequence goes on from WEKX01008713.1 coordinate 80,179, forward strand.
ACAGTAGGCATGATACATAATTCATTACTTCTGCCACCATCACTAAAAGCTGAGATAACTGAGTAAGACATGAACAAAATACACATTATTTTACCAGAAATTTAAGGTACAGTTACACTAGGCACAAAGGCAACCATACATTAAATACAGCTTACATTTCCAGGAAAGTCCTTTTATAGACCCACCTTACATCCAAACATTAAAGATATTGTGTTGTTGGTACATGCTACTTTACAGTGGCATAGCATCGGAGAAAAACAATCCAAGTTTTTTATGCTAGGAGACATTTTTTCAGACCCTGTGCACTTCAATCGATCCGTGACTGAGATTCCAGAAAAATGCCTCTGTAAGCGCTGCTTGCTGCCTGTCTTTGACATTTAATCTAGGTCCATAGTGTTCAAAAATAAGCCTTTATATAAATAGGTTCAATCCTTCAGGAAAAATTTTGCTTCACGTTAGAAACCAGACCCTATAAAAAACGCAAAGAAAAAATCCTCTGTCCATTTTAAAATTTCTGAGGCAGCTTTATATTTAATTACGTTAGCATCAGCTTGAAGTGACAACTGTCTCACAGCCCAAAGTAAGACTCGGATCCTCTCAGCCAGAAGCCCGTGTTAGATCCAAGGCAGCTCCACCTGCTGCAGTGCAAGGACTGCCATCTCCTCCATGAAAACAGAAGCAACTCCAGCAGAGCCCCTGCTCGGTGTGCGCTGCCTGCTTAGGGGAGGGGCGAGATGTTGCAGCAAGGGACTCGTTACACGGCCCGGCAGAGATAAACCCAACTCTGCCTGCAAGGTGCTTTCGCACTGCACCAATGAGCATGTGAAAACCCATTTTAAAATCAGCTGTGTGGAATTATAAAACCAGGGACGTTGTAAGCCAAACAGCAGGGAATTTGCTGATCTGCAGTTTACAGTAGCTTTTTCAAGGAAGTGTCAGCAGACCACAAAATGAACGGCTCTGGGATATTTAATCCTCATTTTCAAACATTAAAAATTCAAGGTTATTTGACACGTCAAAAAAATGGTCTTTAACTGCTGAGTAAAATTCCTAACGGTCTACCAATAGCAATAAAGAAACAGCTACAGAAATACATGAAGAGGATCCAACTTCAACACACAATGAAATCAGAAGCTGCTATTTTTCCGCCAGTTATCACCATGAAATTACGAACAATCTGGACTATGCATCATTTGATTATGAAGACATAAATTCTTTTTAAACTGCTTTGTTTGGAGATATTTAAACCAAGCCCTATAGGACTCAAACTTTATTTCATTTCCTCTTCTACAAGTACAGGGGTCTGTGTAGGATTTCAATCTATTTAGATATTTTAAGAACTTGCATTACAAAACTTGAACAAAAACAGGTCCTCTGTGATTAGTCTGCCCTTGTACCATAAGCTAACTAGCCTTTGCAAAAAACTTTAATGAAATAACATTAGTCATCATTTCTATTTTCCATTTTAGTAAGTGGTAGTGTAAAAAATTCCTTCAGGACATGACTGTTTACTTAAGTTTTTACCTGTACCACTCTTTATTCATTTCCCTTTTCCTTCATTTGGTTTACCTGGTAAGCACTCTCCCTGAGGTAGCAAGTTTAGTGTAGTGTAAAATTGCATCCACACTTCCAGCTCAGAAACGAGCAACTTCATGAATTATACCAAGACAGTTATCTTTATATAAATGTGCAGATTGATGAAACCAAAACTAAGGCAAAATGTCTAGAGAAAAATGTGTAACTCAGCCCACAGTAAACCTCAAAATAAACTTCATTTGCATGAGGACCTCTTCCTCGGTAGACTACCCAAGGATTACTGATGACAGCATTTCCATATTAATAAGTCTAGTTCTTTCCACCATGTGCCCTGACCTACAATTTTTCACCAAATAGCCTTAGATATCATTTCCCACAGCAGGTGGAGGTAAGCGCAGCAATAGGGGCAGGGCCAAGTTAAAACATCTAACAGTCAACTGTCATGGAAAAAGAAACAAAGGCTATAAAAACCCCAACAAACACACACCACCTTTGCCTAGCTAAGTTACATTACATTTTTCTTGCAAGAACACTCAAATGCAAAGGCAGCCCTAAGTGGAACAGGATGAGGGAAGAATCTAAAACCCCTTCATGCTCCTTTTGCTGGCTGAGGGTCACAGTCAACAGACAGTGAAGAAATGAGGCAGAGCACAACCAAGCACATACTAAACCACCATACATGGGACAGGAAACACTGCACAAGAGGAAGGAACACAGGCACAGAGCACTGTCTCTTACCAAACAAAGGAATGCTCCTATCCCGCAAAACCACCTTTTCTACGCACCATGGAGCAAAAATCCATCTTACTTCCATACCTCTTAATCACATTGTAATAACAATTTCTCACAGAAATAATACACAGTCAAATGCATGGCAATTTCATGACAACAAATGAAGTCAAAGAGCCAAAAGCATTTCTTCATTGTTGCAGAAATAGCTTTTTGTGATGCAGAAAATATAAGCTCTAATGTGCCATGGGCAGAGAAGAATCAATAAGAGGAAGACACAGTCTACACATCCACAAAGGATTCCATCAGTAAGATACAATAAAGAAGAGAAAGCTTAAGTAACTTCAGGCAATTACATCTACATTGTTGATGAAGACCACATAAAACATCTGAATCTTTCAGCCATATATTTACATCTGTAGATAAATAAATTGGATATAGGGCAAAATTGTCTTGACCTTTATACAAGTTGAAACATTTACACATCTTGCTGCCCACAGGCCTAAAAATACAATATTTCAGATTGTAAAATTTCAAAATATTACATATTTTGCTGACTAAATCCAGCGATTTAACTGTACAGAAGGTTTCGCTTGTTCAAAACAATTACGTGTGCTACACGGCTTTTTTAAAGAAACAGTTCTGAACATAAATCTTTCTGAAATATGAACATGTAGTATGTTATCATATAGAGAAACATATGAAACAGAATATTTCTAAGTCTACTTTTGAGCTCTAAAGAAACATATCCCCACTTAATTATTGCTCTGATTCAAAGTGAAGGTTTGAATTAGCATTTCAAAATACAAACCAATGTATTAATACAGTGACCAAATCATTAATAAGAAGAATATGTCCTTAACTCCTTAACTACCTGTCACTAATCATTCCCCTTTTTTGACTCTGTATCTTGTATTGTCACATAAAAACTTGAGCTCCTATAGCCAGAGGCCACTGTTTCCATGTTTCCTCAAAAGCGTTTTCAGTAAAAGTGACGGGTCTCATCCTTATGAAAACACTACATAAAATTAATTGCCTTCATTTCAGGTTTTGTTTGAAGGTGACTTGGCAATAATAAGTCTTTTGTATGGCTCCCATGTGCACAATAAAGATATTCACATCACTACAATCTTTAATTAGTGAGCAAGACAAATTTTGTTGCTATCATAAAATAAGAGCTCCTACTTCCAAGTCTCCTCAAGCACTGTGAATATTGGATAGAGAGAAACAAGAGCTATGTAGTACCAAAAACCCCACACTAAGATTTTCACAGAAACTTGATGCTTCAGTTCAGCACTTGCCAACTATTCTTGACTGAACACACATAGTACCAGTTTCATTGATCCATGTGTTCTGCCCTCAATAGAGCACAGATTAGGAAACAAATCTCATAGGCAGTAAGACCTGGAGCTTTTAAAGAAATGAGACTGAAGGTCCAACTTGACAAATGTACCAACTGTTCAAAGGCTATACTAACCTTCATATTTCTTCAGATAGAACACATTCCTGAAGTATCACTGCAGGCACCTGTCAAGTTGGTGGTACCCAAGTTGAATTTTTAAGGTTAGGCTTCTGGGGAATACTGGTATACTGGTATACTTCTGGGATACTTAATACCATGCAATTAAAAAAAAATATATGTTTTTCACCATCAGAATTACTTAAATTAATAAACTTATTTTTACCTCTGCTCTGCATAATCATAGTCTGTAAGGTCTTCCAAGAGCACACAGAATTCCAAAATCATAAACAGCTCTGGAAAAAAGCTCAGATACCAGCTTAAGATTACCTGTCACTAAGAGAGCTCTAATGTAACAGCTGTAACAATTTCTTACTCATCAAGCAGTAATTTTATAAGCGTTTGCTACATGGCAAATGAAATTCGAACACTAGTTTGAGGACAACTGAAGTCTGGTGCAAACTGCCTCCATCAGCAGCCATGAAGCACTTTGGCTTGGATGGTCATCTGATACTTGAGGGAGCAAGAACTGCGGAGCCAATTTGGAGAGAGCAGCCAAGAAGTATATTGTGTGATCCTGCATGCTCCTGAACTGCCAGGAAAATCATTTGCACAGTTCTTTGAGGCAAAGAGGTTTATTGACTGAAAACGCTGTGAGCTGAAAATTTCCCTTCTAAAAGGCATCTTTAGTAGGATTTCCTACCTTACGAGGACCTTTTGTGAGCTTGGCAGGTAAACATGTTTGCAGCAGTTAAATCAGTAGCCATTGCTGCACCTCCGGTTCAGAATATTGATGTATATCTGCCCTTCCTAAAATGCTTCATACTCTCATGTACTAAGTTTGCAGTGCCCACTCAATCTGACCTATATGCGATGAAAATAATTACCTCTGAGCTTTCTCAAATTTTGAGAAACCTTTCTAATGCTTTGACACCAACAACAGAAAAATATTTTAAGGGACAATTAGCATACTGTAAATACAGCTATCCGTGTAAGTTTCCAAAACCTTGAAGAATACCACAGCCTCATTAAATTCAGAAGGAAGGTGAAATGTTACTTTTGAAAAGGGAATCTGATTAATAGTCGCGGTTTTTGTTTTTTTCAAACTTGACCTGCCATGGCATTTAAGCCCAGAACAAGTCCTATGAATAGAAACTTTTCAGTGGGTGTTTGTGATCTTTCTCCCAGTTTATTCAAAGTCTTAAATTGCTATGTATAAGACAGATCTGGGACAACACTCCAATGAGGTCCTTCATAAGCCTTGATAAGTCAAGCCAAAAGGCAGTCAAGAATGTTTCCCTTCCCAAATGAGTGACCATCACTATGGGCATTTGTATAAGCATACTCTTTACAGTTCAAAACAGAGGAGGAAAACAAAATGCCACATTGTACCAAAAAACCCAGACGTGGCTGCATTATGTTGTCCTCCATATGCAAAAATAATCAGGCTTCAAACATGCGCTGACAGACTGAAGAGTGTTCAGAAGCAAAACTTCCCAAAACCTTCCTGACAATTACTACTATATCTTCCAAGCATGATTTCAAAGATATTTAATCAAATAATTAATCTGTCAGTTCCTGTCTCTTAGTAATCTTAAAAATAGCATAGCTTCTAACACTTTAGTCAAATTGACTGGAGGGCTAGAGGACTCAGAGGATATCAATCATGGGCAAGTTTCTTAGCAGTAAGTAGCAGGCAAGGGAATAAACATCGAAAAATCCCCACCAAAGGAAGGGGGAACAGCAAGAGGGTAAGGTTACCTAAGCAACAACAAGCAGAATTTATATATAGTATATCCCCGCTAAATTGTGACCCCTCCATTACAACCCCACGGATTTGCAAGGAAAATTTCTCACAGTTTTGCTTCAGCCATTTGTGAAGTTCCCCAGCCGATGCATGCGCAGTGCCTCTGCTCCGCCGAGGGGCGGTGCCGGCTCTCTGTGGGAGCACCGTGCCCTGGTCCCTGACCCGGTCCTGTGTGTCTCCTGTGTGCTCCGCTGAGACCCAGTGTGGCCGTGCCACAAGACATGCCATTCCTTGTTACTCAAAGCCCAGTCAAAGCCCAGGCAGCACTGCCTCTATCGGGACCAGTGGATGTTAAAGGGAAAGAAACTCCAATACCAACGTCCCCCCACCCCAGTCATAAGCAGCACAGGCTGTCACAGTGTTGCAAAGTTAAGGTTTTTCCAGGCTCCAAGAATGCTGACCAGAGTTCAGGAACACCCCTTCCCAGCTGTGGAGGCAGGGTGAGCACCGGGGCTGGGGGGTATTGGGAGTGCTCGGGGGGGGAGCAGCGGCACGAGGTTCGCGCTGTGCGCACACACAGTCGCAGCAGCCACTCAGAAACGGTTCCCTTTGCTCCCCTGTGCTGAGAGAGCCCATGGGGAGGAGTGGAAAGGTGTCCACAGTGCTCTGGAGTGACAGGGGGTGGAGCAATGGGCGTGGCCTGCATGCATATTAATAACCCACGCGTCTTTGCGAGTTTGACGTTTCGCAAGACCTTTGGCATGACCCGTTCCTCGCAAATGCCAGGGAGCCGTATGAGGGGGAAATTTGCATATTAATGAGCTGCCATTCTACACTGAAAGAGGGCTTCACGGATAGGGGGCAAGACCGTGGTACTGTGGTATAGGAGACCCAACTGTATTTTAGCACTACTGGAGCATGCTTTACATTTTCAGTTGCCACACAAGAAGTTCCTCAGAATTAGAGAGGTCATTGGCTAGTGACTACTGTGAAAGTCAAAACTCAGTGTTATTTTTTCCTAGCTGGAACCATGAAAATTGGGAGAACATCTTCAAAACAGACTAGGAAAGGACTGAAAATAAGTTGTTACTTTTGCAATACTCCAAGTTTGATCCAATGAAGACATTGTACATGTAGAAGATAGACACCTATCTGACCTCCTGTTAAATTCACTGCAGAAAATTATTTCATTATATTGGCAACATCTTTCTTAAACTGGGGATGCCAGAACTGGACACAGTACTCAAGAGTCTGAGCAGTGCCAAGTATAGGGGAAGAATAACTTCCCTAGTCCTACTGGCCACACTGTTCCTGATACAGACCAACATGTCCAGAAAGAGCCCATGGTAGGTTGAGCCTCGATAGCAGGTATATCCCTACCCTGTCACTCACTCCTCCCCAGAGGGATGAGGGAGAGAATCATAAAGGCAGAAGCAAGGGGAGAAACCTCACAGGTCAAGAAAAACAAGTGAAAGGGGATATTAAAATAATCAACCATACAACCAACCATACAAGTGAGGCAAGCCAAATCACCAACCACCAGCAGGTCAATGGCCAACCTCAGCAACAGCTACTTCCAGTTTTATTGCTGGGTAAGACATTAAAAAACAGAGTCCCTTTTCAGTTTGAGTCAGGTGCTCCATCTGTATCCTCTCACAACCTCTTGCCTACTTGCTAGGGCAGTAGAGTGAGAAACATAAGAGGCCTTGACATGGTGTGAGCACTATTCAGCAACAGCTGAAACACTGGCGTGTTAATGAACAGTTTGTCACAATCTAAAACACAGCACCATATGGGCTGCTGTGAGGAAAATTAACTCTGTCCCAGCCAAACCCAGTACCGGTCTGACTTGAAAAGTCCTTTAAAGATGACTTCAAAGAGATCTTTGAGTGATTTTGGCAGTATTTTTTTGAGTGCAAAGTGTGTATGGTTTAAGTTACTTTTGATGTGTTGCTTGCATCTGTTCACACAGGAGAAAAAAGCATTCATATTTAGCCCTGGATGGTTCCATCCCCCAAAAATTTCTAGTGAACAACAGACACTAAATTTCAAAGATTAAACTGATAAACTACAAACCCCCAGTATGTAACAAGCCTTCTGAAAGACTCAAAAGCTTTACACCTTTGTCTCATCCTTTTTCCACACCCTCAATGAAGACTACAACCCGTCTGTACTTGAAGTGGAAGGACTCAATCTCAAATGATCAAGATTATCAACAAGTGAGGCCATACTGTCAAGGTTACAGTCAGTGGGAAAGACTGAATCCAGCAAGGAATGATTGGTTGGAACTGCTCTCCCATGTCAAGATCAGGCTGGAGCAAGGATCTAATTTTATCACTCTGGATTGTTCCTGTAGGATCCAGGCTGACTAGGCTAAGTATATCTTCCAAAACAAGGTTTTCCTTTGACACCTACTGGGCTGAAACAGTAGGCTAGTCTGATTCAGATTGTCATGCAGGAACTATTGGAAGGGGAATGTGATGTAAGGAAAGAGGGCTATCTCTGAGAGTTATGTAGCAGCAGATCTATATTTCTTGGCCATTTTGCATGGACCATTTAGAAGGTATGTATTCCACTACTGAAAACTGCTGCTCTTTCAAAGAGATGGGATGACTCAGATTCTGAGCAATTGTGCAATAGCTGAAGGATCTTCATATGTTATCCTTACTGGAATAAGCCTCAAAGTATTAATCAAACACCTGTGCCTTCACTGGAAAAATAAGGGTACACTGGTAAAAAACCAAGAGAAAATGAGTGAGAGGAAATATATTAATAATACATGTCTTACCTGGCGAAGCCTCACACTACTCCAGATTCATCTCAATAGCTGTCCACGCTTGCTTAACACGACATGAAGAAAAGACTGCAATCTGACATATTTGGTGCTACATCAAAGCACCAGAGCAGAAAAGAGTAGAGGCTAACATCCTCCCATAGTCAGCAGAGATGAAGGGCTTTCACAATACTAATAATGGTGTTCCTTTTTTCTACCATGCAGACAGTGAAAAGCTTGTTCTCAGAGACAAACAAATCAGTCCTCCAGCCTGCTGCTTCAAAAACAGTGAAAACTGATCACGTTTCAATTATAAAACAGTCTGCTGAGCTCAGGACAGAATCTAGACAGTTCTGTGGGTGCTCAAGTACCTGCCATGCATTTCTTAGTACAGACAGGACTGTCAATAGGTTCTTCAGGAACAAATTGTTCTCAAAAAGACTTTTTCATACAACATGTTGGTACAATGCTTAAAGGAGAATGCCAATAGCATGTGTCTTATGTCATTCTAATGAATCTGAATTTCAAAAGCAGAGCTGACACTTCCTCTAAATGGGAAAAATTTTGCAATGCTACTTTTTGACTCCACGGATAAAATCATTTGCTAGCCTACAGTTCCAATTCATTGGAACTCCATCACTTTCTCCATCTTAATACGCAAATCCTCTTACAGGAAAGGACTACAGTTGCCATCTCACCCCAGATGGTAAGGGTGCTGGTGTTTTACACTTTGTTATTAATTAAAGCAGATAAGGAAGGTTGTTATTGCCTTCAGGACATTGACTCTTCCAATACTTTCTGGAAAACTAAAAGGTAAAGTGCCATGACCTTGATCACAAGCTTACTCCAAGTCTAACCTGGTTACATTTCACTTTCAAATCCTGCCCCTCCACACCTCCCAAACATCAGGATTTGAGAGAAGGTACAAGGTACAAGGAACAACCCCTCCTATAGTAAAACATAGCAGTAGGTATTTCGACTAACTCTGCTAAAAGCAAACTTCAGAATCACGTAACATTTTTGTCACCTATTACCTCAGAACGATTACAGTCAGTCCTCTTGCACTTCGCGCCCCCCATATTGTGGCTTCAGATCTTAGTGGCGTGATTTTTTAGTGATGAAGGAGCCCTGTTTTCGCAATTGCACATGCACGACCTGCTGCCGCGTTGGCAGCGTCGGCAGCACAGGCGGCGGTGGTGGTGCAGGTGGTAGCACCGGCGCAGGCACCATTCAACACAGAAGTAGGGCTTCGTGGACTCCGATTAAGACCACAGGTCCGTGATATAGGAGACCCAACTATTTTCACGGCTACAGATGGGGAAGAGAAAATGGGGCTGGCCACGGTGATGAACGAGACATGCTCACGCCGCTGCCGCAGCTGCAGCCCACCCACGCAGCACAGGGCCGG